>VXBX01001608.1:346522-443783 GCA_013400415.1 Scytalopus superciliaris
GGTGGGGAAGAGCTCAGGACTGTACAGTTGAAGCCTATAGTTGCAATAAAACCCAGGAAAAGGTTATTTTACCTGAATTTATCGCTTAGCAACCAAGAATCCACCTCCTGAGATTGCTGCTCCTGGGTTACCAAGGCACTGGCTGTGACAATTACCCAACAGCTGTCCCAGGAATCTCCATAGCCTTTAACCCCCGTCAGCTGAGAGATGGGCTGCTGACAGCCCACAAACAATGGGAACACACCCTGATATTTTATTTAAGAGCTGAGGGAAGCCACAGCTGGATGGATCCTCAGCCAGCTGGACTCAACCGCTGCAAACTGCGTGGCCTCACTTCAGGAAACTGCTCCAGTTGCTTAAAGATGCTATTTGGGGCTTCATCCCCCACACTTGGTGTCAAATCATTGAGGCCAAACTGTGAAGACAGGCTTTGCTGTTGTGCAGGAGTGGGAAGTGGCTAATTAGACAGTGGAGCAGTGATTTACGAATTTCTCATTAATTAATTGTGTTCCTCTTGTTTTTTTCTGAATGTAACTGTTCCATTGATTATCAGTGAGAGGGAACACATTCACATATCCCAGTAACAGAGTGATTCGGCAGGAGGGGGGAAAGCACCGTTAAGACTGCTAAGATAAAAGTAATGAAAAAAGGAATACTGAGCTTAGATATTGATAAGAGCTTCTTGATAATGAGGTGGGTTATGTCCGGGGCTGGTGTCCCAAAGGAAAGAGCTGGAAGCTGAGTGTAACACTGGAGATGTTCTCTGCACTGCTGCGAGTGTCAGACCTTGTGCTCCCCACCCTATTTCCACGTTCTGCGTTTTATAACCAAATGGCAAGTTTTGGTCACAGAGTTGCAAACAACTCGCCCCGATTTGCAAACCCATTTTACAGGGAGGCCGCAGATGCCCCGAGGCCGGGGGCACTCTGGGCCGTGCCTCTTGTGCGAGCTCTGAGCAGCTCCTTGAATTTACAAGGGAAACAGGAAAGGGCTGTGGGCAGTGACGGCCCGTTCCCCTTTGCAGGTCCCGGCACGGAGCTGGCTGGGATGGCAGCGAGCTCCTCTCCCGGCAGTGGTAAGAACCAGCTCGGAGAGTTCTCCCCCAGCTTTCCACTGGCAGCAAGTTCCTTTCCCCTGGCCACTTGTGGCCAGAATCCTCCTCTTTGGCACTGGAGGGTTCTGTAAGCACCTGGGCAAATTTAGACTGCATTTAACTTGGCTCCTTCTGATTTTTTTCACACAATTTTTAGAACAAAATTGATAACATTTACCTTTTCACTGCACACAACTGTGATAACACTTAGGCTGTAAAGGAAATTCTGGTTCCTGGAGAAGGTTAAACCCCCCCTCGTAAGCCACATGAGCATCATTTCTGGTGATAAAGTGACATGTCTCATGGCAGGAGTGTCCCACTGCACTGACAAACAGCCTTCAGGGAGAGTCCATGCAGGAAGGGAGTGCTGAGGGCTGGGATGCCTGCAGGGAGCACAAACCTGCTCCTGTGCAGCAGTCACTGACACCTTTGTCCTTAGAACTTCAGTGAAACCTTTCCATTGTTACTGGGGCTGACAATGAACGTGTGAAGGCTTAGAAATTGAGCAAAGACCTTGGAAATACTTATTAAAACAAAAATGGAAGCGTGGTCTCTTGTCAATAGTAACGAGTTCCATTGCCATCATTACAATGAGTTCACATGTCTGCTGTGGGTGTTTGGCCAGGTGTGCAAACTCTGCTCAGGAGATGTCTGAGGGAAGAAACTCCGTGGTCATAAGGGGTTTGGGGGAGAACAGAACAGTCTCAAACTTGTCACTGCCTTGGAGGGCAGGTACTTTGCTAAGTACCAAAGGGGCTTTCACCCCAAGCTGGTTATGGGCTCATGAGGGAAGGGTGGGAGATCCTGACAGTTCCTTTGCTTGTGCCCCATCCTGCTCATCCTTGTGTCCATGTGGAACTGGGTGTAGGGAGGCTGTGCTGGCACAGTCTGTGTCTCAGTGACAGGTCGTGGTTGTCCCGTTTCCTGGCTGGGAGTTGGTTGGTTACGTTGACAGATGTTGCAATGATTCCTTTGGCACTGCTCTGTTGTGCTGACTGTTCAAACAGGAAATTCATCTTTTAGAATTTGCACATGTGAAATGTTTGTTTTACTAGGAATGGGCTCTGACAGCAGCCTGGTCAAACAGTGTATTTTTGGAGCAGCAACCTCTGGAATTCTCAAAGCCTTTATGAGGGGTTGGAGCCCTGCTCCCTGAAGTACCACAGGCTTTTCAGGAAAGGAGACTTTAGAGCCTGAGTGAGGACACGCTCAGGAAAAACTTCATCTGAGGAAGCTAAATTCCCATCTAAATCTCTGGTTGGTTAATCCCATTTCAGGTGGCTGCTTTTTGACCTTGGCAGGCACCTCCTTTGAGGCACAACCTGCAGATGCTGCTGTGCTTTCTGTGCCCTACATTGTCATCAAGCCCTATCTGTCTAAGGGCAGAAAGTGCTCCTTGTACACAATCCCTGGCCAAGGGCTGCTGTTGTCCTGCAGGAAAGGCTCAGCAGTGTTGCACCTGCCAGAAGGTAGGAGAATCCTTGAGATTCCAGTGCTCGTTAGCATTGATGAAATACAGAAAATACAATGAAACACAGAAAATACAATGAAACAATGAATCCCTCAAAGCCTACACTTGTCTTTCCTGGCATTTGGAATGATATGACTTTGGAACTTGCTTGGTTGTTCACCGGTCAGTTCAATTTTGAACATATGTGGTTTCTGAAGACTTAGTGTCATACATGTTTTGACAGTTTTACTGATCACCAGGATTTTAGATGCTCTTTTTCTATCCTGATTTATTGTTTTTCTCCTCAAACCCACTCGCCCTAACCCCTGAGTGACATTGGTTCTGGGAGGGGCACACTCCTTCCAAAAGGAACTCAGAGGTGTTTGCATACATGTCAGGTGAAAGTGTAATGCAGGAAAAGGCAGTGTCTTTTAACAAAGTTTGGGTTTAAGCATGAAATAATCAGGATTTGGATGTTATTAAAGTAACAGTTTTTTGGGAAAAGGGACTGGGTTTATAAAAATGAACCAACTCCTCAGCCAGAGCCGTTAAGAATTGCAAAAGCAGCTGGGAGATTTGGCTGGGAAATCAAGGTTGGGGTTTTTTTCTTCGTCAGAGTTTGTAAGATATTTGGAGGGACATGACATTTATTTCTTAGTTCTCTGAGTTTCAGGCCAGGTCTTGGAAAAACCCATCTGACAGTGAGTTTGTTTGTATATTTTACATTTTTTCCCTAAGCATGCTAGGCTCATTAGCAAGCCTTGGAAAAGGCAGGCTTTGTTAAAGTGGGGATGGAAAACAAGATACTAAGGGCTCAAATCTGTCTCCAGAATATAAATAAGCAAAGCTTCCTTTGGAGCAGGTTTTGAGCACAGTTATACTGGAACCCTTGTTTCAGGGAGAGCCGTGAATGTGCGTTTGCAAGGAAATGCTGCTCCTTCTACAGATTTCCTCACACTGGGAATACAAATCACTTTGCCTTGCTTTACCTGGAGCCCTTTGGTTGTGGTTTCACCTGCAGCAGCAGGGGGGTTGTAGCCCTGCACCCAGTAAAGACATGGCAGCGACAAAACAGTGACTTAGCACTGTTTTACTGCATCCAGCAAGCAGGGTGAGACACTGTGCAAATACTGCAGGGTCAGCTTTGGTGTGGTGGGCAAAGACACGGCTCCAAATCCTGCTTCAGAATCTTTGGTGATAGAAGAAAATTGTCTATGGCACTGGATGAAAGAGCCTTCGGCTGAGCATCTTAATTTTTGTGGTGATTTTTTAACCAAAAGGTGGGATTGGGGCAGTTTGTGTGCATGAAACACCTGTGTGAGCAGCACCGGATCAGTTGGCACAAGGTGGATGTGTCCTTGTTCGACAGAATTCCTACTTCCCTGCGAAGCCGCGGTCGTTCCCATTCACTATCATTATCCTAAGCGGGGTCCTTTGGTGATCGCATAATTCCAGAAGTAAAATAGCCAAATAAGCCTTGATTAAAACAGTCCCTGCTTTCAAGCCAAGCATATGTTAGCACTGGAGAACAAAGTGGTGGGGCTGCACTGGTCCTGGAGAGCTTGGGATATTGGGAATTGCTGCTTCAGGAAAACACGCTTTCTTGAGTCAGGGTGCAAAGTCTTACATTTGAAACATGCTCTGGAGCTCAAGTGGCCCCAGGTGGTAAGACTTACCTGGTGCTTGGGCTGCACCCCAGAACAGACTTAGTGGACCCAAGTGTGACACCTCTGAGATGGCTGAGGGTGCTGAGGTACCACGTGCCAAATGCTGTGCCATAGTTTTGATGGCTCACTGTTCTGGCTGTAAGTAGTTTTTACTGCAATCCACCTGTGATAGCAGAAACATCATCTTCAGAGAGTGCTTGTTTTTGTTGGGTTCATCAGCTTTCCCTGGTACTCTTTATCTGAAATGAGCGTTGCACTAGAAAGAACAATATTGTGTTTGTGCCACTGAAGGCCACCTGGGGGAGTGCTAAAAGCTCCCAGGTCACCTGCTTTTGGACACGATTCCACAGCCATTTTACATGGTGGAAAATGATGCCTTTTAATGTTCTTATATTCTTCATACCCTTATCTCAGCAGAGCTACAAAGCAATGTGTTGTCCTTGCCCAGCACGTGCCTTGCAGTGGAGCTCCATTTCTGGAGCGAGCTAAGTGTGAGCTCTGTTTCCAGCTCCCTGCCCTGGGCCTTGTGCCATTCCTGCCCCTCACTGAGGCACTGCTGTCTTTAGTTTTGTGTCAAGATAATCAAGTGCCTTCCTGTTTTTCAGTCCAGGAGTAGTTTGGATTCAGGGAATTAGCACAAGTCTCCAGGCAGGAAGAGGTGTTTACCTCCCAGTCCATACCTTCAGTCACTGACCAGTTGCCTTCCTCATTTCACTTGCTCCGAGAAGGTTTTGAAGCTCTTAACATAGTAGGAAATATGCATTCTTTTTCTTACTAGAAGCTAAACTGGTTTATTCCAGTTTGGTATTTGTCTGATGAAGGTGTTTTCAAAAAGAATTTTACCCAGATAACATGGAAGGGTGTACTGGAGACTCTTGTTAAAAGTCAGTCGTTACAGTTGCTGTTCCTTCTCCAGAAGTCCTGAAAAGATCTCTCAGTACTGATTTGTCCTATTCCTTTGCAAAAACCAGTAGTTACTTAAATGTTTAAGTGAGGAGGCCTCTCCTGGAAACCTGTAGGTGAATTCCCTGGCTCTGCTCCTTAATGATATACTGGGTTTATTTTCTTCCTTGCCTTGTGTCACTAATCAAGCAGTAATTGAATTAGCTGGAAAGAAGGATAAGATAAATTAGGAAGAAGAATTAACTGTGTGCACCTGAGGTCAGAAGGCTCCTAGACAATTCAAGGTGAGAATGGGCTGGACTACAAATGAGATTTACCAGGAGAACACCAAGTTCTCTGGAGAATCAAAATGCATATTACAATAGCTGTGACAATCCAGAGGTGTCTGGGAGTCTTGGGGCAATCCCTCTCTGTTTTAAGGTGGGAAGCAAAGGATTGCCTTTACGTTCTTTCCAACTGCTGCATTTGATAAAGGGAATTTCCCTGAAATTTAACTTTTCCTTCTACTGTGAGTAGACTTTGCCAGAGAGATAGTTTTCCTTCTGTATTAATATTAAGGTAGTAAATTGTCCCTGTGCTCACTCACTGGCCTTCCTTTTTTTTTTTTTTCCATCTGGTTGGTCTGTAATTTAAGTTCATCTTTCATGAAAACCATATGTTGGATTAGAGGTGGGGTATTATTTTTATGCGTTGTAATATACTCTATTACCTTCTCCATCATAGCCCATGTAAAAGTGATTATTATTCTATGTGTCACTGTGAATGCATTTAAGATTCTTTAGGTCTTTTCTAGCAAGAGTTGGTTCCTGATTCACTGGTCTCATTCTATTTTTGTCAGAATCAGTCAAGTATAAACATCTCAATTTTAGAAAAGATTTTTAAAAGTATGAAAAATGCCTGTAAAAATAATTAGAAAATTAACTGCTTCAGGAAAATATTAGGCTAATGACAGTAAGTTATTACATGCCTTGAAATGCCCTAAATTAATGTAATTAAGTAGCAATATAAAGAAATTCCATTCTTAAACACTAGAGCAGACAAAGGCAGCACTTTACACAATTGTATTTGCTCTTTTGAACAAAGTGTGGCTTTCCTGAGTTTCTGAACTTACCTTTGTGCAGCAAGTTGAACCCGATTACACCGACTGCATAGCCAAGAGGCCTCGTTCAATAAGGTGGTTTGATTGTTCGTGTTCTCCTCCCACCAAACCTCAGCTGGAGCTGTGCTAAATGAAAATACAGAAGTGGGATGGTAACCTCACCATCTGCTCTACAGCTTTGGGTTTTGTTCTGGAGTTGGAGTTGAAATATAGGGGGTTAAGTCGCTGAAATTAGATGGGACCCCTGCAGGCTAATCCATAGGAACTGGCCAATTCTTTTGAGTTTTCCATGTTTGATTAGTTGTGTTGTAATTAAAGAAATTACCACTAGTCTTATGTCTGGGAGTGATTAACCCACCAAGTGCTCATACCTATATTCTCTAAGCATCTTCAAAGAATATAAGGCTTCATTTATGTTCCTTAATAAGGAAACAAATGAAAATCATGTCCAGCCTTAATTCTGGGGCTTGTGTGTAACAAGCTGTTCTGCCCTGGCTGTTCGATTGGTTCTGCTTATGCTGCATTTTAATTAAAGAACCAAACTGCTGTTTGTATAAAGGGAAGATGTTTTCCTGGCAAATGGATCCCTGCGTGGGCCTGGATTTGAGCCGTGCCCTGCACGTGGGGGGAGAGGCACAGGTACCTGCTGTGGCATTGCTGCAGGCCAGCCTTTAGCCTTCCCACCCAGCACATGGGGGTGAAAGCCAGACATGTAACATGCAAACTGACACAGCTTGCTTAGCCTGAGTAGTGTGTGGATTCATAATGACACGTGGCAAACAAAACTAGGTGAGTTTCTAGGAGAACACAAAGTACAATTCGCTATACGGATTTTCTAATTGGAATTTGTCCTTTTGATTCACTCTAAGTTGTTCTCACAGAAGCTTTTTGGTGGTTTCTCAAAAGTGATTATCCTCATGGAGTCTTTATTTAGCTTTGAGAATCACTCAAATATTCAGCTACCTTTTTAAAAACAGTAAAAATCAGAATCCACCAAACAAAATGTCCATGTTGCTGGTGATGTCTCAGCTGGGTGTCACAGGAGAGAGGGACTGCAGAGGGCAAAGCTGGGAGGAGGAACATTTGCTAAGCCAAGGCTTTTCATCTGCAGCGTTGCACAGAGAGGTCTGTGCAGGTGAGTTTATTTTGAGAAACAGGAGTATACGTGCTACAGGAGGGTTTGATGTAACTTTGATATTAAGGAAGAGCCCAGAGGTGAACCAAATCCTGGTTCACCTGTGCTGGGAGCCCAGGCACAAATCCCAAACCTGTTTCAACTCACTAATGCATCTCCTTAATTTTCATGAACTTCAGATGGAGCTTGGAGGTCGCAAGGAAGGGGCATTTGGAAAAGCTTTGACTTCAGAAAACAGGCAGTAAAAGTGGAAACTGTTGGAAAACAGAAATGGGTTCCTTGGGTCTTGCTGTTGGCATGACTGTTCCAGCAGCTACCTGGGAGCAAAGCAGTGGGGGTAAACTGTGCACCAATTCTAGAGAGCTTTTCAGAAATAAATCAGTGGCTTATAAATAAGTTTGGGTTACAGCAGTAAAACAGGTATTAAAATAGTTGCTGAGGTGTTTGCAGGAGCTTTCATATTTGATCTCAGAATTATTTCTATTATATTTATCTGTTTGATCTCAGATGTTTTCAATGCACAAATCCTATTCTTTCTCACCCCCAAAAAATAATTGGTAAGAAAATCTCTCATCTGTGGACAGCAGCAGCATTTTCTGGGGACCTAATACCTGACACTGTGCACACTTGCAGCTCCTCACAGCCACTGCAGTTGTTTGTGTTGGTCTGTAACGTGATGGGTATGATGGACTTTGACAGCACATACAGTTTGTGGCTTCATTTTCTGCAGCATGCAAAGGAAAGTTCTCTGTGATTCCAGCCAGGAAAAGCTGCTTACACAGCACTTGTGTTTGGCTGTTGGTTGTCCTCAGGCTGTGGAAATAAGTGAGGAATTAGCAAATAAGAGAAGTAAATTGGTGTGGGAAGTGCTGCTTCACTGTGCAAGGTGCACTAGTGGAGGGCTGATGGAATCCAGGGGTGGTGGGGTCCTGTCAAGAGCACGTTTTGTTTGTTGTGCCTTGGAGTAACGGGGGCTCAGAGAGGGGAAAAGGAGAGCAGAGATGCTGTGGAGATAACCTGGCTTTTGGTGGGTTCTGAAGTCAGAACTGGAGTGGGAGGGTCTGGTTTGCACCACGGAGCTTCTTCTGTGACCACCCAATGGCATCCAGTACTCCATGTCCTGGAGAGTGGGAAAGGAAGGCAGAGCCAGGGCTGGAGGGAAGTTGCCTGTTGGGGCTGAGGTGGCCCTGCAAAAGGGCTTTTCCAAACCCTCTCAGTTCCTGGCAGGGTAGCCGAGGCAGAAGACACTTGAGATTGAGCAAGGAGTGGAGTGTGAAGGCTGGAAGGAATGTGGGCTTGTCCCGTCTCACCCAGACCTGCAGCAAAACAGGGGGGTGGGGAAGATCCCCTGGCTGCAGGACACCTCTGTTTTCTGCCCTGTGTCTCCTCTGACTGTGGCCTCTGAGGAGGCAGCAGCTCTCCCCAGAAGTTAGCTGTGCTTAGAACAGTGTGTCTCCCTCACGGCCAGTACTTCTAGGAATTCTAGTTTTTCCGAGCGAGTCCGCCTCACGGAGAAACAGTAACACTCACCCTTGCTGAAAGCCCTTTCCAGCAGCGCAGGGACTGAGGGAAATGGGGAATAGAGCTACCTTTCTGCTTCTAAAAATAATTCTACTGGGTCATGCGGAAAATCCTCCTGGAGGTTATTTGTGGGAGTTCAAATGTTCAGTTGTTCTGCTTTACTTTTTCTAGGAATTGCTGCATGGCTGAGTGTCAGCCTCCAAAGCTCTCGAAAAGCTCATGAAAAGAGCTGCTGTGTTTCCTTTGGAAAAACTGGATGGCAGCGGAAGGAGAGGGGGGGAAAAAAGTGTTAGAATGTGTTCTGGCTTTACTGGGGTTTGGAAGCAGAGGGTTTAGGATGTACCTATTGGTGTCACAGCTCAAAGTGGGCAAGGAATTTGTTTGGGGACAGACTGTATTATTCTGAAAGTGTTGTGACCCACCAGTAGGACAGAAGGACTGCTAAGTGAGGGAGACGTGGTAGTGGAAAATCACGAGGCTTTCCCTGAGAAAGAGTAGTGTGCAGTAGAGGAGATGGGATGGCTGCTTGGAGCACCCCCAAAGCTGAGGAGGGACTGCTTGATGTGCTGTCTGTGTGGGCCCTGGTGACAACAGTAACCTGTAAAGTCTGACCAAAAAAGAGATGGATTTTCTGAAAGCCTCTGGCACCGGGGGGATGCTGAAGCAGCAGGACTGCTGACCAGCAATTCCTGCACTCTTAACTCTTTGCCAAAATGGAATGTGGTTTTTTTTGTTTTTTTCAATAGCGAAAGGCTGAAAATAGGAAAAAAAAATAAAACCCCCAGTGCTGGTCCAGTGCAGAGCAAGTGGTTTCCTGATCCTTAACCAGTTGTCAAACCACAGGTCATCAGCTCTGCAGTTTGCAGTTCTTTCTCTGGAAGAAAAAGAAGTCAGAGCTGAATAAACAGCAGAGAGGTTCCTTCTGGGTACACCCAGTCTTTTAAAGGCTACCTTGCTCTTTTTAGCTTGTATGACAGTGTGTATATTTTAAAAATAAATTAAATTAATCAAGACAGGAGCCCTCAGCCCTTTGTCCTCGTTAATGTAGGCCATTCCCTTAAGAGTTGGGCTCAGTGAACCTTGTGGGTCCCCTCTAACTCAGAGTATTCTGTGAAATATTTTTATTTTTCAGCAAAAGATGTCTTTTAGAGTCAGGGGAAGTAGTTTTATCATATATGGGAACTTCTGTGTCCTGGTAGCAAGGAAGGGAGATGTAGGAGGCAGGTTTTATTTCTCTAGCTCCATCCTGTCTGTTGTGAGTGACACGCATTAAGAGAAGTAAAAAGCCACTTTGGTTCTGTCGCCTGTACGTGGCACTACTTGTAATCTGTTTGCACAGAAGGGAAAACTCTGATGTTCCTGTAGAACTCCCGTACATCAAATGAGGGAAGGAATCAGCTCACCTGTCAGTGCTTGTCTTGTTTCCAGAACATTCTGTTCCGTGTGCTCTGTGCCCTGCAAGGATGAGGCAGGAGGACACCCAGCACTGCTTGTTTGGAGAGGAACCTGTTGGACAAAAAGGAGAGGAGTCTTTGCCTGAAATTCTTACCTCTATTTCTTGATACCTGTCAACTTCAGAAGCACAGCATTAGCTTTTCCCCTCTCTGTGATGGCAGCAGGCTGAAACGAGCTGATTGTCACCTTCTTGAGAAGAATCGAGGCACAGCCAGCAAGTAACAAGCACAGAAACCTTAACAACTGAAAATCTGTCTTCTGCCTTAATTAACTTCCTTGGCTCTCAATTCTAGGCTGCCTTAGCACGTGTTTAGCAGTGAGGTTCACAGGGCTGAAAAACGTTTGCAGTATGAGGTATAAGTGCCTAACCCGTTATCTGACCCTGATAATAAGTGTGTACCACCCTGGGAGGGAGAGGAAGGATGGCTTAGTTCTAAGTGGAACTAAGTGCTGAAGGGATTTAGGTGTAGTAAAATGGCCACAGGCAGGACAAAATTAGGATTTTACCAAAGAATTAAGGGGGGCACAGAGGTTTGGCTCCTGGCTTTTCATCTTCTTGACTTCTGAAACACATAGAGGGAGTGGAGAAGAGTCAGTGGGTATTTTGCAGCGAGAATGGGCTGTGCTGTGCCGGGTGAGATCCGTGTGTGGCGCTTCTGCCCGTGTCCGGCCAGCGCTTCCCATCGTGCTGCTGCTGAGGCTGCTGAGCCCCAGGGATGGCTGTTCCCCACTCCAGCACGGCCACTTGCAATTCCTCTGCTCTGATTTAGCCCCACTCCAGCTTGAGGAGCTCTGGAAATGCAGGAGACCTCATACACGAGCTCACTGGGGCCTTGGGCTGGCTGCTGGAAACTCTGCTTTCCATGAGCAGCTTAAATCCTGTGGAAAACTCCCACTGACTTTGCAGGGATTATCCATTTGTGGAAAGTTATTTTGAGGGAGGTTCATTCCTTTGTTAAATGGCTGGCAATAAGTCTGGGCAACACTTGGGCCTCAGTGCCGGCCTTGTATTTTTGTTGGGCCGAGTCCGTCCTGTGCCACGCACAGTGGGAATGTTCTCCATGACTGGAGCTGCTGCTTTCCAGCTCAGCTTAATCACAAATAACAACAAAAACAGAAAGTGAGGCTGGAGTGTTTGCAGAAATGTTTGCAGATACTGCACCCCTTGGGCTGTATGGTGGCTGTGTCTTTGGATAACCCTCTGGAGGGGCTGGAGTGCAATCCTGCTGGGAAAGCACAGTCCCAGGTAGCCCCTGTTTTGTCAGAGCCTTTGGGCTCCCAAGTGAGGAAATGTGAATCATACATGGAACATTGCATTAGGTGCAGTGTTGTTTTCATTCATTTTCTGTGCATTATTATGTATATTCTTTTTCTATTTTAATACTTTATTGTCCTATTGATAGTTGGTTTGTGATCTGTGTGTTCTCAATAATATGCCAATATTTAATTCAAAGGTAAACCAGAAAATTTTCCATGCTTGTTTGTTTAAAGAATGTTACCTGCTGTCTGCTCAACATGTTTCCTGTGATGCTTCAACTCAGAGAACCCTGTGCTGCTTTCAGATTTCAGAGTTTGGTAGCAAAAATACACCTCCTCCTGGGGTTATTTAAAGCCAGGCCGTGCCTTCCCCCCATCCCTGTGTTGTCTCAGACACAGAATCCTGGGCAATGTTGCTGTGCCAGAGGATGTTATCAGGGAAGTGCAGAGCAGGTCAGGGGGGTTCTAATTCAGATTAATGACCCCATTCCACTCGGCTCCTTAGCAGGAAATTAGAAAGTGCTGGGAAGGAGAGCACAGTGATTCATAACAGCGGGCTCCCTGTATTGGCAGCTGCACTCATTAAAGCTAAGATATTGTTTTGATATCAAATAATTGAGCCAGGCTTATTTATGGGATGTGGCTCAGAGAGATTCCTTGGGAAGACTGGCTCTGTGTGGAGGGAGAAGAGGTGACTGATGGCCTTCAGCAATGCTGGCCAGGGTAAGGGGCCAACTGTCTGCTGCTGCAGGAGTGGCCATGGCTGCTCTTCCCAAAGAGCCTGGGAACAAAAGCACCTCCAGGAAGCAGGCAAGGAGAAGGCTGTGAGAGCCCCCCGGGAAGAAGCTGATGTTGGCTGTGTTATTTGCTGTGTGCAGCTGTGTTTCAGGGCAGGGGGTGTAGCTTGAGGATTGCAGGGCATGGGTATAAAGGAGGGTTGATGTTCTGTGCACCTCTCTCAGGGCCTGGGATGTGGTTACACACTGAGCTTCGCTCACCACCACACTCTTCCCTTCCTGAGGGGGAGCCAGCCTCCCTCCAGGTTTCCACATATGGGAAATGAGTTTCTATACAAAGGACAGTAAAATTTTTGCCTGGAGAAATGGTCCCAGTTCAAGAGCATTTATCTCCAAGCTAGTATAAAAGTGTGGGATGCATCTTCAGAGAGTAATATTCACAGAGGCATGGAGCAGGAAGGAGCTCTGTGTGGGGCAGCATCCAGGACTTGCAGCTCCTTCCTTCTCCCTCTGTGTGGAGGGCAGGGGGATGGCTCATTGTTGGACTGTGTGATCTCTGCCCCTGCAGTGAAGGCTTTGCTGTTGGGTACAAGAGGTTTGCACTGGTCACAGGAAATGCTTGAATGTTCTGAGGAGGAGGGGCTGGACCTTCTGTTCTCCAGGGAAGTGCTGTAGCTCCCTGACATTAGGGGCTTGCTCCTGCAGTTCAGTTCCTTTCCCTACCAAGCAAATACTGCTTTGCAAGTTGGCAAGAAGGAGGAATGCAGAGAAGGACCTCAGGATCCAAGGGTGTGCTGTGTCAGTGTATTTATTGTAGGGGAGGCCTGGCCAAGGTTAAGGTGTGTATGAGCCTGGGTTTTCAGATTTTCACCACTGGCATTGACGTTCCACAGCCTGCTGAAATCCTGTGGCAGCTGTACAAGGTGTCTTTTTGTTCTGGGTTTGGCTTGGAATCTTTGTAGTCTCTGGATGCTCCAAGGTGTCACCACACTTGTCTTAGCATTGCCTTGATTGAAACCCCGGGGTCAGAGGGCAGCAGGAGCCAGAGGTCCCTGCACACTCACCCCGTGCCTGGGCCCGCTGGGCTCTCCTGCCTCGTGTCATGAAGACAAATGGCATTTTTTAGAATTCTCCCAATGAACCAGCATTCATTTGCCAGCCTCTCTTCCTTCTTTATTGCTTCCTAATGAGCTGTGTTCCCATCACCTCTAGCCTCCTGCTTCCCAACCTGCATCTACACCCATGCATGGAAGAGAAGCAAATTGAACAAATTCATTAAGCTGGCCTGTCTAATGAAGTGGCTTTGGTGACTTCTGCGGGTTTGCCTCTTGCTTTTTACACAAATCTCCTATAAATCTTTAATGGCCACGATTGCTGGGCTTTTTCTGTCTGTACAGTTGGCAAGAACATCAAATTTTCTTTGTGTGGTGTCTCAGATTTAACTGAGAACATTTCATTCTCGGTCTATATTTATGTTTTTATATATATATATATATATATTACATACATGTGTGTATTTTTACTCTATTTGTATATTTATGGTGGTCATTTTGCCTACTTGTTTATTTTTTTAGCAATGGAATTTTCATAAAAGTGCTTTTCAGGAGCTATTTGGAATAACAGCCTTTTCTTAGGGGAGAGGATCTGTGCTATTACAGTCCACAAAACTTCCTCTCCACCCTGGGCTGCTCAGGGTGTGTTTTCTCTCCTGCTCTTCCCATGCTGCTTTGTTTGCTCCTGGGGACAGGTCAGTGGTTCAAGATGAAGTGGCTTTTTACCTTGACCCTTCTCTTGCTTTTCGTTGTGCAGCTCATCCCTCCATTACAGCTGAAAAGCAGGGATGCTCCTGCGAAGGGAGGGTTGTACAAGGCACTGTTGTGGTGTGGAACAGCACCTGAAGCTTCAGCAGTGGGGTGTGCAACTGCTCTGCAGTCTCCCAAGGACCAGGATAAAGTAAAAGCCAGCAGCTGAGAGCTGACAGGGAGGGAAAGAGGCGCTCAGAAATTTTTGCAGCTACATCCTCTTGCTATCCTTGTGGATTTTTTATACATTCTTGGTGTCTTTATGTGTTCCCACCAGCCCAGTGACAGAAAGGCCGTAAATGGCTCTTGTGGGAGACTAAAATGCCAGAAAGTGCCGCTGAAGGCACGAGCTGGGTCAGTGTTGCTCAGTGTTAACCTTTGGGGTCAGACTTGCTACTTGGAAAGTATATTGGTGGTGTTTCTACTTGTTGTTTTTGCCTTCTAGTTTGAGATACCATAACTAGATTGTGCTGGGAAGAGTGGCAGGGGTGGCCTCACCTCCAGGTGAGGTTTTTGAGTTTTGTCTGTCCTTTTGTGTTCGGGTTCTTGGGCTTCATCTTTCTTGGCTGAAGGACCCTCTTCCTGTCTGGAATTCCCTGCATCAAGGCAGTAACAATTCAGGTTGTTTTAGGGGGCCAGAGTTTGTTGTTGCCACTGAGGATCTTCAGTGTCTCAGATTGTTGCAGTGCTGAGCTGCCACTACAGAGCTGGGGGGCTGAACTGGACAGGTTCTAGTTGTGCAGTTTACTTGCAGAACCAGAACGTAAAACACACATTAAAATGACCCTGTTGGTTTGTGGTTTTCTTTTTTCTTTTAATGCCCCACCACTGTGTTTTCAGGTGAACTCAAAAACTGGCACTAGGACTTACTAGAGGAAGCACCTGGCAGTGCTTTCTGAGATCCAGGGTACCTTGTAGCAGGAGTGGAGGTGAAATAACTTGTTTAAAGCTGCTGTGCAGGAGTAGTGGGCCTGGGAATTACCCTGAATGGTTCAGCCCCATGATGCCAGTTCTTCCCAGTGCCTCCCAGTCTAGGAATAAGGGTATGAGACCTCACAAAGCCATAAATCCATCCAAACCTTCTGGATTTTGTTGCCACGTACCTGTCATTGCTCAGAAGGAGCCACGGAATGCTTTGGAAAAGGGCTCTGTAGGTAACGCTCTGGTGTTGTGGGGAACCATCCAATTCTTTTAGTCTGAAAAATCTGTTTAGGTATTGAGGAAGAAGCCAGGTATGGAGGGAAACAAGACATGCAAAGGACCACAAATAGCAGGGTCAGTTTTCCTGCTCTGTGCTCCCGTGTCTGACGTTAACTCACTGCATGGGAGCTGGCACTGCGAGGGTCTGTATTTATAGGGATGCATTCACAGGAGTCCTGCTTCACACAGACTGCTGATTTAGGAAGCTCATTTAGGAGCACAGGCACTCTCTGTGGCCAGCAGAGCCTAAATGAACTCTCTGAGCTACCCCTGACAGGAGGCACCTTTCTGAGTTCAGAGCGCCCTGAGCTCCAAATTTAGGCCGGTCAGTCGCGTGGCAGTGTGTGAGCCTTGAGTAAACAGCACTGCCTGGTTGTGCTGGCCCTGGCACCGCTTGTGCCCACAGGCATGACCTCTGGAGAGTGGAGCGTGCCTGGGAACAGGATGGAGCCACATCCATGGGCCTCAGTGCCTTGAGGGCGAAGGCACCCTTGGATACAGCTGTGCCTGAAATACCTTTTGGTCCCTGAGGGCAAAGGGAACTCCCCAGCTGAGCCTGCTCCGTTCCATCCCAGCTTTAGGTGGTTGGGTGGGTGCCAGCAGGAGCCCCTGCGAGCTGCTCCGTGCACAGGGGGCTACCACAGGGGGTACCTCAGCACGAGCAGAGCTGAAAAATACAAAGTAGAGGAAGAAACCCCCACCCAGAGCAACCCACGGGTCTGCAGATGGAGGTTCATAAAGTCAGGGCCCAGGGCTTCTCCATCTGCCTCTGCCGAGGTCTCGTCCTCTGACCCCTCACAAATTATCTCCTGCTCGTTCTCCATCTCTTTGCAATGAAAATGATTTTATTCGCAGGAGGTGATGTCACGAGTTTGTTGTGGGGGGATGTGACTCAATGTTTGTATAATGCTTTGAAGATGAAGAGTGCTAAGTATTGTTATTTGAGATGGCAACAAAATAAAACAAAATATGGTCGGGGCAGCTGTTCGAGCCAAATCCATTTTCAGTTAATCTTCCAAGCAGGAATTCGAAATCAAAGTAAAAAACCTTGCCAATTGGAACTTTACAGCTTGATGGGAAAGTTAGAATGAGAATTAATTGGTTTTTAAATAGTTGTAACTGTATTGTGATGAAGCGTGATCTGGAGCACTCATCTACTCCTGGTTGCCAATCAGTTTGCAGCTGGGAATTAAACCTTGCTCGGGGGAAGCTTTTTTCAGAAAGGGGAAATAATTGGGCCATCTTACATGGCACACTGTGTAAAGTGTCAGGAACTCTGCTATTCTGCTGCCTTCCTGCAGGACTGCACCCCAGCAGATGTGAAAGCAGTGAAACTGCTCCCTGTCACCGCAGAGCTCCTCGGGGGAGCTGCTGTCGCCTCCCAGACAGCTGAGGCTCTGATCGTGCCCCACAGGGTTGCTGCAGCAGGGCAGGTGTTCTGCTGGCCCGGGACAGCTCTGGGCTCGCGTGCTGCTCCCTCAGCATCCCCTTCTGGCTCGCTCCTACACGTGGCCATTGCAAGAGGATCTTCCCTTTGAATCAGGCTGTTTACTCACAGTGTAATTTGCTCCCCAGCCTTTGTGCTCTCCGTGCTGGCCTTTAGCCTCTCTCCCCTCGGTTTTGGGAACACAGAATTACTGTGCTGACTCACACTAATGGTTCAGCGTTCCACTGAGCATGACCTCAAACCCCATTAAGGACAGATGTGCTTCAAAACTGTTTCTACCTTGTGGCTGATGTTTTAAAATGGGAGAGTAAAAATTTGCTTCCTGCACAGTCTCTATGAAAGGGGCACAGTAATACCCTCCCTTCCCAGGAGCAGAGCTGGGCTCAGACCAGTTGGTAAACACGTTCAAGTCACAGCCTGGAATTAGCAAACTCAACTATTTTTACCTCCCAAAGACCTGCCTCTTTTAAGGAAATGTACGTTTGATTTAGAGCTTTTACCTGATGTTCAAAGGGACTTGGCCGTGTCTCTCAGCCTCTTGTGTTTGGTGGGATTTGTGCATGTGAAGCACCTTTATAAGGGGGTTATTCATGGCTTCTGCCTTTCAGTGAGCTCACTGTTTTCCAGCTAAACCATACTCTTTGATTTTGCTGTCCTGTGCAGAGGAATGCCTTCAGATCCTGGTTTTTGTTTTCTTAATGCTTTTGAAGTTACTTGTTCCTAAAATATGACTCTCAGTAAACATTTCAGTGCTTTAATTTGGCTTAAATTTACGCTTGAATATTAAAGTTCCAAAATAGTTTTATGAGCAAATAAAAGAAATGATGGCTCTGGGAGCCTTTCTTTTCATTATCTTTCAGTTACGTTAAACCCTATACACAAGTAACTGCCTTATAAATAGCTTTATATTGCACTCAATTGCAAATCACGGGAACAACATGCTCTAATGGGTTGCAAATGGCACAACATTATATGTCACAGTTTTTGCAGCCAGAATGAATAAGATCATTGGAAAGGTTGGTGATAAAAGTGGGCATAAAAAATAACCTTAAATCTAAACCCTCTATATCACAAGTAATAGAACAATAGGGAAAAATAAAATTATATTTTTCGTCCTCAGAAGCGACACGAGCCAGCCCTGTTCTTCATGCTGAAAGGCTTTTCCTTATCATATTCCAAGTAAAATTTGTATTTCCTTTAGAACTGTGCTTGCAGAAATGATTGCAGAAATCATTTTTCCTCACCTTTGGAAAGCTGATTTTCTCTGAGAATCAATTAGTTAGCTGTCAGGAGAAAGCCCGGCTCATATATCCTGAAACACTTAGTGGACACAGCAGTGTTGAAACACCCATGGCAAGTGTTCATTACTGGAGGTCTGGCAATGGGAGCCAGTGCAGAAGAGAAATCTGTGTCCTTAGATGCTTGTGTTTTGTTGCAAGGTGTAAATGTGGCACTGCAACTCAAAACTGTGTCCTGGGGCAGAGTGTGATGCTGCAGAGATGGTTGTTCAGTGTGTATCTTCTTGCAGAGGGAGGCTCTGTGGGCAGGGGACAAGCCAAGTGAAGACTCTAGAGTGGCATCATCTGGGATTTTCTGGTTTTCCTCAAACTCTGGAAGACCTTTTACTTTTGTGTGAATGTAGAAATCAGCTACAAAAATGGGAGAGAGCAGAAAAGATACTCAGTGCTTGTGTGGTATTTCACAAAATCTCAGTTGCAAAAATATCACCAGGTCCCTGAAAGAGACAGGTTTTTTACGTTTCAAGGTAATGCACATTGTTGTCTTGTCAAGCTTGACATTTCAAGTGCTTTCTGAAACACATCCAGAAACTCATGAGACCTGCTTCCACATGGTGCAGCTTCTTAGCTCAATGAAGAGGGCACTGCACCACCCACCCCCCAAAAAACAGAACTCCCAACAAAATACCTTCCCTGAGGGGTTTTGTCAGAAAATAAAGCATTCTGAAGAGAGGCACATGTGTGCTCCCTTGATGTGGGCAGTGTTGTGGGTGTCAGCTGTTTGGTGATTGTACTTTTTAATTAAGGCAGGGTGCATTGATGTGTGCATTTTATTTGAGCTTGTTGCTCCTTGTAAGCCTAATGGACTTACTCAGCCCCACAAGCACGAACAAGCCTGTCGGGTCCCTTTGCCAGAGCACTTTGGCAGAGATCCCTGTGCAGATAATGTGAGACAGCATCACACAGTAGAGGGGATCGTCCACTCCTACAGCAATCCAGCTACTGTACTGGGTAAAATGAAATACTTTAAGGGGCATGTTTTCCTCCTGCCCTCCTGAGAGGCAGGTGATGCACTGGAGGAGAAGCATGTTTCCCAAATGCATTTCTAGGCTCAAATTTTGACTTTCTTGTTGCTTATTTTATCAGCTGCTCTCGGGCTTATATACTGTGGCTGGATGGACTGTGGCCCTTTAGGGGAATGTCCCTAAGTTTTGTTTCACTGTGGCTTGAGAGCAGGAACTGTGTGTTACTGCCCGGTCACCTTCCCAGGGCAGTGACAGTGAACTGGGCAGCTTTTGGAGTGGCTTTGAGCAGATTTTCCTGACTTGAGGGAGAGCAGGTGGCAGCTTTTACAGGATGGGCCCAGGATGCTTTCCCAGCCCCAGCCAGGCTCAGGGGGAGGGATTCAGCACTCCCTGCCCTGCCGCCCTCACAGTGCTGCCAAGCACAGGGGGGATGGCAGGGAAGGGGGCACAGTGGGTGCTGCCTGAGCCTCCTCCCTCCGTCAGACCAGGCTGAAATCCGCGGGGTGTACCCGAAGGGGGCCCTGCAGCGATCCTTGAGGTGCGGGCTGGGCTGAGCGGAGCTGGGCGGGGGTACCAGGGACAGCGGGGCGGGGGCTCCGGGGGCTCGCTCTGCCAGGGCCGGGACAGCAGGCAGCGGCCGGCCCGGCGAGGCTGCGTGTGTGTGTGTACACATGTACACACTCTGTACTCGCTGTGTTTGCGGGGGCCGGCACCGGGAGGGCCCGCACCGCGAGGGCCGCACCGCCGGGCTGCGGGCGCCACCTGCTGCCCGCGCCGCTCTCCGCGCCCCATTCCCGCCGCCTTTCCCCTCCGTTTTCCCGCCGCTTCCCTCGCCCCATTCCCGCCGCCCTTCCCGCCCTTTTCGCCCTTCCCGCCCTTTTCCCCTCGCGCCCTTCCCGCCGCTTCCCCGCCTTTCCCGTGTGGGGCAGTCCCCAGGATTCCCCCGCCGTGCGGGAACCGCGAGGGGCTTGTGCTGACCGCTGCCTTGGAACGTGAGTCACACTCCGGCCCTTACCGACTTAACACGCCCCGAACGTTTGCCCTGCCCTATGTTTTGGGTTTTACCAAGGCAGAACCCGGCTCTCAGCCCCAGGGGAGTGTCCCCTGTGGAGGGTCCGTGTCGGCAGGGAGTTTGTGAAGGTGCCTTGTTGTCCATTAGCTGTTACCCCACACAGGGATGCACTCCAGGGCTCACAGCATTGTTCTCTGGTTTGTGTCTGTAGCACATCCAGACAGGTGGCAAAAGCCAAGGAAGGTAAAGCTGGGTCAGCATTTCTAAACCAAGTCACTTTCTTTAGCTGGTTTTGACTTAGATAGATAAAAGCCAGAGAGGAATGTAGCTCTGGGTTCCTCAGTTTGGGGTTTTTTCCCCTCAGATTTTATTTGCTGCTCTATTTCTAATTTCTGCAATTCTGGTGCTAGCTTACATTAGTAATTTTTGAAAATTTCAATTAATAGCACCAGGGGGTTGTTAGTTTGTCTGTTTGTTTCCCCAAGAGACGTTCACTAACAAATCCACGAAATTCACTGAGCTGACTGGAGTCACTCCCCTGCTGACCTGTATTCCCGTGCAGTTCATCTCCTGGACAGATGGGGCTGCTCTGCAATTGCTGTTTCATCTGGGGGCACTTTAGGACTTCTTGCTAAATCCTCACTGAGAGCTCTCAAGCCTCAACACAGGTGGTTACTCCTGCCTGTCTTCTTCTAGCCCAGATACTGTAAAACAGATAACAGAGGGCTGGTCACCCTCAACAACTACCCAGCATCTTTAGGTAATGCTGCAAGTGACCACCAGTTTCAGACTGACACCTGTACTGGTCCTTCTATGTTCTGTGCCCCTGGCACCCCCCTGTCATGGGCACATCAAACTTTGGTTTCAATTTAGAAAGCACTGAACTGCCTCTCCCCTCTGCCAAAACATTCCTGCCCGAGCTGCTCCTGCTGTTTTTTGCCATAACATTAAGCTTGTAGGTATTAAAGCACTGTCAGCTGAAATCCTTGGCACCACAGCTGACTCTCAAATTTGTAGTCTGGCCTTAACCTCAGCACAAGCAAATGCTTATTTAGGTTGTTTTGCAAGTATATGATTTAGAGACATCACCAAATTTCTGGCTAATCAAGACCTTTCTAGAAGCAAACAATAAATAGCAGCAAAACATACCCTTGAAGTAGATTTTGGGTGCAAAAACCTGAGCATTAGCCCATCTGTCTTTTCAGTAATAAGATGCAGAATCAGCTTTGGGGATTGAAGATACATCTCCTTGTTCTACACATGACACGTGAGATGTAACAAACAGCACACCTGACATCCCCACAATGAAAATCACTGTTCTCAGGCAAAGCTCTTTGGTAGCCTGATAAATCCAAAAGAAAATCAGGTTGTTCAGTGCAGTGTATTGTCCCAAGAAAGAGCATCTAGTTACAGCAGCCCAAAGTGTTTTTTTCTCTAAGGAACATACCGAATGAACCATACTATTTTCTAGATAACGAACAAAACATTCTTTATTATGAAAACTTTATGCTCTTTCAGAAGTGTTAATAATGCTGGGGGTGTGTGGGTGGGAGAGCAGGTGGGTAGAAGTGGTAAATGGAAAAGCAAAAGGCATAGCTAGGAGGCTGTAATTTCTTATGAAATATTTCTCCATGTGAGACCTCTTTCTTTCAGAACATTTGTACAGAAGAGAAATACTTTGCATTTCCTGTGGTCTTCAGGTTCTTACTGCTTTTTTTGAGTGCAGTCCTTCTGAAAAGCGATGGGGAGGGGATAGTTGAGGAAAGCCTTTATTTGTGCTGATGACATACAGGGCTAACAACAGTGGAAATTTCGCTGTGCTCTGGGCCAGTGCCTGGATCCTGTCTAAAATAATCTCTCAGGCTTGGAGCATTATCCCTTTCCAGCTCTCCAGAGCCTACCGAGATGGGATAAATTGCTGCTCTTCTGGAAGTGTTTTCCTGTGCTTTCGGTGGTTTTCCCTCATTATCCTCTTCTGAGGCCCCAGAGAGTTAGTTGCTGCACATGTGGGTGGATTCAGGTGGGTTCCTGGGATGGGCTCCACGTCAGAGTACCAGGAATCCTTCCAGCTTTTGTTTGCCTGGAAAATTGTGTCATTAAATCTGATTCCTGCGTTGTTGCACCCAAATGTTTCAGCTTCACTACTCAGTGGCAGGAGTGGCACCGGAGGTTTTATTCCTGTTTCAACCTGTCTGTCTCACAATTGCTGTGGTAAAATCTTCCTACCACAGACACTAGTAAGGGGTTAGGACTGTCCTGCTTGTGAGCATTCCAATGAGAATTTCCATTCAGGGTCCAGAAAACTTTATTAACATGACTCTTTCATCCACAGTGTGTCCAGAAATGCTTTTCTGTAGTGATCAGATTGAAACTTGTCTTCATAGTTGCACACATCTTTTTCGTGGCTAAGAGTAAAATGCAATGAGCTTGAAATACTGCTATTTAGAGCTCAGCAGCCAGCGCCTCACCAAAATAGAGTCTCCATTTTAAAGAATAATAATAAAAAAAATAATTAACACAAGAATGGATGTTTGCAGCCCTATTAGTCAGAAGCAAGTGAGGTAATGAGCAAGATTAAAATCAGTGCTGGCCTTTCCTGTGAGAAGTTTATGGGCATTTAATGAATTTAAATGGGAAAAGGAAGCTGTTAATTGAATTATTAGGAAGAACTTTATTCAGCAGAGTGTGAGTGATTTCTCTTGGCTTTCACTGTTGTGCTCCCTTTTGTCACCTCAGCCTGTGCACTGGGAGCACTGGATGTGTATTTGTGTAATGGGGAAAACATGAGGAGTCTGATATTGATTCTATTGATTGGGAACTTGTAATCAGCACCAAAAAAGATGAGCTGGAACTGGAATCAGCTGTTCAGAGGTTGCTACAGCCACCTAAAGAGTTAGACGGGGCAGAGAAGTCATTTGAGAGAGGTAACTATCAGGCTGCATAAATGCTTTTGTCTCTCTGCACTTACAAGTTTCCATGTAATGCTTGATTGTTATATGGGGGCCTGTGAGAAAAAAGGGATTCTTACAGGAAACTCTGGGTGGGCAGTTTGCATCCGTCCATACAGAATGACAGAACAGAGCAGAGAGAGCCCCAGCCTACACAACTGGCAGGGAAAATGCTGCAACGTGAATTAATTTTCATTAAAAAGGTGTTGGAAACAGCAGGAGCACGAGCTGCAGCTCCCTGCAGATGGAAAGGGCAGTGGTGGGAAGGCACCAGCAGGGAAAATGCTGCAAATTGGTGTTGTGGAGAAAAGGCAAATGAATTTACCCTGTCAGCTGCGGGAGGTTTCTCTCTGTTGTAGGCTGTGTGGTAGCTAATGTATATGGGCCCTTGTGGCTTTGGCATTGTTAGCTTGGTTTGGTTTCAGCACCTGAAAAGCCATGAAAACTACTGGAAAACTGTAACAACTGTGAGTTCTCTGGCCACTGCCATCCCTGCAGACCCGCGGCCTGCAGAGGAACTTTTCCCTCCTCCCAGAGGTCAGGCCGCTCGCCACAAAAACAGCAGATGCTGAAAGGAAGTCATTTGAAGCTGTAAGGTTTAAATTGGCAGCAGGGGAAGATGCGTTGCCAAAGCGTGTCTTTGTTTTGTGTTTCTGAAAGCCTCCGTTCCTCCCCGGGGGAGACATCAGCGTTTGGCCCCTGCGCACATACACGGGGTTACATTTGATCTGCTGTGGCGCAATCGACAAAAGGGGCCGGCAAGCTGATGCAGAGCACTTGGCCCATGGAAAGCTCGGCACTGCTCTGCTTTTAGCAGAGTGCTGAGTTTTGAGGGGTATCAGGGCAGCGTATTTGCCCTTTGGCAAGCAGCAGTGGGGATTTGGCCCCGGAAATCCCCAAATGCAGCTTCTCTGTCTGTGTGTGAGCATTCCCGTAACTGAGAGTGCTTCACAGAAACCCCCGTGCACAAGAAAGGTTAAGGAAAAAGAGATTACAGTAATGCAGATCTGTGCAAGTACCTCCAAAGGCAGAATTTCAAGGACAATAGGAGGGCAGGTGTGAGTTCTCACTGAGGGTATAGGATGGTCCCAAGACTCTGTAATTACTTTGTGATAAGTTGTACAGGATCCTGTTTAATTATCACACATACGTGCAAAGACATGAGAAGCATTTTATAAATGTAGTGGCCAGAGGAGGAGAGTAATTGAAATGTTAATTCTAATCATATGCCATGCTCATGCATTGATCTTTTAATTCATGTTATCCATTAATTAGTTAATGGCTGTAAAGCGCATTGAAGATAGAGAATTCTATAAATTGCTGTGGACTATTGTTACTGTCGTTATCCACTAAGTTTAATTAGTTCCTGTACAGTTTAATAGGATTATTGAGATGTAAAGTTAGCGAAGATGATTCTGGAGCAAATGCTGTGCTCGGAATGCTGGCAAGGCCAGCAGCTGCAGTGGCCAGCCCTTCAGATGAGAGCACTGGCTTCTTCCTTATGCAGATTGATACAGCAGTCTGGTTAGATCTGTCCCGCAGGAGCATCTGCTGGCTGCCCTCCTGCCTGGAGGGCCCCGTGGGCAGGCCCAGAGCAGGACCCCCCCAGCCCGGCCTGGTGCTGCTGTTGCTGCAGGAGGCTCTGCCACAGTGCTGAGCGGTGATTTATGGCCCTGCAAGGCGAGGGACAGGAAGATTGCAGCACGAAGATGAGAAGATTCTCAATTTCCCTGTGGGAGCAGCACACTTCTGTCACCCTTTGAAGAAGGGAAGTTGTCTTTAAACCAATAGTATCTTTACCAGTATCTGGTTGTAGCTTTTTCCTTTTTTCTATGTCTGTAATCCTGATGAAACCTGACAACTTTGTCCTTCGTTCTTGTCCGTGCTTGGGAAGGTTGTGTGGAAAATAACTGTTTCTCTCCAGCCTTATTTATTTATTTATATATAGTTCCTTTTGTGGGAAGCATCAACATCTGATCCTCTTGGAAGAAAACCTCTGGGAGGTTTTCCTTTCAGTTTGGTCCAAGCTGCTTCCCCCTGCCCCTGTGCAAGATCAGGGATATTCTGGGCTTGTGTAAAGTTGAAGATGGTCTAGTTCCAGAACCTGCTTTGTTTCCAAACCAGTAATTTCTCAGCTGCAGATCTTTCCTAGGCTGCAGCAAGGCTTTGTGATTTGCATTTTTTCTGAGTGTTTTGATTTTAGTGCTTATAAGACCCCCCGTTAAAAAATTGCCCAACAAAACGTAAAGGCATTACAGTGGAAAAAGGAACACAAATACAATTGCTCTTTTATAAAATACATTTATCAAAGTCCAATCAGCTGGGATTTTCTGGTACATGGCTGACTTGCAAAATTCCTTCTAGCATCTTTGCATTTTTTGCAATGTAAGGAGGTACCACTTGGATTACTGCAGCTGTAAGGGGATTCCAGTTGACAAGAGCAAAAAGCCGGCAAGGTGATTTTTTTATTATTGTTTTTTTGTTCCCTATTTCGCCTCTGCTAATTTTGTTTCTGTTGTTTTCTCTGTGCAAATGTCAGCCTGCTTTTAAAAGGAGATCAGGAATAAGGCTGATAAATAAGTACTTGAGCAGGGTAGCAGTTTTGGGAATTGCCAAGTTGTCCCCTCACTGTTTTGCCTCTGTTTTATTCAGTTTAAAAATTCCACTATGGTCTACCATGCCCCACACACCAATTTTCTCTGCCAATAAATTCCTGCTCTGCTTAAAAGAAACAAGCCCAAGCCCCCCTCGTTTCAATGCCCATCTATTAGTGCAGCAGCAGTTTCCAGAGTTGGTGCATCTCCTCTTGAATTGATTAAACAAAAATAGCTCAAAGGAGGACACTTAGACTAGAAATCCTGATTTGGGTGTTCATTTTTGTTTTGCTGTTACTGTTCCTAAGCAAACAGAACAGCATCTCCAGTAATGTGCATATCATTGCACCAGGGTGTGTAATGATACAGCTTGTAGTGTTTAGTTAGCACTGGATAGAATAGTTCACTTACCTAATATATTGAACACAGCTTAATTAAATATTTAATGGATTTTTCCCGCTGAGAGGAATCAGCAGAATAACTAACGAGTGTGTTCATGGAGATGAAAGTTGCAGAGCAGGTGATCTGTGGGGATCACTGTTCACTCAATAACCTCATGAGCTGCCTTTCCCATTACAGTGCTCTTTCCTTCCATGTGGTATCGTGTGCATTAATATGTATATACACATTTCAGTGGTCCCAAACCAGTAAGGAACTTCAAAGGATCGCTGCGTGACATGGTGGTAAACGTTCAGTTGGTTTCTGTTTGCTGAGCTGGCAATAAAGTTGTGATTTGTTCCTTCATTAGTTTGGTGTGGGGGTAGGTTTAGTGAGAAATGCCCATTTATTACATGGCACAATCACATTTGAGTATATGACTATATATAACTGTAGTTGACTATAATTCTGCCCCTTCCCCTGCACTTTGTAGGAACCAGAGGACTAAGATGTAGCTTTAAAATTCTAGGAGCATTTTCTAGGAGCAACAACTTGTCTTGTTTTTCCCATCAAAAATAGTAATTTAGAATAAAAATTCTAAAAACAAATCTAAAACAAAAAGTTCACCAAAGGGATCTTCTCCCATGTGTTTGTTGCCTTCACTGGGCACTTTGGGAACCAAACAACATTTTGCATAAGCTCCAAGGGCTCTGAGTTCCAGCTTCTTCATCTGTGTTATCAGCATGTTGCACCAGATCCCTGTAAAGAGCAGGGATAAGGAGATGGGAATTACCAGAGCTGCAGTTGGTATACAGGAAGGGAACGTTGTCACAGCCACATCTACTGGAGAGGTTGTGTTACTCCTGCTGCTTGAGCCCAGAGCAGGAGGGACATTGTGGAAAGCAGCACTTCAGATGCTGGACCTGTCCATTGGCTTTGGGAAGTGCTAAGAAGGACTCAGGGCTGCAGGATATGGACTGATGTGCAAAAGTCTTCAGTGGGTGGTCCTTGGTTTTAGGCTTTGCTGTGTTACTTGGTTTCCAGTTTTCTCTTCAAGGATCAATGCCTGGCTGGGAGGAACAGTTTTGTTCGTGTTTTTGAGCTAGTCTAGTGTTTAAAGTGAGTCTAGGGAAATTTTCAAAAGAATCTCATTTTGCTTCTCTGTAAACAGGTAATCCCAGCAAAGATGTGAATGCCTCAGAAGGGGAGGTGTGGATAATTTGGAAATCCCTGGAATTGTTTCCCACTGTGGAAGCTGTTACTGTGAAAGCAGCAAGGCACAGGGAGAAATCAGCTTCAGTGACAGGCCACTGGTGTCTCTGTGGAAAAGGGGTAAGTGGTGAATAGATGACCAATGATTTCACAACAGCCCACTTTGTGGCAGGCAAAACCTGAATTTTGGGAGATTTGTTGAAACTGCAGAGTCTGTTTACAAAATGCTGCTCTAGCAAGGAAGGAGGGGAGTATAAAAGGCCATCATGAAGCCATGAGGCAGCCAGAATGAGTGGGTGGGTGACTGATTTAAATGTGTTGGGTAAATTAAGGTGATTCTAAATGAAAAATAGTGTTACAAACCATCTGAGATCTGTCCCATATACTCTTGCTGTAGATTAGTTTTATTTAAGTGTACGTAGCTTTATAACAATGCAAGGAATAATCTCTTTCTCATAAAAAGGGTTTATTAAGAAATATCAATAATGCCACTGAAGAGCCAGATTAAACAGTCTTTTCATAGAAAACACTTGCATAGATTCAGGGAAATGATGAAAGAGTGTGGAGGCTTTCCCTTCAATGGGTGAAGAAAAGTCATAGGGAGGAGTTGAAAAAGCCCGTGTGAAGTTTTCAGCATCCATCAGGGCAGGGGATTTTTCTGTTGCTGCTTGCAGGCAGTGGGGCCTGTCTGCCTGGCATGGTATTGCTTAATCTCCAAAACTTCTGAATTCTTTTCTAAGGATTTATCCTACCTTAATCTCATTCCAATGCTTGTGCTTCCTAAGTATGGTGTAAATACTTAAGCTCTGTTGGCGTCTTAGGGGAGGACAGAAGGTCTCCATCTCTGTAGATCTGTGCTGGTGTTTGCCACTTTCACAGGATGATGCTGTAGGATGTACACCTTGTCTCTCTTTCCACCACATTGGCATCCTCTTTATTTCCACCAACAACAGTGGAAAGAAGCACTTGGCCCCTTATTAACTCACTAATCCTGTATGAACACAAAGCAGAGTCCAGTGTTACCCAGAGGATGCACAGTTAAAACAACCCCACAGATGCTGTGGTTCTGTGTCTGTGTTGGACTCCAGCCACAACAAACTGTTATCTCTGCAGAGAAGTTGCCAAGCTCTCCATGATAAAATCAACCCCGTAAAAGTGTTGTAATTAATGATTTCCCTCTGACATCCATGGATGCCTTTCAGTCATTGCTTCAGGAATGCTTTCTGCTGAGCTGGAAAGGTGCCCATTTCCGGGTTTCATTTGGTCTCAGAGGATCAGCCATCTACCCCCTCGTTTAACCTTGGGCAGTTATAAAGCATGTTCAGTTACACAGCCCTCCCTGACATTAACAAACAGGGTTAGGAGTATTGGCCAGCACCTGCAGAAGCAATTTCCATGTCAGTTTGATTGGCAGCATCTTTTCCTGTGGGTAGTCCGTGACCTGGGGATCCCAGGTTTGGCCTGGAGGAGGGACACACAGCTGTCTGAAGTTCTAAAAAGTCCAATGACTAACTCAAGCTGAGCTTTCCCCCCCTCTTCCATATTCCTAATTTGAAAACATTTTTTCTAGATTTCTTTTATATTTTCTTGTAGTTGGAAATGCATGGAAGTTTTTCCTCACTCAAAAGTATTTCTGTGATGGGAGAAGAGTGTGTTGGCTGGTTTTGTTCCAAGTTGGCTGTTTACTTTTACCTGTGGTCCAGTCAGGAGCAAAAGGTGAGGATTCCCTCTGTAAATGTTTTGGATACAAAGTGATCTGTACTAAAAGATTTTGTTTCTGGCCAGGTTTAGCTGGATGGAATTATCCATAATATCTCTTGTGCACTGGAAGTATCAGTCTATTAATTTTTATATATCCTGACACTCTATGAACACTCTGTAAGACTCCATTAGGAAAAGTTCTATATTGTATTGTAAAATAGTCTCCTGTGAGTGCATTGAGGTAATTTATGCTGGTACAGTGACTGACTACCCTGGCAGTCAGGGCTGGAAAATGAGTCCTGTGATGGTGAAAGAGCTGGAGGAGAAGTGGATGGATGCTGTGATCAGTGAGGGCTTGCACAGTTGGTGTTGGCAGCAGGGATTTGGCTTTTGTGACCATGGGACCCTCTTTGAGTGGCAGGGACTGTGAGGAACAGGTGGGGTCTGCTTGGCCAGATCAGGCAAGAGCATTTTTGCCAACACGCTGGCAAACCTGGTGAGGAGAACTTTTAACCTGGAGAGAGCTGGTGCCAAACACACAGGGGAGGGAATAGTGGACCAGCTTGGCAGGCTAGAGGTGCAGAGTGATGTGGGCAAGAGAGACATCAGAAACTGCACACAAGGCTGAAGGGTCCACCTGAGGCATTTTCCTTTAAGGGAGAAGGTGCTGAGAGAACAACATTGCAGAGGAAGCTCTACCCCTTTTCCTGGGAAATGAGCACAGCTGGGATTAGGCAGCAGCCAGTGTGGGTGATGCTGCGTCAGGTGTCAGCTATGGACACACGAATGATGGGTAAAACATTTAGAAGCAACTGTAACTAAAATTAATTGAACTTTTCATTTTTAAAGCTCTTTCCACTTCCTTCCAATTCGGGAATGACATTTTTCAAGTCTGAACTCTTCTCAAAAGTATTTTTGGAAGGTCTGAGCAAAAACAGTTTAGCCATCTTTGTGTAAAATGACTGCTAGGAAAGTACTCAGCTATGACATATTTTTGGCAGAGAGCTATTGAACAGCTTTAGGGCCTTGTTGGAAATGTCCAAAAGTGTTTTTCAAATCATCCCATAATTATTATAGGTTATAACTAAGAGACTCCGCCCAGCCATTGGAGACAGAAAGCAATGCAGGCAGCACTGGAAAGCAAGTCCTCAAGGACAGGCAGAAGAATTTGCCAGCAACAGTTGCAGCATGTTTGCATGTCCAGGGGTGAGCAGGACACAGCAGTGAAAACGTTATGGAGCTGGCAAACCATGGCCAGCTGTGGCATTGAGTTGGATATGAATCCACATTGCTGCTGGCATTTGGCACGTGGTGTGGAAGAACTGGAAGGACAGGGGCTGCCACCTGCCTTGCCACTGGATAAAGGCTGCAGCAATCCCAGCACTGCAATCCCTAATCCCATTTGCCCAGACTCTCTGTTTAAGCCTGCGAATGAGAATTACTCAGGGGAGTGTTGCAAAAATGCAGCTCTAATGTGAAAATTGAAGTGTTTGTCTTGGGGCAGTTGTCCTCACCACGGATGGGAACAGCCCAGGAGCTGGGAAGTACTTGGCATTTGAGCAGTGAGGTGGACTGTCTAAAAGTAAAGTTTTAAGCTTGCCAGGAGATGGGAATAATTATGTAGCGCTTCCCACTCTCGTTTTGATCTTGTTACACAAGCGTGAGTGAATGTGAAATTAGATCCTCTCCTTATAGAAACCCTCCAGATTAGTTTCACTTGCTACGTTCTTGGTTCCATGATTAGAGCCCCATTTGTCAGACTTTTGAAGTCTGACTTTATTAAGCTGTTTGCAGTGGCCGTCTCCCGTGACTTCCCCTTTGCCATGGGTGCCTGCCCAAAGAAGCTGTGCCTCCCAGGGCTGCGGAGGCGTTTGCCATCTGTGGGGAGCACCGCGTTCCCCGGAGCCGTTCCTCTCGGAGCCGAGCTTTCCCTGGCACCCCGTGATCAAAGGCTCCCAAATGCTACTCCCGAGAAACACTCGGAGTCTTGAGGCAAGTGGACACTCTTTCCTGAAGCTTTTGGATTAAGAAGGTTTTGGACATTTTTCCCTTAACTCTTTATTTCATGGAAATTAATTAGAACTTGTAAAAATTGAACAGCATAGCCTTTATTTATTGCTGCCTTTCCTCCAAGCTGTTCTTTTTTAGTCACATTAAAATGGAATATATTTGGGCATAAAAGTTGACAGCACCTTTCTCTTGGCCTTTCACTGTATTTTTGCTGTGGCTGGTCAGATGCTTTTATCTAAAGCTTTGTTCTTTGCAGTGGAAAAAAATGGAGAGGATTTAAGAGAGTGATAGAGTTTTCAGAGAAAATAAAATTTTCACACAATACTTGGTGCTGCTCGGGAAATGGGATTTCATGCTGGCAGAGCTCCACGCTTTGTTGAAGCTCTTGTTGACAGTGATGGACTTTGGGGTTCATCCTGCAGCTCAGCCAACATTCCCACCCTTCTGTGCTTCCCAGGGACTCTTCGGAGTGGGTGTGGTGGGTGCTGAGTAGCAGCTCAGGTGTGATTCCTGTGCCAGGATTTAGGCAAGGGAGGAGCTGGCATGGTCCTCTGGCTGGGTCACCCTGGGACCTGGCTGGCTGGAGCCATGGGAGACTGGAGGTGCCTGACAAATGGATGAGCTTAAAGAACATCTCTGAATGTGTTTGGGAAGGGAGAACACTTGTCTGTGTGTGGGGAAAAGGCAAAGCATGGCCTGCAATGGAAAGGAGCAAGAGAACTTTGATTGTCATCAAGGGACAGCTGATAGTTCAAGGAAAGGAGCAGTGATAAGAACAAAGGAACAGTGTTGGGTTTAACCGTTCTTGTGACAATTCTTAAATTAGAGTAAGGGCAGAGAATAATCCTTGACTAGTCTGGTCCTGTGGCACCGGCAGGGAAATGCTGGCTGGGACAGTGATGTGGGACAGGTAGGGCACATGTTCTGCAGCTGCCTCTGCAGAGCCAGCCCTGCTCGTGGGGCTACACCTTGTGATCTGCCAGTGCTGGCATTAAGTATTTTTCATCTTTCCCCTCAAGAATGAGAGCTCTTCTTTAATCCTACGTAATTATAAAATTGCAAAGTTGGAGGTAGCAAGGGCCCATTAAGTGAGACAGCCCTCTGTACCCACAGGGGATTGTTCAGGGGAACTCAGTGATTGAAAAATGGGGATTCAACCAATTACTCACCTAATAGTCTCGGTTCATCATTTCTCATCGTTTCTGCCACCGAGATCTGTCGTGTCATCTTTCTTTGTGAGCAGCATGAACGGATTATCAAGTTTCATTCTCAAATGATCTGCAAGGCAGATTTATGCAGAGCCTTTGTATCTCTAAGCAAACGGGGAAACGCGAGTCTCTCGCTTACACCGCGGCCGAGTATTCTTAAGGAAAGGCTATAAATAGCCCAATCCTAATTCCCGCGGGGGGCTCATCTCACGGCATGCGACCTTCAGCTGCGGAGCGGCGGCAGCGCGGACCGGCGGGGCGCGCCGGGGCGGTGCCGCCAGGCGCTGATGTAATGGGAGCCCCCCCGCCGGGCTCGCCCGGGCCGTGCGGGGCCGGGCCGTGCCGTGCCGTGCCGCGCCCCAGGTGTGCCGCTGTGCGGTGGCGGGGTCCAGTGCGGGGCCGCAGGTGTGCCGGTGACCGGTGCGGGTCCGTGCGGTGCCGCAGGTGCTCGGTGCCGGTCCGTGCGGTGTCCCGCGGGCGGTGTGCGGTGCCGGGGCCGCGCGGTGTCCCGCGGGCGGTGTGCGGTGCCGGGTCCGTGCGGTGCCCCGCGGGTGGCGTGCCGGTGACCGGTGCGGGTCCGTGCGGTGCCGCAGGTGCTCGGTGCCGGTCCGTGCNAGTTTGCTCCCCAGACTGTGGCCCGGCTTCCTCCACACCCTTTCCTCCTCGTCTTCCTCCTTTTTTCTAGGATCCGCTGCCAGAAGCGGTCTCCCTCTGAGCCCCGGCCCCGCGCTGGAGCCGGGGGCAGCCGCGGGCTCCGGGCTCGCCCTTTCCCCCGGCAGCGGCGGTGGGGCAGCCCCGGGAGAGCGGGGAGGCTCCGAGGGTGCCCCCGGGCTGCCACCATGGCCAAAGTGGCGGCGGAAAGTTGCGGGTCGGCGCCAGCCGAGGACTTGTCCAAGGTGTCGGACGAGGAGCTGCTCAAGTGGAGCAAGGAGGAGCTGATCCGCAGCCTCCGCCGCGCCGAGGCCGAGAAGATGAGCGCGATGCTGGACCACAGCAATCTCATCCGCGAGGTGAACCGCCGCCTCCAGCTGCACCTCGGCGAGATCCGCGGCTTGAAGGTAGAGCGGGTGGGCAGGGTGGGACCCCCGAACTTTGTGCGGTGTCCCCGCGGCCCCCGCCCGTCCCGCCGGGAGCGATCTCGCCAGGTGATGGTCTGGGAGGAGCCGTTCCCGAAAACTGCAGGAAAAATGGACTAGGGCTGGAGTGAATACCATTTGATCCCACTTAAAAATCGAGTGTCCGGCTAAGAGCTGAGCAAGCTGTTCGGCAGTCTGGGGAGCACAGCTGGGGTATGCTCTGCCCCAGTATTCGCTGGGTTGATAAAAACACCGAAGTCTGGTCACCTCTGGTTTGGAGTTAAATGATCCTGCCTGAAGTGCACGAGAAATAAGGGTGTGCAGAGCTGTGGATGTTCAAAAGGTTTTGCGTAGCTTAGGCTGTTTTCTCTCCCTATTTTCCCTCAGGCTGTTGGAGAGAGTTGGTCATTTCCAGGATGCAGTGGTGGCAAACCCTTGGGCTCAGTTTTGGGTTGATCAGAACCAATCCCTAGTTTATTGTCTCAAAAAGACATCTGGTAGTGCATCTCTATCTCTGATCGACCATTTTCGCATGTATGCTTGTGCAGGCTACACATTAGAAGTCAGACCAAGTCTGTAATGGCTTATCCCTTCTTAATTTCCCTCGTGTTGGGTGAGAAGCTTAGTCCCTACTGTTCCCTTTCCACTTGTGAGGATTGGGAAGATACCGTGCCTACTTACAAGGGATTACCTTGCTTGTATATTATTACAGACCCGGAAAGTTACCTTAAGCAGGTAGGACCACAGACCATTTTCTGTCTTGTTGCTTTCAGAAGGGACACTGTTGGGAATTCCTTCAGTGAGGTTGGAGGAAACAAGAGGAGAGACAGATGCAGGGTGGGCTTTTGAATTATGGAAGTGCATTAGATGAGAGTTCTTCACTTGTAGAATGGCTTTATATGATGGAATTATTGAGGAAGTGTCTGATGAGAGTGTGGCATAAAATAAACAGCTCCTGGTGGAAGACTCTTCCTGTCTCCCAAGTTTTTGTGTTCTGCAGAGTACTGGGGGGTGGTCTCCCTTCCTTTTTGACTATACTGTCTGAGGGATAAAAAAGACCTATCCGTGATAGTATTTAGGAAAATTGAAGCTTAGGTTTTAAATGTGAGTTCAATTACAACAGTAATATCTTTCTCCCAGTTATGTGCAGAAGTGTTGTGACATCATATGGATTTTTGCATCCTCCAGATAACTGACCAAGCACACCAAGATGTGTAGGAAGGAGTGACAAATTCCCCTCTCAGTTCTGAATTCCTTAAGTCATGTTTAACTTCCTCCTTTTGTTCAGATGCCTTGCCTGGAACTTTTCAATAGAATCTGGGAGAAAGAGGTTCAGAGCCCCGAGTTGGTGTCTGGGCATCTCCCTCCATTGTTCTGTGTGGAATTCCAGGTCCCTGAGTAAGAGTGAGCAGCCCGATGTCTGCCTTCTGACTGAGGAACTGTGGACTTCCACAACTTTTTCACTCCACCGTGGCATCATTTCAAGTATCTCTCACCAGCATAGATTTTTAAAGACACCTTGTAGCCTTTTTTCATTGTCACATACAGGTTTTGAGGCAAAGATCAGACAAACCCAGGCATTTGTGCATCCAAATCCAGGGGGCTTACAAGAGCTTCCTTTTCTTGGGAAACAGTGCTAAAGTAGTCTTTCCATAAAGTCAGCTCTTTAACAATTGTGGCTAATCTCTACTTATGATATCATGCATAAGAAGGAATGAATATGGAGATGGGAGAAAGAGAAATGTGGTCACAAGTCCAAACTGGGAGGTTAAAATACTGAAAATGTTTACTTTGGCATTATTTTGCTATAGTAACAGCCTGAATGTTTTTGCTTCAGAGTATTTGTTTCAGGCTGTTCCTCACTTAGAGAAGGGCATGGAATCATGGACTTCATTTTATTAGGAGTGAAAAAGTCTATTAAAGCAGATTATTTCATTTCAGAGTGGGTGAAGCAATCCTGGTTAAGTGATGACTGACTCGGATTTTTAATGCAAGTCTGGAACAATATCAAACAACCCCCCTTTTTTTTTGTTTTAATCTTTAAAATGTTCATCTTTCTATGTGACTATGCTTTAGGGAATAGGGACTGTAGATGTTAATAATTAATTATTTAAGGGAGATTACAAGTTCTGATGTACCTTGCAGTTTTATTCAGGTGAATATTTCTCAGGGGAGCGAGATCATCATGAGAGCACTTATGATCTTTATCCAGTTTGGGACTAAATTACTTCAATATTTAGCATGAAAATTAATTAAGCACCTGAAACTTTCATGTTAGTTTTTGAACACTTGGAACTGTCTCCAAGTAAGTTGGTTTTGGCCTGTGAGCAGCTTTGTTTGTTTGAAGCTCTGTGCTGTTACAGTGTGCCAGATCCACACGTGCAATTATTTATGCCTCACTTGAGTGCTTAAATGATGATTTTTGTGGCTTGTGTAATGGTAACTGCATAACATCAGTTCCTTTAGACACTTCTCTGCCATGATAATCTTTCTTTTAAAGGATATCAACCAGAAGCTGCAGGAGGATAACCAGGAGCTGAGAGACCTGTGCTGCTTCCTGGACGACGACAGGCAGAAGGGCAAGAAGGTGTCCCGCGAGTGGCAGAGGCTGGGCAGGTACAGTGCCAGTGTCATGCACAAGGAGGTGGCCTTATACCTACAGAAGCTGAAGGAACTGGAGGTGAGACAGGAAGAAGTGGTCAAGGAGAACCTGGAGCTGAAGGAGTTGTGCGTGTTGCTGGACGAGGAGAAGGGCGGCGGGGCCGGGAGCCGGAGCTCCATCGACAGCCAGATCAGCCTGTGCCAGCTGACGGCCACGAGCGCCTACATCAGAGACGTGGGGGACGGGAGCAGCACCTCCAGCACAGGCAGCACAGACAGCCCAGACCACCACAAACACCACCCCAGTACTAGTCCAGAGCACCTGCAGAAGAGCCGGGGGGAAGGAAGCCCCGAGCACCAGAAGCACAGGAGTATCAGCCCGGAGCACCTGCAGAAATCCCGGAGTTCTGGCAGTCCCGACCACCACCTGAAAGGGCCGAGCCCCGAGCATCACAAAAGCCTCGTCAAAGTCCCCGAACAACAAAAGCACAGCAGCAGCAGCCCAGAAACTATCCCAAAGCACGTTTTGAGCAGTAGCCCGGAACACTTTCAAAAGCAGAGGCCCAGTAGTAGCCCTGAGCATCAAAAGCACAGCGGGGGCAGCCCAGATCACCTTCAGAAGCACACGCCGAGTGGAAGTACAGAGCACCTGCACAAGGTGAGGGGCACGAGCCCGGAGCATCTCAAACAGCACTATGGAGGGAGCCCCGAGCACCTCAAACATCTCAGCGGAGGCAGCAGGGAAGGTACCCTCAGGAGACAAGTGACAGAGGACCTGTCCCCTCACCACAGGAGTATTTACAACGGAATGAATGGTGGGTCAATACTGCCACTGAAAGCTCTCTTTGAAAATTCCTAAGGTAGTTGCAGTGCTATTTCAGGACCAGCAGTGATGTTTGATGTGGAATGCAAGGTAACGAGTCTGGTGTCAGCATTGTTCCTTTAGCAAGTGATTCACTCGGGGTAGAGCTGTCTGTCCCTGCAGCAGGTGTTGGGTGGATTAAAAAGTTTGGGGAAAAGTGCCTTTGGAGTGTTGGTGCAAGATGTCAGGGAGCAGCTCTTGGCCCTGACCCTGCTCTGTGGCTGATAGATGTAAACTGTTTGTCCCCGGGTGGATTTCTGTTTGCATCAGAAAGGAATTGCATTATGTTTCTTGTCCTGCCTCTATTTGAGTCAGCAGAGTGGAGGTGAATGTCTCCAATTTCATTTCCACCTTCCTGTAGCTTTAAAGATTTTAAAATTTCCTGTTTATTGATTGAAGGCTTCTTACATCCTCTTCCATAAGCTTTGGAGAAGACCCCAGCTGAAGAGGAGGCTCGATACAAATGAATCTGACAGCTCCTAAAGCTTTTCAAGGCCTTGAGTTTGCATATTTTTACTTCTAACAAGTTAAATATTAAGGAAGATCTGAGTGGGTTTCATTGCTGTTGTCATTGCTGCCCTTTTAGAACTGTTTCCAGTAAACATGCCGAGGTTTTAAGAGCTATGCATCCTCACTGATTGAAATTAATGACTTGCTTAGGTTAGTCACAATGTAAGTATTTTGTTATTTCGAAAGTCAAATGGTTACAAAGTTCTGAGATCCTACTGTTCTTTAGAAATAACTCTTTATAGACTTAGAATATGTATAGCCTGCTCCTTTTGTTTCCCCCATGTGCTTTGAGATGTTTTCCTGAAGGAAATTAGTGTCCTAGTGGAGACCTCCTTTCTCAGACCCAACCTGGTAAGTGCAGAGACTGCAATAATTTTAAAATGGTCAGCAAGCTGAGTGTGTGACAAGTATGTGAAGGTGTGTAACACAGCAAGTTGGCCTTGCACAGCTTCCATTGAATGCTGTATTTCGTTCTCCAGTTGGTTCCTTCTGTTTCAAACTGACCTTACTGTAAGCATGTGGTGTGGGACCAGGCTTCCTGAAAGGGGCTGGTGTGTTGCACCTGTGATGTCCATCAGTCCACCACTGGTTATGTAGAAAGGTGATCTAAGGGGTTTTGTTTAAAACTCACCCACAGTTGAAGACACAGTTTTTCTGCCTCCAGCACGGTGGGTTTCTGGGTTTTTGTCCAAGTACCTTGTCAAGAACTGTCTTGCCGACAGAGCAGTGAGAGCAGTTGTTACTTTAATCCCGAGCTGACTGGCAGCCTTTGTGCAGCATATTGCAACTGTCTGCAACTTGGACTCAGGCCACAAGGTGCTGGAGAGGGCAGCTGGTGCTTTGGGAGGCTGTTTATTGACTTTAATCACAGCTTTGCCTGTCCTAGGCTTTATATAATCACTTTTACAGCAAGTCCTCTTTGGTTTGACACCTTCTCTCAGCAATAACTTGTCAAATCTCTGCTCTTTCATATTTATATAATTTGATGCAAGCTCAAGGTTTAATTCTGACATTCATCTGACCTTGATCAGTGGGAAAGCTCTTGACAGCTCTGCCATGAGGAAGAGGCTTTAAACTTCAGGGAAATACTTGGTCTTCACAGCAAGGCTGAATCGTTCTGGGTATTAAGTGTTCTAATTTCTGGGGAACAGTTAATATGGAAGCGGTAAAAGTGCTGGCCATTAGCACTTGTTATTGTTGTGGCAGTGATGTGTAAATCTTCATTTGCATGTTCTCTGTCTGCCTGACCCTGCCAGCTGAGGGTGGGGGCCGAAAATCCTGATCTGCATCTGGTGTAAGCAGTGGTGAAATTGTGACAACCCGAGTCAGAGAATGGTCTGGAAAGCTGTCCCTAAACTCTGATGAGAAATATAAAAGGAGCACATTTTCGATTCTTATCCCCAAACCACGTAGTAAGAATTCAATATCACATTGGGACCTAGTTTATTTTAAAATTTGGAGGATATGTAGCTAGTAAGTTTGGTTGCACATCTGTGTGGTGAGTTTGCAGGACAAACTGATCTTACTGCTGTAGGTGAGTGTCGTGTGAGCAGCAGGAGTGAAGTGCTGGGGACAAATAGCAAAGACAAACATGCTCTGAGCCCTTTGCGATTGCAGGAGTGAAATGGCGTGCAGGCCTGTCCCATCTCCCTCGGCCTGAGCTGGCCTCCCTCGGTGAGCACAGGGAGGTGCTGGACTCTGTGGTGTGCTGTTTGCCCTGGCAGAGCTGTGGGGAGGGGGCTGGACTGTTGGCAGCCTCCTGAGCGCCCCTTCAGCCCCGAGGCCAGGCGGCTGCAGCGCGGTGCTGGGTGCCATGGGGAGCCGCTGTGCAGCTCCGCAGGATGTGCTCATGCATTAATCATTCGGGCCTCATGCATGTTTCAGGCCCAGGTTACCTCAGCCTTTGCTCCGCCCGCAGCGCTGAAGGAATAACGGATGAGGTGATAACGTTGCCTTTCACAGGCCGTCTCGTTTTCTGTGCTCAAAGGTTTGATCTCGGGTATTTTTTCTTGTATGTCATGTCAGCTTTCATTTATAAGATTTATAAGGCTTTAACAAAATCCTGCTTCGTGGTTCCCCCACGTATTTTTCTCAAATAGGTGTCCTCTGCCTTTGGAGTGACACAAAATGGGATGGGAGAGCTAAACTTGATGTTTCTTGATTGAAAACACATGTATTTCATTTTAAAGGCCTTAACCAAATACAACACGATAGCAATCTTTTGCTGTAATCACATCTAAATGTTCTGGTAATGAGAACAGAGGTATTTGGGATAGAAAGATTGCTGACTTTAGAAGAGAAAATACCAGCAGTAAAACCGTTTTGAAGAGAATATTAATGCAACCTGGAAGAATACATGACAGTTTAACTTTGATACAGATATCTGGGCTATAAGTGCCTCTATATAAATTGATCTGCCTTCAGCATTTGCAATCCAAGTGTTGTTTCTTCAGTCTAAGCAATTTATTCTCAACTTTCTATTTTAAGAAGTCCTTTGTTTTACTCTGAGCTTTGACTTTTGTGTGAAAGGAAAGTGTCCAAAGGGTTTCACATGTGCTTCTTGCTTCCTGCTGAGGTTATTAATGAAGAGAAGTAAAACTGCTGACTAACACCTCTCATAGTGCTGGAGGTGTGAGGGCTCTTACAGAACAAATGCAACATCACCTCTCCTTGAGCAAAGGTGTTTGTAGGCTAGATAGGGACTCAGACTAAATTTTGGATACTTTCTGTTGTAGAATATGCTTCTTAGAAGGACAATAAAGTCAGAAAACGCTGCACAGTGAAGAGAGGAAGCTGCAGTATGACTTCAGAGAGAAAGAACTCCTAACAGTGTTACTGAGTTAACTGATACCCTCTCTGTGCAAACAGCATTGGCTGTTGAGGGGTGATGTCATGTTTTGATGTAGATTTGCTCAGTTGTGTTTCTTAAAGTTGAAATGGAAATAATTTACCTGTCGTTAATAGCAGTGTACAGTACTTGGGGTGTGGCTGGACCTTTCCTGGTGGCACCCACCACTGCATATCTCTTGGGAGCCTGAGCAGCACTTCTTACTCTTGAGAGCAGAACCAAAGGCTGCAGGAGCCACTGAATTTTCTCCCTGCCAGCATGAAGTAACTTAGTGTTTATTTCAGATATTTATATTCTAAGTGTGGAGCTCTGAAACTCAGTGAGAGTCTTCCAGTTGAATTGTGTGGGGTTTATGCCAGACTTGTAAGTTGGTTTTAGCTCTTCCATGCTGTAAGAGAACTGGGGCACAGTTTGTGAATATGTATGTGACCAGAACATGTTGTATTTGCTACTGAGGAGTCATTTATCGAGCTGAAAATGTGGTTTGCAATATCAGAGCAATGAACCTGCTGGTAACTCATGTTGTAGGGCTTTTGGGGGAGGTTTACACTTAGGTGCTCCTCACTTTGCTGGCCAAACCCCTGTGGGTTTGAGTGTTTCAGCGTGGCTGGGTCACCCTTGCTGCCAGTGTCCCAATGCATTAGTGGCATCGATGGCTGTCCTTGCAGAGAGCCTGGCCTGGCTGTGCTCAGCTGGGGGGGAGTTCAGCCCTGCCTCCTGCAAGGGCCCGGGGCTGAGCCAGGGGTCAAACAGGGGCTGAGCACAGGGCTTTGCTGCCACCCGTGGGGGGCTGCACCGTGGGAAGGGCAGGAGGGGCTCTGCTGCAGGACTGGGACACTCAGCACCTGCTGGGAAGCCACTGCTTTCAAGTGTCATGCTTTTCCCTGTTTCCCTTAGGCTGCAAATCCTGCTGCACGGGTGAGTTTGTTTTGCAGGAAGGGCTCGATGCTAATGCAGGCTCTGTCTCATGGAAGCCACACTCAGAGTAGGGAATATTGATGCTGCCTTTAACCATCACCAGTGTACCCTGCATGTGAGAGCAAGGGCCCTGTTGGCCCCTGATGGGAGGGAGTCAGTGCTCACTGCCCAGGCTGTGCCAGGGCTTTGGGAACTCAGTTGCACAGAGCCCAGGCAGGAGCTCCCTGCAGCCCTGCGAGGGGTGTCCTTCCCTGGCAGGTGCTTGTCCAGCCTGGAGGGGAGGGTAGCAGCTCTGCTGGCTGCTGAGGAACTGGGCACGTGTGGCCATAGCTCTTGTCTTGGCTGTCTGCTGCAACTTCCCTGGCATCTGACCCCAGAGCTGCAGAGAGCAAGGGCTGGCCATCAATCACAGCACCATTACTGGCCAAACACTGCAAGCCAGAGCCTGTTCCCCTCCTCTGGCTTTGGTGTTACACCTGGGATGGAGCTGATGTGCCTGTTTTGTTTTGTTTATTTCATTGCAACATTTTTTAAAAAAATCATGTATTTTTTGAGTAGCAATGGGCGTTTGTTTTGGTATGTGCAGGAGACAATAGGAGCTTATTTATTTTTCATGCTGATTGGGTCAAGAGTTAAGCCATTTGCCTTTACCTCGGAGAGCTTCTCAGGAGTTTGCATGGCTGGTACTGATGTCTGCCTGAAATATGTGGGCAGATTTGGATGTAATTTTATTTTTCTTAGTGTCAGAATGGTGAGTCCTCACATTAAAGCCTTGTCTGAGCCCTTGCTGAGACAGTACCTTTAGCCCAAGCTCAGGACTATGTAATAGTCCTTCTCATGACTTCTGGAGTTGCAGTGTTACAGTTTTATAATAGTAAAATATGGGTTTGGAAATACCAGTGATTAAATTGTCAACTTCTCTGAACTCTGGCACTCATAATGCAGAGTCAGAATATTATAATAACTTTTAGTAAGTGCTGCTTGTTTAAGAAATTCAGCCTTGTAGTGTGTATTCTGTGTCGAAGTGTCCTGTCTCCTGTGTTGTATCTGTTAATGGGATTTGGTTTTAGTCTATTTTATTTTATGATGCAGTTACCAATGGGGAGTTGCTGCAGGCTGTGCAGAGGCTGGGGCTGACCTGGCTGACAGTCAGGGAAGAGCAGGCAGTGCAGCCTGGGGTTCAAATTTGGTGCCACTGCTCACACACAGAGATCAGGGGTGTCACCAGGAGCAAAGGACAGCAGAGCCTTTCAAATCAGGGGGTATTTAATGAGCTATAATAGAGCTGTGTGTGCACAAGAAAATGACTGTGGCAGTGCAGAATCATGAGCCTAGTAAGTCATGTCTTAATTAGTAAACTGCAGCCCGGCTTGTCTCAGGTCATATTGTCACAAGCACAGATACATAGTTACTGAGAGAGCAGTGAGAATTATCTTCAAGCCATGAGCTGGGTATCAGTGTTGTCTGTGGTGGGCTCTGGGATGAGAATCAGCGGGGCTGAGCCTGGGATTTTGTTCAGTGCAGAAAGCAGAGCAATAGCCTGTTTCAGAGGAATTGAATTATGAGGTATAACATGGGGAGCGAAGGACATACATAAAGTTGTCTGAAAAAAGGAAACAGCAGTGATAGTGGTCTGTGCACACCGAGTGGGTTTGCATCTTTGTTTTCTAAGGTGCTTTTAATTCTGCAAGGCCCACGGAGAAGTGAGGACTGTGATGTGAGACGTGTCCATGAGCATTTGGTGCGCAGCGGGAAGGGGTGTGCAAATTTATTGATTGTGAATGGCAAAGCTGCTGTCTTGAGCTAGGCTGTCTGAAAAGATGAACAGTCGTGTGAAGACTCTGAATAACAAATAGTCTTAGTTCTACTTGTCAGTTCTGCTAGAAAATGTCTGGCATATTTGCATTGTTTCTGTGACATTCATGGGGAAAGAAAGAAATCAGCAGCTTTGGATCGGTGTACTTCAGCAGGAACATGTTTCTTCTACCCTTTATTTCTTATTTGCATGATTTGTGTGAACTTTACTGATTTGTAGAAGTCCATATAGTAATTTGAGGGGTTATTTAGAATAATCAAACCCAGCATTCATGGGCTGTCAAGAGTAAAAGATACGTGATAGCTGAGAAAGCCCAGTGAGCCATGTGGCAAGCAGCAATACTGAATGAATGGCTTCTAAAGGTCTCCATTTCTCCTCAAGGAGAATTATTGCAGAGTGTTTATGCCTGTAATGCTAAACAGCTCTAATTTGATCAGTAGTGAGATAGCTCCTTCAAATGTTTGACCTCAAAACTCCCTGGATGTCTTTCACTGCATCTCTTTTAAGTTCCTGTGAGTTGTGAAAATGTCCCTTGCTCAGCCCTTGCTGTGGAACATGTACCTGTGACTTGGATTAGAAGAAAAATTACCTGTGCTTTTTCCAAAGGGTACAAGGCTGATTCATCACTCTGGAGCTCCCACTCTGCCAAGTGCAGACAGGCCTGCCTGGAGAAAAGCATTGATTGCTGACCCACAGCCCCTCTCAGTTTCTGAGTCTGCCTTTGTGTTACAGGGAACAAATCTCAGTGGTGCTCAAAATCCATCCGATCATTCTCGTGGTCTGAAAACATTACTGAGCACATTAAGATGGGTCTCTAAAAATAGCGTTGGCTTATGGGAAAGAAAAAGAACACTTCACTGCGGGCAGATGAATACCCCAAGCACAAACATAGCAGTGCTGTGAGGTAGAACCCGAAAATCCCCTCAGATCCTGGGAAATGTTGGAGCTCTTCCCTCCTTGTTGGCACCTGAGTTGCACTGAAAGGGCTGCCCACACAGAAGCAGGGTGCTCAAATATCTCTGCTCGTGCAGTGCTCTGAGTGAAGTCACTTGTCTGTCTCTGTCCTTCCTCTTGTTTGCTTGGGTCCTTTTGAGAATTTTGTGTAACCTGGAGTTAAATTTTGAATTTTAGGTTTTTGCGGTGTCACTAAATCCATAAAGGAAGCATGACAAGAAAACATTCCACCAGTGTTTTTTTTCCTAACCAGCTCTCCAGCCACCAAGACCAAAGGCTCTTCAGTCTTAACAGAAGATACCAGAATCTGCCTCCTCTGTTAAGAGCCTTTTGATTTATCCCTGTTGTTGGATCTTGCCACCTGCTCTACACTCCATAATGCTGGATGCTGCATTTCACCACTTACAACCATAGCATGTGCCAATATTGTTGAGAACTAGGAGGACAGAAGCATCCTGAGCTTTTATTAAAATAAACCCTAGTTTCAGCATGAAGCCACTGGGATTTGTGCATTTTACCTTCTCCACGACTGGAATAAGGTTTGGTTCCCTTTTGAGCGTACTGGAACGTTGTACTCAGCCTGACAGAAATGACTTGCTGGATTGCCTGACAGCGTGGAAATGTCTGCTGGGTCTCTTGGAAGCACAGATGTCACAGTTTATCCTGTCCAGTCCCTCAGGCTTGTCAAGGATGGCTTGGACAGTATCGACTCCTTATATTGATCACAGAACTGCAAGTGCACCCAGCTGTAGACCCCTGGAATACTGAAAAGGTGCTTGGGAAGGTCCAGAAGGAGATGATTTGCTTGTCCCACATTCACGATAACTCTACAACACCCCAAATTAAGCCCAGTGTGTTTATTGTACTTAATTGACCATTCAAGGCTTATCAGCTGCCACCTGGGACTGTGTCCCTCAGTCTCCTGGGCAACATTCCCTATTCCACCTCTTGCTTGATGGGATTTTTACTTTATCTTATTTTTTGACTTACAAAACCAACACTTGATTCTGATGCCACTCTGGAAAATGGATATTTGAAGGATTGCGGGAGAATGTTTGAGGATTTCTGTTGGTGTTGAGAGCAGAGTACCTGTTGAATTTGTCACTATGAAAAGATCTGTAGTTTAAAAGTAGCAAACCTTGTCTGCATCTGCTTTGTGTTTAGTAGAGGTGCACTTGGCACGTGCATTTTTCAGTCAATTGATGTTAGATATTAATCCTGCCTGTAAGACTTTTGGATATTCATTGTCCTTGTTGCAGGGGAAACAGGATATTGCCTGTGAAGATGCCATCAGGTGACACTTGTTCTCAAACATAACACTTGAGTGAAGTGCTTTTAATACCCCCCAATCTTGTTAGATGTTGATTTCTCAGTTCTTGCAGTGCTGCTCCGAAACCCATCCTAGTGCACAGGGGGCAAGAGGCACTGGAAGCTCCTGGGAAAGGAACTGTAATGGAAGATGAAGGATGAGTAGATTTCCAGTCCCTGGAACGGGAGAAATGCAGAGTGTTTGTGTTGTGTTGGTGTGGGTTTGACCCAGCAGTGTAGGAGCCAGGTGTGGGAGGCTGGCTGTGTGGAGGTGTGAGCTTTTGGGGAGTCTGTTGGATAAGGCCTGCTTTGGTTTCACTGCAGGCACGTTTGCTAATGCCTGTTTCCATGGGATGGGAGGTCTGAGCCTGCTCTGCCTCCTCAAATCCAGGCTGTGCTCCCCATGGCTCAGGTGGTTCCCCCTCTGGTATGGCCCCACTGCTGTGGAATCATCTGCCCTTGCATCCTGTTGTCCTGCTCTGGTTTTGTGCTGCCAAGTATGTGTTGTGCAGAAAACTTAACCCTCCAAAGCACCAAGCCAAACTCTGAGAAACCCAATATATCAGATCTGAAACCAGCACAATAAATGTTCAGTGATGACTGTTTTGTGTGTCTGATGTTTAAACTCTGCTGAATTCAGGGCCAGAGGGAAAGACTGAAATTCTGTTACTAGAAACATTTCTGCATCTTCTGGAAGTTGCCATTGCAGCATGTCCCTTCTTTTCAGGCCCAGTCTATTGGACTAAAACCTTTGTGTGCTGCAGGAGGTTATTTCTGAGTTTCAGTGAGTCCTGTGAGCTTCTGAAAGGTCCAGGGCAAGTCTGTGCTCTCAGAGGGACTGGAGTGTCCGGAGCAGAGGAGGGATATCGCTGTTTTTCTTTGTGGTGGCTTTTCCACAGCAACCAAGTGAGCAAAGTCCTGTCCTTGCTGCAGTTTGAGACTTTGGGACTGGTCTGGAGAGAAGGCAGCTCTGAGCAGAGAGCTTGGGCTTTTCAGCTGCACGTGGATTAACTCACAGGCCTGCAGATCTCTGTGTGCTGAGTGGGATAACATCAACGTGTGGGGCATCGATTGGTGTGCATGAGCACTCCCCTGCTGGCCAGAGAAAGGTCTTGGTGTGTGTCAGAGCTCTGGGTGTGCTGTGACCCTGAGTAAATGCCTGCTTACTGTCTGGAGCTTTTTGTCAATAGTTCTGAAACAACCTACCACCAACACAAACACTGTGATCATCACCTGTGTGGGAAGAGTCGTGGGCTAAACAAATGATGAGACAGGATTAATCAGCCACCAGCTAAACCTTAAATGCAGGTTTCCTGAGTTTCTGCTGCTGATTGTTCCATTGCATCATGCCAGCTTTTTAACAGCTTTATTCTTAGATTGGTCTGTTTTCAGTGTGTTGTAAAAACTGGGGCTGAAGTTACTCACATGCCTAGAAAACACCTTTGTGAACAATTAGCTCGATACAAACATTTTCAATGTGTTTCCTTTCAAAATCAACTTTTAAGGCAACGTTTCCTTCCTTCCTGAATTTCCTGAATTGTGTTAGCCAGGCCAGTGGGAAACAAAGCTATTTTTATTTCGCTTTTGTGTGTGTGCTGCAGTCATATTAGAAGCTGTTAATGTCCCTTTTGCATTACAGGGCTGCTTAAAAGTTTCCTTGCACATAAGGTGCTTTCCAGTGAATCCACACCTGAAGTGCTGTGGTGGCTTTCCTAGAAGCAGCTTTGTTTCCCTGTCCTGTTCTCACTGTTGCAGAATAGTTGTGTAGCTGCAGTTCTCTTGGTTTGGGAGGTGAAGGTGCTGGTCTGAACCAGAGGCATGGCCAGCTATCAGCTGAGGGTTTCGGGCTGCTAACTGGTACAATTAAGAGGAGTCATCTTTCATCAGAATAAAATCTAAAAATGAGCACTCTTGAGCTTAACATTACATTGGTCTGTCATTCAGTACTTGGAATAAGTGCATATCTTTAAGTTCTCGGGGCAGCAGCTTTTGGGAAAAATTCCTTGCTTTTCATTTGACAGGCATTTTGTCTTTCAGGCTGAAGTACAGGAACATATGGTGCTGCTTCTGAGGTAGCACTTGTCTAAATATCTGTGCTTGTAAAATGTTCTACAGAGCCATTTAGTTTTCTCCTGTAAAAACATTCCTAATGTATTTAACTGATTTTACAGCTACAGCATGGGATTGTCACGCTTTTGTCATTGTACATTTTTAATGGCTGCAGGTCAGGAAATTAAACTGAACCCCAGATAAGAACAATGAACAGCAAGTAGTTAGAAATTCAAAGAGACTACTAAGAAATAAGTGATAATTGTATGAAAAGAAGTTTGAATAGTTTATCAAAACAGTAATTTTCTTTCAAAGCTGAGCTTGTGGTGATAGCCCTGAGAGTCAGTAGAGGTGGAATCCTCTGATGCAGTGTGCAGGATGCTCTGGGGGTGGCTGGTTCCACCTCTGTGTTCAGGGCAGTGCACCCAGTTCCCAAGTGCTGCTGCCCCTTCTGCCCCAGCTGTGGGAGGCTGGGCCACGAGCTTTGCAAAATGGGAAACAGCAGCATGATCATCCTTATACAAGGGGGGAAACTGGAGGGGTTTCTGAGCCTGCAGAGCTGTACCTGCCAGGGCAGAATAACTGCAATAGTCTGTGTATTTTTGTCCACGTTGCTAGACTGTCACCCAGCCTGAGAGTTGATTAGTGAGTGGCTAATTGGCCTGTTAAATAAACCTCCTTAGAAATGTGGTCCCCCTGAAGTGAGAGGTGTCCAGGGTAGGGGGATGTGACAGGGGATGTGACAGCCATCACCCACATGACCTGTCACTGCCCACAGAAATCCTTGTGTGTGTGAACTTCCTGAACCCTTTGTGTGTTCCCCCCGAGGTCAGGAGCTTTTAGAATCAGTGGGGTCTGCAAATGTGAGCTGGGGCTGGGCAGTGTATCCTGGGGGAGGCAGGGAGAGGAGGAGCTTGGGGCAGGGCTGGAGCTCCCTCCCCACAGGGGGACAGAGGGAGCAGCCAGGGCACAGTTGGTGGAAGTGGAAAGGAAGGAGAAGGACACACAGAGCAGGCTCTCCTTTCTCCTCACTGCTGCCACTGGGGTCAGGAGCTGATTGGCATCTCCAGGGAAGCATCCCTGGGATGTGGAGGTGGGTTTGGTGGATACAGGAGAGCAGGCTGTGTTTGAGGCTCAGGGTTTGGAGTGGCACCCCAGGGAGCACAGGCAATAGAGTTGGTCAGAACAGTGTCTGAGGGTGTTAGAGAAACAGAAAGTACATGAGGTGAGACAGACACAGAGTTATGTCTGGGAGTGCATAAGCTCTAAACTCAAGGGCTTTGAAAAAAATTGTCAGAGGAAGGGGAAACGTCATAATCCAGTTACCCAAAGTTGGATTATGCTGAATTTGCCCTGTTTTTGAACAGTATCCCTGCTTCCAGAAAATGGAGGTGTGGGGGACCAGAATCAGATGACAGGGCAGCCAGAGCTACAGCATTTCCAAATTGGAAACAGCAGGAAATGCTGTGGGTGCTGACTACTGCCATATCACTTCTGGGTGGGTGCAGGGACTGAAGGGCTTTGTCACTGGCTCTGTGCTTTGCCAGTCAGTCACAGGTATCAGTTGGTATCCTGCCCCCCTCACTCTCCTCTCAGGTGGAAGTGGGACATTTATCCCAGTGTCTGCCATCGTGGGGGGGCTGACCCTGACCAGCTCCCAGGGGCTGCTCAGCACTTTCACACCTCGGAGCTCCCCCTGGCTTGTGGTGTCTGGAGCACTGGAAGGACCTGCTGCGAGTCTTCCCACGGGATTGGGAATGGAGACTTGGCAATCCTGAGAGCTGATAGTGTACAAATAGGAATTTCTCTTTGCATGCCCTCCCCCTCCCCTGCAGAGTTTCCTATAAAGCAGGATTCTTCCCCTCTGTACTGGAAGGCAGAAATCTTTTGCTATGAAATATTTAATTTTTCAAACAACTGCTGCCACAACATCGGTCAATAGTCTGTCTTAGCTGAGCTCTGCTGCTAAGTCTGAGCTTTCCTGTTTGAGAAGGAGAAAGCAAAATATGTTTTCTATCCACTTTATACTAAATTAATCTTAATGATTTGTGAACGTTTTTGCTGTGAGTCCTTTGGTTATTGCTGCTGCCGAAAAAGAAATTGCATTGGAAAACCAACTAAGTGTAATGTGAGATTAAAAGCTGCAGTGCTGGTTTCCCTGTCAGTTCCCAGCCCTAACCTAAAGTGCTGAACGTGATGCTCTTGTCCCCTCTAAACCCCTCTGTGTCTTCCTCATTTAGGTGAGAAAGTAACATTTTCTGATTGGAGGACTTGGTGTTTTAAAGGGCAACACTCGGCAGTGGCAGCACAGGAAATGAAGTGATGAAGGGAGGGTGATGCCCACCCAGAGTTCAGACAATGTCAGTAAGTACTTCTGATTAAATTGAGGTTTGGAAACTGCTTTGGGCATTGCCAAAGAAAGGTGTAGAAAAGTTGCAGGTGTTGCTGAGCAGAATCCTTGAAAAGAAATCTAGGCATTCCTGCTGGTTTCCTCCCAGTCTAGCCTGTTGGAGTGACAGGGGCTGTCAGGGGAGTGGGGCATGTGAAATTCATGTCACAGGAAGGTCCTACAGGTGCCTGTGCTTTAGGGCTTGAGAAAGGATCTCAGGTAACATGAATGGGGGGGAAGAATCTGCCAGTTCATTTTGTCTGTGGCCATACGTGGCAGCAGGTAATTTAGGGGGCCTCGTGACTCACTTTGGTTCACATGGAAAGTGTTCACTCAGCTGCACAAATAGGACTATCCATCTGCACACCCACTATCAGAGCAGATTAATTACAATCAGGACAGTGAATTAACTGCAGGTACAAAGGCTGCCATGCATTGCTTGATAATCATTTAATTATATGTTACACAGATAGAAGGCACCATGTAACTAACATGTTAAACTACTGTTTTGTCATCAAATGTGAGGCTTTGTTTGGGTTTTCCTATTAAACATTATCAAGGAACTTGGCTAAATAGCCTTACAAAGGTAGAAGGCCTGAAAGCTGTACTGAATAATTTGTAATGCTCAGTTTTAGCCTTAGGACTATTTCTAACTATAGCCTGAAGTACCTTTGATCTCTCACTTTGTCTGAGTGATAATTCTGATAAATTTAACATGAATCAAAGGTACTGTGGGATTTCACTTAAGGCACTCCCCCTTCCTTCCACACTTTTTGCAAAACCCCAGGTAGGACGTGAAGCTCTTTATGGGAAATTCCAAATCTGTTTCAGGTGGGTAAGTCAGTCCAAGAATGTACAGTGTGTGGTGACTGTAGCTTATATTGTAGCTGTACAAAGAAGTGCAGTATTCACATACACAGGCTGCCCAAGATTCAACAGCAAGAGAGAAAATAGAGTTATTACAAGTGTTGTCAATCCATTAGTGTACTGAGGGCAGGCAATTAGACCTGCTCTCTGCAATAAATGAATACTGTGGAAGTCTGTGAGCCCTCCTTGCCGTGCACCAGGCTCTGGCTCATGCTACAAAGGAGCACTTAAGCTTTTCTCCCAGAGTCTGGGATTCCCTTTCTGGAGCTTGGAATCAGTGTTTGTTCCCTCCTGCCATTGCTTTGGTGGCAGTGAAGGGCCAGCAGTGTCTGCCTGCTAAAGGGGTAATGGTACACTGGTGAGTGCTCCCGTCGAGGAAATGCACATTTTTGCCACTAACACATTAAAAATCACAGTTACTGTGGGATCTTGGGTGTGCTTTGGAGCTTTATCTCTTAAGTCAAGGAATTACAGCAGTATAGAACTAGGTGGAGAAGTGGGGTGGTAGTTGAAGTTGTGGAGAGAGAGCAAAGTCCAGGGCTGTGCAGCCTTTGGATGAGGTGCTGCTGTGCTGTGGTTATTCCTCTGTTCATCACAGGAACAGGTGTGTTGGAATGGTGAACCCAGAATCCTGAGGGCAAATCAGCCTTCCATAAAGTCATTAAATGTCCCTTAACAAGAGGTGTTCTGGGCCTTAAAGATCTCGACTGAAAAGAGCACAGACAGGGCTTTCCCCAAGCCTTTCCTTCCCACCATAGTTAAGGTATGAAAGATCGGGGTGTATAAAGTGAAGGAGATGGGTGGGGTTGGGATAAAGGACTGGGACAGAAGGGACAGAGGGACTTGACAAATGCCTCAGTGACTTTAGTTTTGTTTTTGGTGGGCAGGAGAAATGAATGTGAACCAGAAATTGGTCGTACAGAGTTTGATCCTCCTGTAGGAACACTGCCATTGATTTCTGGAGGAACAGGATGTGGCCACCTCGCCCGGGACTGTGCTTTTCTCTTGGTACACAATAATTCACTGCCACTCAAGAAACAAAAGCCCCAACCCAAACAGAAAACACTCTCTACAAAAGAACAAACAAAATCTGCTTGGCTTCGTGGAGACAAAATGGGCTTTTTAAGCTGTAATGGGATTGCTGTGGAGCCAGGGAGGCTGAGGGAGGCTTGTCCTCCAAGTGCTGCTCCTCAGACTGACCGTGCACTTGCTGAGTCGGTCCGTAGCCACAGTGGGCTAATTCATTCTCTAAAGAGCACACATACATGAAACTGAGCCTTTCTGATTTATTCTGAGCTCTGAGGAATATAATGTGAAAAGCCATTCAGATTTTACTGGCTGGCCAGAGATTGCAGTCAGTTTAATGAGACACAGCTACGTTTGCAATGATAAAGTGCTGCCTCGTGCATGAAATAGATGCTGTGGTGCCGTGCTGGTGATTGATGATTTATTGCCTTTAGAACTGTAGAACCAATATGCAGAATTAATTTTCAGTGGATTATTCATTGTTTGTACCCCCTGGAATCTTACATGATTGATAAACATAATTTAAAAAAAAAAAAAAAAGGCAAACTCAGAAATAAACCATGAGAGATTTTAAAATCATGCATTTTACAACACCCCCTTTTTCCCCAGGAGATGTTTTACAAACTTAGTGTAGCATCAGTTTGTGCTGAAGATGATGTTTGTGTCTCACTTTGTGCTGGTTCCTTACCAAGTGCCTGGTCTCACTCTCCAGGGCCCCCAGGGCTGGCTGTAAGCTCGTGATCCCAGCTCACAGCACTCCAGTGGCACCCCAGGCATGGGGAAATGCCCACAGCAGAACTTGCTCAGCTCTGAGCCTCCTGTCTGCTTTTACCCTTTAACTTCTGGGGAGACAAACCTGTGCAGGCATAGCATCAGTGCTGGGGAACTGGCAGGGACATCCATCCATTCAGCAGGAGAGGGGAGGTGTGTCGGAGCCAAAGCAAAGGGTCGGGTGTGGTGTGTTCTCTGGAGCACAAACACCCCATGGCAAAGGTTTTGGGGGTTCTGCTGCTGCAAGCAAGACTTGGGGGACATATTGCAGGTGCACAGTGGGTTTGGTTGTCACCCAGTGAGATGAGATGAGGTGAGGGAGGGAGTGACTTTGCTTCCTGAGAGGTTGTTTCATAACCCTGCTCTTGCAGGCTCCTGGGCAGGGCCAGAGCGACAGAAGGGCTCAGCAGCGTCTCAGCTGACACAGGCAGAGACTTAGTATTTTATTTAATCCTTTATTTATTTAAAAGGAAGGAAGCTGTACTTTTGCAAGCAAGGCTCTGCTCAGCGTTTGTCAGCTGAGCAGGGTCAGTCTGGGCCATCTCCTGCATTTTCAGCCTCTGCAAAGAACACAGGTGTGTTAGTGCAGGAAAAACCAGTACCTTTGAGTCAGCCATAAATGCTGCGAGGGGAAAGGTTCAGATGTGAAGCTGAGAGTCTTTCTACGTGTTCTTGGCAGTGCCCAAGACCCAGAGCTTCCAAGTTCTGCTGCAGACATTGGTGGTGGGCTGTGTTGTGGTTCCCTCCTCGTCAGGGGCTGTGTGGTGCTGCGGGCCCTGTGCCCCTGTCTCCCCCGAGTCCTGCAGCTGATCCACCTTCTCCTCTCCTATCACAGCATTCACTGCTATTCTTATTCTCAGTACAATGTTTATTCCCTTCATCACAGCTGTCTCTTGTCTTACATCATCTCTTTGTCTCTTGTCCCTGCCACTCTTCGGTGTTGTATTTTTGGAAGATAAAATAGATTTAATTATAAGCAAAAATGCCTGCTGGGGATGGAAACGGTCCAGAACTATGTCAGGAAGAGATCACTCCCATTCTGGGGAAAAACTCCCTTCTCTGACCTCTTTTCTCTCTTGGAAATGCCAGTTCTCTTATGTTTCCCTACATCTTCAGAAACTTCAGTGCTTAAGAATTTTAAAATATATAAACCATTTTTTTTTTACCTTTCATGACTGGTAAAGTAAATAAGTATCTGCAATCCCCCAAACTCTGAACAGCAGCAGTGCCTCTGCCTTGGAGCTGCTCACAACTCACATCTGTGTTACAGATCCCAAGCCCTGCAGTGCAACAATCCAGGGAATATTTGGTTTGCTGAAAATCAATCGTGGCTTTTCTTTCTACATCTCCCTGGTTTGTTATCTGTCACCTTGGATTTATCAGAATGATCCGTGTCTGGACTCTCATCCTTGTGTCTGGCTGGACTGTCAGATGAACAAGTGTAGATATGAAGGGGACAGTTTTCCTTAAAGGGCTGTTGGCATCTCAGTCTTCCCCTTGGAAAGACTGTAAGAAGTGAGTGATGTTGGTGCTATACGAGACAAGGGTTTGTTTTCAAGGACTAGTCATAGAACAGTGATTTCAAGTTATTGACTTCTGGAATGTGAAACCATCAAACTCCTGCTGTGGCAAATTCTTTCTGTAGTAGAAAAACATCTCTTAGGTCAAAATGAGTTTTATTTGTGTTCCCCAGCAGCCAGACCTCTGTGGGCCCTTTGTAACTCCAGAATGGTGCCCAGGTGGCTGTGCTGGTGCTGCCCGAACCTGTCTGGCCATCCCAGTACAAACCTGGGCCCATCTCAGACCTGCTTGCTGTTCCTCTGGAACAGCCTCCCCACACCTCCTGGAGCTGCTCTGCCTTATCATTCTGGGTGCTCAAGGAGAGGACTTTCAGCACTGCTTTGCCTGCAGCAGCAGAATTTATTTCACTGCTTTATCTTGCAAATACTGCTCCAGTTTCTTCTGTCTCCATGGTGTACTCCTTGCTTTCCCTACAACAGAAATAATAAACCCTTTCATTATTATTATTGCTAATTATTGTTATGAATAGCAGGGGGGAAATTAGCATAATCCTGAATCTCATTGTAAGTTTAAAATAAAACAGAAGACATGCTAAAGTTTGTTCCTATCCTGGAGACAGGATCCTGTGAGCACTCTGCGTGGTGGGTGGGTGATGGTCAACCACACTCTCTGTTCCAGAAAGCCTGAGATGTGACAGCTCAAACAGATGGCAGGTGGGGCTTAATTTTTATATAATCCAGGAGAGATGCTGTGTGTTCCAGTGCTGGGAAAAGTGAATATATACTCTCTGGATATTTAGGAAACAAAAAGGGTTCCACGGGTCACATGGGTGGAAAAAGAGGTTAAAAAAAAGCCTTGGTCAAGAACAACTTATCAAAACCATCAAAAATGGAATCTAAATGATTAGTAGAATTAAAACTTCTAAAAGAAAAGCCAGAAGTGTTTCCAGTCAGGATCAAACTTTGGAGCAGGAACACTGAAGGACTAACAGTGTGGTTTGGATGCCTGTGAGAGCAGGGAAGGGGGTTCCCTGCAGTGTTGGATCATTGGGAGTGCTGTATTTCCTAAAGCCACAGGTACCATTCCAGCTCCTTGTTCTGGAAATGCAGAGCACTGGAGCTTTGCTTTGTGGTCTTGATGAAACCTTGAGCAAATTCTGTCTCTCTGATGCCCTTGGAGGAGTGTCTCCTCTCACTCCAAGGCAGAGTTTGGACTGGGTGCCTCCCTGAGGATACACTGCACCTTGGAGTGTGCCCACTTTGCACTCTGTGCTTCAGTTCAGCTTTCCCTGCCTCAGTGACAAAGGAATGGCAGAAACGTGGTAAAGAAGGAATGAATGTCTGTTTTGTGTTGGAAATCCCAAACAAATTGGGACCAACTCCAGGAGTGCAAAGTCATTCCCTCTGCACCCACTGGGGCTGGCACACCCTGAGCTGAGATTTTTGGTGTTAATCCAGAAGGAACAGAAATAAAACTCTTGTACATGAAGAGCCCCCAAATGTTTGCCCAGTGAGTAAGGCAATTGATTTGATGGAGTTGTTCTGAGGGGGTTTTTTTCTTGCATATTTCCCTTGGAGAGACCAAGCAGAATCCTGACCCGGAGCTGAGGTCTCTTGCTGGGCACTGTCAGCAGGAATGAGAGCAGCCTCTGAAGGGCAGAGGGACAGTGAAAGAGGGCAAGGGATAGTTTCTAGGCTGTGTTCCCTGCACTTAATGCAAGGAGTGCTTAAAACAATAAGCAGGTTGGGTGTCAAGTTTTGAAGCTCCTGTAGGAGAGCCAAGACAAGGGCAGAAAGCCTGGAAGCGCGGGGATGTGCCGAGGGGGGTTTGTCTGGCAGAAGGCAGGAATAGGAGCTGTTCTGGAGGTAACACAGAGGCTGTAGGAGAGCAGAGCTCTGGCTTGCTGTGAGGGCTGTGCTTTGGGCTGTGCTGGGTGTGCAGGCTGGCTCAGGGAGGGCTGTCAGTGCCAGGAGAGGCTGCGGGGCCGGGGCCACAGCCCGCGCTGGGCACGCTGTGCCTGTCGGGCAGGGGGCAGGGGCTGTGCCACTGTGTTGCACTGCAAGGAGCCTTGGTGCTGACTCTATTTTTGGAATCTTTTCCCTTGCCTCTGCAATATCTTGATGAAATCAAGGGAGACTGAATAGGTTTAAGGTTTTGGAGTGGAGAGGGAGTAATGATGATGCTTGTCTTGAGGCCAGCTCTCCTCTCCCAGCCATCTCTTGCCTTCTTTCTCCCATAAGAGCAGGCTCTGACTACAGGAGCTGGTTTAATCTGATTTAGTAACAGCTGGAGAACAGGGATTTGGGGTTTAGTTATTTATACATCTTAATACATCTTGCTGCTTTCACTTTGTCTTTTTTCTCCCTAGAACAGTTTTAACAAATGCAAAGACACTGTAATGAGGAGGGAAGAAAATGACCCCTGACTGTGGAGCTGTGGAAATTAAATCACTCCTTTCTTTTCCCACTTCTCTTACTGGAGAAGGACCTGGTGAATGTGACTCCATGTAACCAGCTCCCTGCAGGGAATGGGAGCCCTTTGTGTGGGTGATCCAAATCACCAAGGAACAGTGTAAGATGGGAAGGGACGAGGTTCCAAAGCCAGAGCTAATTAAGGGTGGCACAGTGCAAAGGACTTCTGCCTGATGGAGAGTTTGGCTCCAATGTTCAGATCTTCAAGGCATTTCAAACATGACATCAAATAATGTCAGCTCTCCTGAAAGCTGCAAAGATTTGGACAGTGGCCATCGCAGTGAGGCATAAGTTTTCTTTTACATTTGCCTTCCATACCCTGACTTTACTGCTTAATAAAATAGTCCATTTTACCTGGGGAGCTGAGCCAGTATATTTTATATAATTCATGATACAGACTTGGCTAAAGCTGTGCTGTCCACAGTGGGTCTGGTTACCAGGTGCAGCAGAACTTTAAAAATAAGACGAATTAATAAAACTGGGTCTGACCATGGAGCTTTGGGGGTTCCAAGCTGAGGAAATCAAGCTCCACATCACACTTCAGAGGGTCTTTTATTTAGAAATAAGCAGCTCAGCTGGCATCTTTTTATCCTGACTTGAAATTCTGGCTTGATGGGTTTCTGATAAATAGTCTGTCTCCTGGCCTTTGCTGAAGCCCTGGGAGGAGATGCAGGCTGCATGTAAAGTTGCAAGAGCAATAAGCTGTATTTCACTTTTAGAGGGATTTTTATCAGCAGTTATTTTTATTGTGCTTACACGTTAGCACCATTAATTTCCACTTTTGTTCCTTGAAGGCTTACAACTAAAGCTTATTAAAAGCTGGCAGGTTTTTTCAGTATTTCCTGGGAATGATAAAGGAAGATTTCACGAGGAGGCATCAGCACAGGGTTCAAATGCTGCCCCTCACCTGGAGCCAGCCAGAGTGTGCCATCCAGGGACGTCAGAGGGTGCCCTGTGTGCTGCTGTGGTATTTGGGATGCTCCAGTTCTATATTTAACTCTGTTAAATAGGTGAAAGGCCTCACATTTTGCCTGTTAATTTTCCTTAGCTTGCTCCCAGCTCATGCCACATGTCACTTCTTTCTGCCTCGGGACAGCTCCTGCCATATGTCTGTAGGTTCCTGAACAGGAAGAACAAAAGAACTTTCAGGCAAGTGACGAGATTAAATTGACACAGTGCAGGACTGGAAGTGAAAATGTGAGAGTGCTGCTATGCCTTCTAATGCCCTTTTACCAGCTAAGAACAACTGCCTTTAAATAATGGCTGAGATGTGAAAAGAGAGTGACATTTACAAGTGAGCAAAGGGAGCATCTCACATTGCCAGCTGAGGTGTGAGTGGGATGAGGAAGGAAACCCCAGGTAAAGTAGTGATCCAGCAAAGGTTTTCCCCAGGGCAGGTCTCAAATATTTGTCCTCCTGTCCCCTTTTTAGCAAAAGATTCAAATGTCTTTGGGAGGAAAAACACACTGTGGGTAGTGTTTGCTTAATAAGTGAGTCATGCCTGGGAAAACAAACTTGCTCAAATGCATTCCATAGTAAAACAAACTCATTTGAGATCAGCTTACTGGAGTATCATAAATTAGCCCAATTCCACTCAAATTTGGCATCAAATCACTGTATTGAATCAACCTAAGTATGTAGGAGTGTATTCTGTATAAGCTTCATTGTTAATAATATCTGAAGCTGTGGTCATCTCTTTCTGGGGGACAAGACTGGAAAATACTTTCTAATCTCTTAATCTGAGACTAGGCAAGGAAAAAAGTGAAAATACATGGACAGTGAGCAACTGCAGAAGCTGAGCCTGCCCTGAGGGTGCTGTGAGTTTGAATCTGTGAGCATCAAACACTGGAGCTTGTTTCAGTGCCAGTGCAGGGCTGTCATGAGGGGAACTTGCAGGTGGGAACTTGGTTGAGGCTGCACGTGCAGGATTAACACCACACTGAATGCTAAAGATACTCACAAAGCTCTCCATGAAAACGTGGCTGAGCAGTCAGGAGAGAGACTGAACGGGTATGAGACATGAAACAAGGGAGGAGTCCCCCAGGAGCTGCACAAAGGAGAGCAAAGGCATTCCTTAGGACACACTCAGCAGGTTCAAGCAGGGAAGAAGCCACAGGACCAAAAAGGAGGTGCCTTGTCTTACAACCCTGTCTGTTTTCACAAAAGGCAGGTCATTTCCTGGGGTTCTGCCTGGCTCCAGGTGGGAGAAGGTCTGAGCATCAGCAGGATGTTTTATCACCATGAGGAGTCACCTGGTGTGCTAACTCCCAGTTACATCACCTTCACCTGTGCCCTCTGAGCGTGGCCCTTTTCCTGATGTCACCAGGAGCTCTTTGGGTCAGGCCTGAAGGGCAAGCCCTGAATCAGGTCAAGAGCAGAGAAGGCCATCTTGGTTTGCCCTCTGTGCTCTGCAACAACCTCCCAGCTGTGCCTTGGGGTGCAGTATTGCCCTTCCCACAAGGGCTGTATGCACTGAAAAGCAGCCAGAGGGATGCCAAGGCCGCTCCCCCAAGGCAGCTCCAGGCATCAGTGTGGTGGGCAATGCATTGCCTAGAGATGGTCATATATATTTCTGTACATTCTGCATGTACAACTAAAATAATCCCCTTCATTTTCTCATGAATTCACTCCCTTCTCTTCCACTCCCCTGGCTGCTTACCAGCTCTGGTTCATTTTATTTACCTGAAAGAGAATAGATTTAAATGAAGAATTAAATTGAAAGGGACTAAATAGATGCTTTTGCCTTGTAGTTTCCTGCAGGGCACATGTTTGGGTCATTTGGAGGAATGTGAATTCTTGAGTAGGAGCAGGTGAAAGGTGGGAGTTTGCTTTGTCATTTTGCTGCAAGTGTAATAAACCCCAGACAATGGGTGAGGATGTTATTGCTCTCAGGTTGATAAAGCCTGCATGGGAAGAGCCGCTCAATCCTTTTAAATTACAGAACTGCCAAATTGCAAACAAACTCGGTGGAACGCGAGGAGCTCTTATGAATTTTATCTTTCCTTTTGCAGTGCTCAATATCCTGCCCTTTATTAAACACCCGAGGGAGGGCCAGTGAGAATCCAGGCGTCATCTCTTGCTGTTCCCAGGCTCTGCTCCATCCCTCAGTTACTGCCTCCTTGCTTGCACTCATCCTGGTGTGTGTCACCTCCAAAGGATGTCAGATACACACACACACCTGCAGGGATTCTCTCTGTGCTCACGGGGTGGCCCCTTTGCTGCCTTTGGAGGGATGTGGTGACAGCCACGTGTGTGTGGCAGGAGAAGCTGTCCCCCGTTTTCTGCCCGTTGGCTCGTGGGTGTGAGAGGAGTCTGAGGGAGTGCACAGAGATGAGCCTTTGCAATGGATTCTAGGTCACAGAGGGGGTTATTTTATTTTATTTTACTTCTCAAGATACAAATTTAGAAACTCATTAAAGCTTTGTCCTCGTGGATTAGACATACTTAAAACAACTGCAGGATTTTCTCTGAAGGATATGATCGCATTTGTTGACAAGATTAAGGACAGGCAAACGGTGCCATCAAAGTCAGTGAGGAGCCCCACTGTTAGAGGGCTTTGGATCTAACCTTCAGAATTTGGGAGGGGGGGAAGAAAAAAGCAGCTGATTTTACTGATTTGATAAGTAATTATTCATTACTACTTCCTAATAGAAACCATGGGCATTGATTTCCCGTGGATTTGTGTGTGGTGGTTTAGGGGACTAATTTTGCAAATGGCTGTGCCACTGCCATTAAGCAAATGGTTGTTAGTAACAGGTACTTTTTTTAAAGTTAATTTTGTTTAAGCATTTTTTTTTTAATCCAGATATCTGTAAAATTGCAAAATGGGGAAAAAAAATCCGTATCTAGCTCAGATTGCTGAGAAATCTTTGGGGAAAATTGGTTTAGAAAACATTTTAAAAAGATGGACGCAGCTCCACAGCATTGACTGTGTAATTCTAAATATAATTTTAAATCCTATTAGTTCTAAACACAGTTTCATGAAAAGGAAAGGAAGCTCAGGGAGAAATATAACTGCATGAGATAGATGGGTCTCTTAAATACATAAACATTTTGCACTGAGCCTTCCTTGCCCTGAATTTTTAATCTTACCTCAAGTGATAGATGTCTGTTGAGCAGTTTCTTTTCAGAGCAAGCCCTTAACCAAGGGAATGTGAGGGTGATCCTCTCCAGGTGCTGTTTCTGGAGGTTTCTCACTCAGACACAGGAGCACTGGCTCTCGGGTGGGCTCTGCTGGGGGGGATCTTGGCTGTTCCCTGACCTGCACTTTGGGCTCTGGGGCTTGCACCCAAATAACTGAGGCAGCAAGTGCATTTCAAGGGCCCCTCGTTTACCTGTAGAAGTTATGTTAGTAGCAGTCATTTTTTTAGGGTCTTTTGACTGTTCTTTTTGCCATGAGACCAAGGAGGTCATGTTAGTTCTGCTCCTCTGGGAGCTGGGAGGGTTCAGGGCCTGCCCGGGGCTGCTCTTCTCAGAAATACCTTTTTCATGAACCCAAATGTTCTGGCATCATCTGAGAATGACGTGCTGGAGATTGGATGGGAGATACTTCGGAAATAAACAGGGATTTCTTGAGGATATGGGCTTTGTCCTTGGAGCTAAACCCTTGCACTCCTAATGCCAGCTTGGAACGTGCGTGCAGTTCCTGCTGCAAACACACCACAGACTCTTCACTGAAAGTGATTTCTTGCAAATCCCTCACTGCTTACTACCCTTTCAGTTAAGGGTTTTAAAACATGTATGCAAAGCTATTTTCAGGAAGCTTATTGTTTATTTAAGGCACCTATTAATATCTCCTTAATTATTCATCTCATTTAAATTTTACATGTCGCTGCCACAAGACACAGATCCCCTTCCCGTGAGAAACGTGCTGCTGTGTGTGGTACTGCAGGGCAAGGGTAGGGCTCACTCACTTCCATTAGATCTGCACTGAACAGGCAGGGATTTGGGAAACAGAACACTCATGAATCTCAACTCTCTCTCCCTCTTGCTTCTTTTAGCTTTCACTATCTGTTATGCCCTTGATGTGAAATACCTGCAGACTGCAAAGTTTGACCTGGTGTAAACTTAGTTTCAATTTTTATGGGCTCGTTTTGTTCCCAGGGAGGTTTTGCATCTCTGTACAGTTCAGAGTTTTTTAAAAGTCTTGAGTCTTCACCTCACTGCTCTGACATCAAGGGAGGCTTGTGGCTTGGACAGGAACAAGCTGGCTCTGGAGGAGAGAAAGGGAGCGCTGGAGAGGTCCTGTGATTCTCTGACACAAAGCCAGAGAGGAAATAAAGAACACAAAGCTTTTCCCGTATTTTTAGAGGGAATTGCTTCTCTCCACACGTGCTTGCATTGGTCAATTCAAGTAAACAAATCGGTACCCAATTTTCACTGAGCCACTGCCCATTAATTGCCTTAGCCATGCAGGTTCCCATCGTGGCTCTCTAGGATGGCGACTGGCTCATTCCACAAAATATATGTCATGATCATTCATATCATAATGTTCATTACAGTTGTGACACTACCAGAATGAGGAGCCTCGGAAAGAAAATGCCACCAGGGAGGGAAAATGCCAATCAGGGAGTGAATAATCTTTGAAATGAACTCAGTGACCAGACATTTTCTCTCTGGAGGTGTGAGAGACTTCAGGACTAAATATGGGCAATTCCCATTTTGAAAGGAGCATTTGGAAGGGTTTTAATTTGCTCCTATAACAGAATAGGCCTGGTAAGAGGGAATATATGGGGGACCATCACTGAAAATACCTGTGGAAAGCCCATGGACACCAGTTTGAAGTTATGGCCAAGTACAGACTCTTGTGCTGGGCAAACAGCACCAAAATTAATCCCTCAGAGTGAAAAGGAGGTCTTGAAAATGGACTTCTTTAACCCTTTTGAAACTTGTCCTCTGACTTTTCCTTGCAACAGGATCTGACTTCATTGGAATGCTATTTTTGTGGGGGGTTTTATTATTTCAAATTTTTATTTTTCTTAAATGAATCATAATCTTAAGTCTTCCTTCACATGGCCTCGATTTGGCTGCCTTTTTCAAGGCACATCTCCCTTCTGTGGGTCCTCCAGCTGCAAAAATATACAACATGAATGTCTGCCCCAGAGGCAAAGTGGTGCTTCTGAGTGTGAAGTTTAGCAATGTGCATATTTATCCAGCTGATACACATGTCAAATGCAGGAGATGTGTTTGACAGGGAGAGAGGAGCAGCACTCGGAGGACGTGGAGGCAAATGTCCACTCACTGCTTTCCACAGGTCTTTGTGTTGGCACATCTCTGGTGTTAACAGTTGTGCTGGTGGAGGAGATGATCTAAGGGAGTTGCAGTGCAAGGAAAGCATTTATTTATTAATTCTCAGCCTCAGAAATTGTCAGGCAATGAGAGCAGGGAGACTGGGGTAAAAGCTGAAGACTTTGCTGGGATCCTCAGTGAGAATTTCTTCAAGTAAACCCAGAGTAAAAGCTAAGAGGGGACTTAGGAGTTGCTAATTGCTTGTCTTCATGAAGAGAGAAAACATGTTTCAAATTGTCCATGTACCATTTGTTGTAATGTGATAAGCAAAGACGATACAGAAGTGATTTTACTGGGGAGAAAAGCAATTAATGCGTCCCGTTGTGGTGGAGCAGAGCGAGCCCTGCTGGGGCCAGCACCCCTGCCTTTGTTGTGTGCTGTTGTGTGCTTTGTTGTGTGCCTGCACTTCAGCCACACTCACCTCTCACCCCACACTCACTTCTCACCCCACACTCCCCTTTCATTACGGCACCGGCTTAAACTGGGGGGGGGAGGGTTGCAAAAGGTGACACTTCACATCAACACAACTTTCCTGCGGTGCTGCCACAAAGGAGCTTTAACCGGTGAATGACGGGTGTGAAACAAGAAGGATGACTTGTCAAATCTGGGTGTTCCGAGTAACAACATCCCTAATTTCCCTTACACTTGGTTCACAGGGCTAGGAAGGCTTAATTATAGCGTGCAGTGTGCTCAGTTAGACCGAGCTTTGGTGAGGAGTGTTTGAGGTCCCTCAAAGTCTGTAGCAGCCAGAGCAGCAGGTGAAGGCCGTTCCTGGGGAAAGGTGTGAGCTCCACAATGAGCAGCTCAGGGCTGGGCCTTGGGCAATGACTTTCAGCACGAGGAACTTACAAACCAGCCCAGCAATATCGATTCTGGGCTGCTGGGGAAGGGAAGGAGACGGGCCTGGGAGAGCTGCCCCAGCCCTGCCCTCAGGCTGCAGCTCACCCTGTTCACAGCTGGCTGGGGCCTGAGGGGGAGGCCAAGTTAGCCCTAGTTTTGGTCCCACCTTTAGGGAGTTAAGTTGGCTGATAATGTGAATTCTGGAAAGGAGGAATCAGCCCCCTGTGACCCACCAAGGTACACCAGCACAGAGCACAAAGCTCTGCCCAGGGTGGGGGAGCAGCAGCCCCCCAGAGCATCTGTGCCCATACACACGCAAACCACAGACACCAGAGGTGCAGAAACAGCATTTCCACATGTCCCTGTGCCCAGGAGCACCACGAGCCTTGAGTTTGCTCCCCTGGCTGTGCTGTGTCCAGGCTCCCTGCCCGTGCCCTGTGGGCTCAGGCACTGCCTGGGAGCCCCAGCCTGCCCTGTGTAATGTTTAATGAGGTACAGGCTCTGGTCTAGCAGGCTGGGGCTGTGCTTGGCATGTAGGGCACAGTGAGTGCTGTATCTGAGGGGATTATAGTGGCACATTTAATCTAGTGTATGACACTGCTGGTTCAACAGTCCTGTTTTCTTAGGATCAAAGTGGCTGTGGCTTGACATGTGATCTGTTCAATGCACTAAATGAGCCGTGGGTTGCATGGGTTTGATCCAGTATTTCAACAGGGAAAGGAGTTTAATTTGAGAAGAGTTGCAATGTGCAGTATGGGAAATTACTTATTTTACAGCATGTGACGTGGCATTTCCTCAGATACAATCCCCACCAAGCAGGACATAATAGTCCCAAAGACAGTTCCCCAGAATATCAGCACTTACTACAGAATTTGGGAAAACTTTTGGTTTCCGTTTTATTTTCCAAACTGAAATCCAAAGGACAAATACCCTTTTCCCTGTAAAGATATTAATGTGACTCAGCAGGTTTGATTAAGTGTTTTTACAGCATGAAGATGAAAGACTATGTAAATAGGTTAAGGATGGGCTGAACTTCAGTGGGAAAAGCATCTCTCGACTTCAGAAGCATTTTTAAGATGGATACTCAAGTCCCAAGTGTCCTGCCTTAGTTTTGGGTCAGTGTGTTAAATTTCGAACAGTGCTGTGTCTCCGACTGAGGACTAGGAAAAGTGATTGGGATCTCTGAGCAGTTGGTGTGTGTGGTGGGGTGTCCTGTTCCTGGGAAATCCCTGAGATAGGCAGGCTCTGGGGGTCTGAGACAGCTGTCCTTGCAGTTTGATACTTAACAAGGGTGGAGTCCTAAGAGCTTGCAACAAAAAACTGGTTGTTTGGATTTATTGGCTCTGAAATGTACTTTGGTGGCAGCGAGGAAAGAAACGGGTCTGGTGGCCCCAGCAGTGGATGTTTTGGGCTTTGACAAGACTGAGGAGAGCAAAGCAAGAATCGATGTTGCACTGAGAGTTGCTGGAACAACATTTAATGTGTCCAGTGGCAAATTCTTGGTGCTCGAGGGATTGGAGACTTTCTTTGAAGGTAATGGCAGACCAGCAAAAAACCCAGCTCCTTCACATGGAATTCTTTACCACCACGTAAGAAACACTGTGTTTATGTTAAGAATAAGGCAGTAAAGATAAGGTGCTTTTCTGAAAATAAGGTTTCTGATTATTACTCACTTCCTCTGATTTTACTCTCCAAACAGGTCTGCATTCCTTGGACTTTCATAGTAAGAGATTGTGTCACTTGTTAGTTCAAACTGGGGTCAAGCTTCCTTTCCCTGACTCTGCCTCCCTCTCTTTCTCTTCTCCCTTCTGAAAGCTTCAAATCTCGGGGTGGGTCTATCCCACAATCCTTTTGTAACCAAAAGGTCCAATCCTTTTGAGACCTGACGCTTTAATCTCAGATTCTAAGGCAGAGCAGTAATCTGCCTGTTTGTGCTTAACACAAGTGTTGTAAGGATTTTATCCAACTATCAAATGTCCTTGGTGAGGGCAGCAATCAACAAGCAAATCTGGGAGCTGACACAACTTCACAGCATCCTTGGATCTTTGACTAAAGGAAGGGCTTGATTAAAACCAGGAAAACCCGTGGCCTTCTGACAAGCCTCTCCAGTCGCCACAGCAGCACTTTGCTTGCTGTCCTGCCCAGTGTAAATCACCCTCCTGCTGACTGTGGAGCCAGGCCTCGGGTCATCACAGAGCAAATGCTCTCAGCAAAACTCAGCCAGCTGTGTCAGCTGCCTTTGCAAGCATTCCCTGAACAGAGTGAGAGGCAGACCCGGGAATATCCTGGGTCTTTGAACAAGCAGGTGGAGGCTGAGGAGCTAGAGGTCACTCCTGCTTCCCAGCCTAGGATGTGGGTTAGACGTCTGTGAAATGCCTTTTTTTCTTTCTGCTTGTTTGTAACCCTGGGACAAAACAAATGTACAAACCCCAAGGCAGCACTGGCGGTGAGTGCCAAAGTAAAGGTTGTTCCAGCTGCCCAAGAAAACAGTTTCCCTTGGAAAGAGCAGGATGGCCGTGCCGTGCTGGTGGCTGGCACGGAGCTGTGGAGCGCCTGGTGGCTGCTCTGCCCCCAGCCCTGCTTGCAGTGTGTTTCTGCTGCAGGAGAGGGAAGCTTATCATTTTCCTGAGCTCCTGGCACGTTCCCAGGAGGATGTTGTGTTGTGTGTCAGCTCCTTCTGGAATCCGTGTGTGGTAATCGCTGCCACTGGAACACAAGGGAGGGAAGGAGATTCCTTTCAGCCTCCAGTGCCCTGCACTGACATTCTGCTGGGAGTCTTCCTTGGGACTGGAAGCTTCTGTTGAGTTTGAGAGCAGCAGGAGCGGAGGGCAGGTCCCTGGCACGCTCGGGTCGGGCCAGGAATGGTTGTTTCCATCTGGGAAATACCAGGGGGTTACAGACAGAGGGTTCTGAGGTGGGAAGGACCCGCTTTGTGTGCGATTTGGGACTGTTAGCAACTGTAGCCACACAAACCTTGGTGCCACAGTGGCAGCTCCGGCCCCATGGAGAGCAGGTGGATGCAGGAAGGGTCAGGGGATGTTCTCCAGTGGGAGGTTTTCCAGCTGGGGCGGATGGGTTTCCTTCTGGTGTGGTGTAATTAATGCAGGTCTTCCCCTGCTGCTTCCGTGGGAGAGCATGCAGGAGGGGCTGTCCTGAGGGATGGCAGGAGGGAGAGCGGAGGGATGGGAGCTGCTTGTCAGGCTTCACACAGCCCACGGAATACAGCACCATCCTGCAGTAATTTGTTACTACAGAGCGTGTCCCAGCTCACATGAAAAAGCTTGTTCAGAAACTCCCATTTTGGTCCAACTGCTTTTTTTGCCAAATTTTTCTGCAGAGAAAAAGCCCACAGACTGCTTTTGACCATATCCACTTCCAGCAGAGAAGAGGAAACCAGGCATTCCTGGAATTATTATCAGAATTCCTTTGTCTCTGCAGGGCAGGAAGCCAGGCTGCATTGTTCCAATAGCATTTTTCTAGGCTTAAGCCTCCCAGGTTGGCTATATGTCTCAATTTTCTCCAGAAATTTGGGGATGCTGTGTGCATTTTGTTACAGCAGCTGCCCTGACAGCTCATTTATACACTGATTTTACCTTCCTTGGCCTCAGCACTGTGTATCTGAGCTCATCCCTGTGTAATAAAGTAGTAGGAAGGTTGGTTTGGTTGTGTGTTTAACATGACTTGCCGTGGTCATACATATATAATATAATGTGATTTGTGTAACTTGGACTTTTCCTTCAGTTTGTAGTTACAGTCACGTCTGTCTTTTATTGCCCAGAACTCTGGGAATAATTACGGCTTTTTATCTTCATTCTAGAAAGCCTCAGGAGATAAAGTCCTACTTTGCAGCTGCTGGGAGAGTAAAATGTCAGTGTTTCTTATTTTTCTAGAATTCATTATACTCCGGTCTCATTATTAGTGTTAATCAGACATGAGAACTGTGACTGCACTGTGCCACCTGCTCAGGAAAGGCTCAAATCTACTCCTTTGCCTGCTGAGGGGGCACATTCTTTGTCCTTCTAATCCCACGGAGGAAGCTTTGCCGTGGCCAGGCTGAGGGCTGGAGGGCAGGTAGAGAATGGAAAGGCACAAACGCGACTCCTTCGTGCGCCTGCGTGTGTGAGAGGGCCCTGGTGGTGAGGGGGCACGGTCAGTCAGGCATCAGCGTGAAGGGCACAGCTTCCAAAAGCCTGCGCAGTGACCTGGGGGGCTGGGGAGAGGAAATGCGCAAATTGCTTTGCCATTAGCAAAGGGAGCGGGAAATAAACAGGGGGGACCTTGTTTGGAGCGTTTGTTTTGTTCTGATGGAGCAGATAAGCAGCTGGGAGAGCTCTCAGTTTGCTCTGCCGCCGTGTCAAAGGCCCTCGAACACAGCACCGTGCCCCTGAAATGAAAAACTTGAGGGATTATTGGAAGCGCTCGCTTGCCGTTTGCAGGCTCTGGAGGAGTTGCCTGCGGCTGGCTGGTTTCATCCCCGTGGCACTCAGGGTGCCCTCAGACAGACCAGGGGCAGCCTCATTCCCTGTGTTTGAGGCAGAGGGATTCAGGAGTGGCTGCGCTGGGTCATACTGGCCACAGGGATATACAGACCAGTCCAGGCAAGGCAACCGAAGTCCTTCAGTCAGGGCTGCGGGGGGAGTTAGTCGAGCCTTTCTCCTCAATGTTTTGGAGGTGTAGTGCACTGAAAGCGCTTAATTAACCTCTTTGATTAGGAAGATGCTCCCAGCATAGCAGATCCTAAGGGAGCTGCCACATCTGCTGTCCTGAGGTTCACACAGCCTCTGTGGGATCACTGGAGAAATCTTTGATGCTGAGCAGGAAAGGGGCAGCTCGTTACTGAATGTGCTCACCTGGGGAATCTCAGCTGGTTTTGCCACAAAGACACTGCAGATCCAGCACCAGCAGGAAGGGAAAGGGAGCACAATCTGCCATGTCTGGGAGGTAAATCATTATAAGTCATTAGTTCAACAGATTTATAGCAGATAAATCTATCCAGTGCAGCTCATCAGTAATATATATGTGCTGTGTTTTGTTATCTGTGCTTGAGATTGCTTTTGAATTATTAGTGTCTTAATCAGCATCTTGTTAATACATCAGCAGTGTGTTTTGGTTGCAGTGAAGTGACTGTGAAAAGGGGTTGAGAAACCAGAAAGCTGTTTATGTGGTGTTTTTGGCTTCCTCTGAAGCCCTGACAAAACAAGGTTTTCCCAAGTTTTATGCCTCTCCCAGGTGCTGTCCTGGATCAGTTAATGGTGCAGGTCTGTGTCTGTGTGTTCTCTCAAAATCAGCCACAGCCTTTGATCAGCTCCAAGGCCCAGCAGCGTAGGCATGAAAATCTCAGTGGTGGCAGGGAAAACGTGGGTTTAGGGTAGAGAGGAGCGAGTGCCTCACCATGTGAGCAGGGAAATGTGTAAAGGTGCCCAAACCCCATCCCTGGGGGAGCTCAGGTGCCAAAAAGTGTGTTGTGGCAGGGTTGGGCAGGCAGCAGCACCCAGGTCCCCTCCACCATGGAATGAGCCCACAGTCCCAGTCAGGGCCATGGGGGATACTGGGCCAGGTGTTCAGAAATGAAGGCAATAATGAGCAGAAGCTGGGGCAGGATCCCATGGTGGGTGGTGTCTGGGATCTTTGTGCCCCTAATGTTGGGATCGGGAACATGTGAAGGAGTTGAGCAAAGTGCTGATTTTGGGCAGAGCTGGACATTCAGAGTGATCCCTGAGCTCTGAGGCCCTCTGGGCTCCCCCTTTGGAGACGTGGCTGCTCATGGTGCCGAGGGAGCAGCCCAGGCCCTCATGCTGTGTGGCCTGCTGGAGAAGGCAGGGCCTGCTCGGTGCCATCCTCACACTGACACACCCTGCCATCTGAATGCTCCTCTCCCTGACTCCCTTCCCCAGCCAGCCCCAAAAGGCCTGGCAGAGGAGCCGGAGGCTGTTCCACAGCCCTTCCCTCCACCATTGTGCAGCTGCCAGCTGAAATGGAGAGCTCATTTTTCCTCGGAATTAGGTTCTGTGCTGAGATTGCTGGTGCAGGAATTTTACAAAATGCTCATCTTTCCTGCTTTAATTGTGACCAGGTTCAGTAGGGACAGGCAGGCGTTATCACACCATGGCTCTTTAATGGGCTGTGGGAAGCAAGGGGGTGGTTTCAGTCTCCAGGACATGTTTAATCTTGTAACATCTTTTGCTGCCTTTAATAGCCTGTCCTACATCTTAATCACTCTGTGTAGAGAAATTAATCCAAACCCCTCTTTTGTCCTGATAATTTTAAATCTCCACTGTGTTTGCCGAGCTTGGCCTCACTTCCTCTGGCACTTGCCCAGCTCCTGCCTGGTTACAGGAATGCTCCCCATCACCCCTCAGAGATGGAGAATTGTATAAATCTTGTTGCTCTTTCCCTTGGAGACCTACTGGCTCTGGAGTTTTCCCTGCTGTGTTTCCCTCTAAGTACCCATCCTGTGATAAGGCACTCAGGGTTTTGGGAAGGATATTCTCCCACTTCTTTCCAGGGTTTAGGAGGGAACTCCTGACCCCCTCAGCAGCTGTTGCTGCACCCCTGAGACAGCAGAATCTCACAGATAACAGCTGAACCAACCCCAAATTCTGCTTGGGTTGTTACTGTGGGGTGCTGTTCCCCTGGGGCTGGGTGTGCCAGAGTTGTTCTGCACACGGGACATGCTGTGGCCACGAGGCTGCAGCTACAGATCCTTCCCATCCAAACCATCCCCACACAAACCCAGCTCAGGAGCTGCTGGTTTCACTCACACAGGGAGGAGGGACAGTGTGGGTTGGCTGTCCCTTCACGTGCTCCTGTGGGTATTGATCCTTGCTGTGAGTTTTGGCATCTATTTTGTAGGTGTGGCAAGCAGGTGTTCGATGGTTCAGGGGTGTGAGAGCTGCTATTTCTGCACTCTCCGGAGCATCACCTGGATCTGGGGCTGAGTCACACACAGAGAACCCCCTGCAGGGGAGCTGCAGGGTGGGTAACACCCTCCTCAGGAGGCAGTGGGTGAGCATTAGAGTGTTGCATAGGTTTGTTCTCATTCAGAATTCCTGGAGATGCAGGTTGCACTTCTGGCCCGTGTTGCACTCTACCAAGTGGGAGCCAATATATTATTAAGTAGAGCTTGCTGTATCAGTATGAAAATTCTCAACTAAACTAACTTTTCTGCACCGTTTCTTCGACTTCTGCTGTTTGGAGCCATGAAATACAATTCTGTGTGACCAAAAGGTCACCGTGGGGAGCTGTGGCATTCACAGGGGGCCTTTGGTGCCCCTCAGTCAGTTTGACCCCCTGGTTTTTGCACAAATATTGCTGTTTCTGGGAAGCTTTATATTTTCCTTTATAGGTTTGGGGTTTTTTTCATTTCCTACTGCAAATGGTCATTTAAATGGGGGCCCAGCAGAACTGGGAGAAGCTGGAGGGGCTCTGGTTTCACAGTGCAGGATCCCATGGAACACCCCCCTCTCCTTCCGCAGTGTTTCCAGTCCAGAGGGCTGTCCCTGCCCTTGGGGACACTCTAATGAGCAAAGGACAGCGTGGTGGCACGGGGACAAACCCCAGCAGTTGAGTAAATGGAGCCAGCAAAGATTTTCCCGATCATAAACCACATAAATCAATACCAGAACAAGCTGACAGCCAGTGGGAAAGGCTTCAGCAGGAGCATAATGGGTTTGATTTTCCCTGTTTCCATCAATAACGTGGCAAATGCATTTAGCACGGGCTGAAGGGGAGCTAATGGGAGATCAAACAGCCCAGAGGGAAAGCTTTGTCACCTCCAGCCCCAGAAACCCCCAACAAACCAAGGTTAGTGTTACAGCAGAGCATTGGCCAGGCAGTGTCAGCCAGCTGCTTGCAGAGCCTTACCTCAGCTGACATCTGGGGTCATTTCCAGGTGCTCCTCCAGTCAAACCCTTTTTCCTCTAGGAGACTTGTTTAAACCTTTTTCTTTAAGTTGTGCTTTTTTTCCCCCCCGATGAATTCAGCTGGAAATTTTGTTGCACCCTAAAGGTAAATGTGTAACAAAGCCAGCCTAAATGGGTAAAAGTGGGCTCCAGCAGTATGTTTTCAGTAGGTTCTGTCGCAGGCAGTGAGGGGTGAGCTGAGGTGTTCTGGGTGAGCTCAGCCTTCCCTCAGACCTGCTCACTGAGCTGCCTGACCCACAGTGCCAGGGGGCACCCCGGTGCAGACAGGGCAAACACCCTGGGCTTGCAGTCAGACCCCACCAGTGAATTGTGAAAGCTTGGCAGCAGCTGCCTCAAGGCAAGGAAAGGAGCTCTGCCCCTAATAAATAGTTCAGCTGTGGTTAAAAGCTGCTGCCGCTGAGAAAACACAGCTTTTCTGTGAATGTGTGTGAAGCTGTGATTGGAGAGGTGTGTAATTAGCACGTGCCTGTGTGTAATGTGTGCTCAAACCTGGCACATGCTGCCTGAGGAAGGGAACCTCGTGGCAGGGCTGCTCTGCATTCTGCAGGTTTGAATCAGCACATGGCAGCTCCTCCCTGTGCCTGCATTCAGCCCTGACACACTCAGTGAACAAGCTAAGCTTAGTTAATTGTATTTTTAATTACAGGGAGACGTTAAGAAGTGCTGGATCCATAATCCCAAGGACTCTCAGTTTAGGGTGGGAGGATTTCAGACAACAGCAATGTCGAGAAATGCAAACCCTGTATTAAGAGCACAGTGTTTGCTGCCCCCAAACCTCCTGAGAATATGTGCCTTGGTCGTAAGCAGCTCCTAAACATTCTGGTGAGCTTAATAAAACCTTGCCTTAGGCAAACCTCCCTCTTTCTACATGATAGCACTAATCCTAATGTGGCTGCACTTTAATAAGAAGTTCTCCAGCACTTCTTCAGTAGGGGTGTTATGTAAGATGTGCAACCATAATAGAAAATCACAGAAGACAGGGCTAAAAATGACCTTTGGAGGTCGTCTGATCCTGCCCAGGGGAGCCTGGGCGCTCCAGAGCCAGCCCTCAGAGAGGCAAGGGCTGTAGTTGTGTTGGTACAAACCCAGCAGTGTGAGCTTTGGGGTTTCAGGTTCACACGAGGCAGCTGAAAGGGGAGGGACTGCAGGAGTAACATGTTCCAGTCATGAATACTAATACTGAAGTAATTACAGCAGATCACTGGGAATTACAGGGCAGGAAGATGGGCTGTGGCATTGAATCTGCTCCCCACTTGGCACAGAAACCCTTTCCTAAACGTATGGAGCTGTCAGGGAATTCCAGGGGGGTTTGAAGTCTTCCATTTATTGAAGGATTATTTGGTTTTCCTTGCAGGGTGCTGGGTGTGGATCTGAGTGACCAAAATATACAATGTTCAGTATTAATATTTTAAATTATTGAATTCCTGCCAGCACAGTGCAGGAGGAGCAGCATAACCAGTGACTCTCCCTGTTGGAGTTGGATATACCTGAACCAAACCTTCACTGCCACACATCAGTGTGTCCCTACACACAACATCCTAAACTCCTTGCCGAGGTAAATTGGTGGCAGTTCCCTCATCTACACCCTGAGTGTTCTCATCCAGTTGCTTTGCAGGGATCTTACAGGTGGGTAGAGGCCCTCAGACTTTAAGTTCTGCAGTGCAGTCACAGCTGCCTGTGAGTTGTAACCCTCTGAAAAAACCCCAACAAACCCAGAAAAGAAATTAAAATATCAGAATTTAACATGACATCCTCAGCCACTCTGAAACAGGAGAGGATAATCTGGCTTAAAGGACATTATGAATTCCTTGGTAGACTGAGATCAGGAGCAGTTACAGAAAAATGGATAAAGCCAATGCACAAATCTGCCTTTGGCAGCAACAGAAGTGTCTGATAACGTTTGACATAACCCCAAAATATCTACAAGCTTCAGGAGTGGGGATGTCAAGGGAAAAAGAGATCAGCTACGTAAATATTGATGTTCTCTTGCAACATGTTAGAGTGATGGATGTGGAGACAGGGGGGTTGTCACTGAATTTCCCTAAAAGCAAGATATTTGATATTTCTGTGTCTAATAATTTCTCTCGCTGTCTCCAGGCTGATTAAGAATAGATGGATCATATAGGTCTTCTCATAACTACTTTTAGATGCAACTTTTCTGTTTGGTTGGTTTTTTAAAGTTTGGCGATGGTGTTTCACTCTGTGTGTTTTCAATTCCTCCATCTCTTATGTCCTTGGCTGACTTCTCTGCTCATTTTTCCCTCTAAGCTCGTGGCATCACAGCATAAATATATTAACAGATCCTGAAATATATATGTGTCTAGCCTATGTGTCAAGCAGACTCACATAAATTAGGATTTGCTTGCTCAAGCCTTTGGCAGATGGCCTAATTTTCCCTGTTAATCAGATTACAGGAGGAGGTTTAAAGAACTGTTTCACACTTTAGCAGGGTTAGAATCCTCAGCTGGTGGGAGCTGGCATTGGGAAGCTGGGAACTGAGGCAGAGGTGTGTGGTCTGAAGCAGCAGAGGTCTCAGCTCTGGACTCCCGGTGCAGAAGTGAAGAACTACGAGGCAGATCTTGCCAAGAGGTGCATTGTCTGGGGAGCTGAGGTGTGGTAAACCAGAAAATGATAAGAGATCCAGAAGGGAGTTTGCACGGAGTGGGCACAGCTGGGAATCGGACCCGAGCTCACACAGCAGGGGACTTGTGGCCAAGGAATTCCGAGCTGGCCAGTGGTCAGTGTTCAGCCCCTCTGAGAAGGTGGCTCCTCAGGGACCATCTCGTGTGGGAACGCCAGGGAGGAGAGCTGGGATGTGCTGGGAGCTGCTGCCTGTGCTGTCGAGGGAGCTCCTCTCAGCAGAGCCTGTGCTGGGAAGCAGCTGATGTGGTGGGAGGGGCCCTGTCGAGGGGAGTGAGCTGCAGGAGCTGTTCCTCCTCCCTGAGTGCTCCCCAGGGATGCCCAGCACGGGCTGTGAGGGGCCTGGTGCAGCAGAGTGAGCAGAACCTCACTTCACCTCCCTCCGACTGCATGGGCTATTTTTAATCCGGGGCCTGCCCGGGTATTAATCATCTCTGGCAAATTACTGCGTGCTGGCTCCATGGTGTGTAAATTCCTTGCATATTTTAACCTGTTGCAGCCTCCCAAGAGCAGTCAGTGACACCTTATGCCCCACCACCTTTATTTTAGGGGCAGGCTGGAGTAATGATGGGCTATCACAGGAAATTCGGGCTCAAATTCATCAGCCAGTTCAAACCAGGGAACAGCTCTGTTGTCAGTGCAGCTTTGCAGGGCCCTATCAGCTGGCAGCACTGCCCTCCTGCCCATCGATTCCATACCATTAACCATAACTGTGCTAATCATGTGGCAGTGTGAGCACAGGTGTGTGACCAGAATTGGCATCTCAAGACAGCTGATGGATCAGTGAGTCAGGAATGAGTGCCTGGTGGAACTCCACCCACCCATGAGGAGGCACAAGAGGCCCAGCAGTTTTCCTGCCCTGAGAAGATACCTTTTCTCCTACCCTTGAGTGCTGCATTCCCAGGCACGGATCTCTCTTAGATACAGGACCTGAGCAGCAGGAATTCTGTGTGACCCGAGCAATGTGTGATGATGAAGTTGTCTGGTGCTTTTAGGGACAGATCAGGGCTATCCTCCTCTTACATCCAGCCCTCGGGAGCAGGCTGGGAGTGACTTGCTGTTCCCAGAACAGCTTTCTCTGGGCTCCCACCGGGCACTCGGGCTAACACACTGTCCTTGTGGAGTGTTTCCAAGGGCACTCCAGGGCTCAGGGCGTGGGCTGGAAGAGCTCAGGTCTGTGCTGTGTCTGTGTGTGTGAGAGGGGAGCAGCTCAGGGTGCAGCAGTTCAGAACCCCAGGCAGCAGGGAGCTGCTTGGTGCCACTAGCGGCGTGGTGTGCAGTGCCCTGAGAGGAGCAGCACAGGCTGTTCCCGGGACACTGGAGAGCTGTGAGCACAGTCAGGATGGGGCCCAGGCTCTGGCACCAGGGAACACAAGCAGATCTCTGTGGATAATACGAGTTTTTTTTTTCTTCTTTTGATTTTTTAGAATCAACCTTGTCCTATGTTAGGCAGCTGGAGGCAAGAGTAAGACAGCTGGAGGAGGAAAATCGCATGCTGCCCCAGGTGGGTGACTTCTGCTGTGGGGTGAGGAGCTGGCAGGCAGAGAGCCCTGCTCGAGTCCCTGTGCTTGGGAGAGAATCAGCAGTCCTTGTCATTCCCACCTCCAGACACTCAGAGAACCACAGCCCCTTGTCCATCGTGCTCGGGTTTGAGCGGGGTATTGATTTAAGGCCATGACAATGTTGTCTTTAATTCTTTTCCTTTGCAGGAGTTGATACCTTGCTAAGAAAAACTCCCTGGAAGCTGCTGCTTATAATTAATTAATTGATGGGTTGAAAGTCACACTGAACTGACCCTTTCCATTCTGGTTTTGTCCCAAGAACTTCTTGTTAAATTATCAGTTACTTTTTATAGTTCACCAAAATATTTGGCTCTAAAAATGCAAATGCTTAAAGTAATAATAATTGGGTTATATTATTTTTAAGGCGTTGAGGAATGTACTAGAAACATAAATGCAAGACTGAAATTAAGCTGAATAAATAAGCAAATATGAATCAAAGGTTTTTCCAATATGTTTTAAGAAAAAATTTAGTAGTTCATTAAAAATGAATGAAAGACACTTGTAACTTTTCAGATATGCACATACTTAGTAGAACATATTTCTCTTATATTTCATTAAATAATCCTCAGAAAAATCCATAAAGTCTTCAAGTGAAGTTGGCCACTGGAAGAAAAAGGAAGTTGGATTTTGTTTAACTCAAACACTGGTCATTGGTCTGAAGAAGAGAAGTGCTGTTTGTTGGACTCAGCACTGTTATTAGCCTGCAAAATCTCAGGTACCAGTGAGATGCAGAGTCCACAGCCCTGGCTGGGATGTATCAGCCTGTGTAGGCTGGGACTGCCAGCCCCAGGTCAGCCCTTAAGGCACATTTTAAGCAGAGCGTGGGGGGTTTTCCTCCCCTTTAATGTGACAGTTGGAAGGGCCTCTTGCTCTTTGCTGGGTGACCTTGGGCAGTTTACTCCTCTCTGCCCTAATTTTTGGATCTGGAAAAGGACAAGCAAGGAATGTCTGTCCATTAACATGTAAACAGTTTTTATTAGGAAAGACAAAGGTTGATCCTCTGGGCCAAAGAATATTCTTTTCAAGAATGTTTTTCAGGGGAATGTTAACAAACCCACCCAAAAATGCCCTGTGGTTTCTCTTGGGTGTGGAATAACACCAGGGGATAAATTGTGCAGAACATTCCTAGTGGGGAAAGTCTTTAGAAGCTGCCATGTGTTTATGTGTGATTTGTCTGGGTTCGAGGTGCTCCGGTGGAGACCCACAAAGTGCATTCCCAAATCTCACTGGAGACTGGAACACCCACCCACACTGTGGGCATGGAGTTCAGTGAAAATGCCTTGGCTGGGGTGCCAAAACCAGAAAATAGTGCTTGTGGAAAGTCATTGGAACAGAATATGCTGGTGGTGGGGCTTTGAAGGGGAGGAGCCAGGTGAGCAGGCCTGCAAACTGCTCTTGGGTTTGAAACACACGGGGCAGAGTTGGTCTCAGGTGGCCTTCTGTTGGCACAAGGACACGTGGCAGAGCTCTGCAAAATCTCATGCCACTGCATAGTTAATTCTAAGAAATAATGAGTGATGAGGGCTCACATTTCCTGGCATACCTTACCTTTCCTCCTGAAGAAGTGCTGGCTTTGGGGAGAGGAAGGAAATGGAGCTTGTTCCAGCTCTGCATCCCATTAGCTCGACATTCCATTTGCCCGAGTTAGTTTTGGGGGGTTGTAGTTCCTGTGAGTGCCACCCTGAACGTGCTCTCAGCACTGAGCAGGCCCTGCCACAGGGACAAGGATGCAGGATGGAAATGCATCAGCTCCTGGCACTGGTTCCATTCCTGTTAATGGGAGCAATGGGAATTTGTTGGGTGCGAAGCCAAACCAAGTGCTCCTGACAAATAAACTGAAACCCCCCGATGAGCCCCAGAGCTGATGAAGGCTTTTGGCACAGCCCTTTCTCCCTTACAGAGCTGTGCCTTAACCTTTCAGCAGGGAGAGGTGCCTCTTGCCTTTTGCACAGCCCCCCTCTGAGGGGGTGCCGGAGCACCGGGAGGGGGTGGGAATTGCAGGAGCCTCGCACTCGTGTGACACCTCTGCTCAGTCTCTCCTGAGGAGCCCTGGCCTTGTCCCAGGCTTTTTTCTCTCCTCCTGCCATGCTTCCTCTTTTCTGTCTCTACTTTCTGTATCCTTTCTTTCCCCCCTTTTCTGCTTATGTGTCACTCATGAAAATGCACTGGCACATTTGCTGACACCCTCTTCAGACAAATCACTCCCTTCCTCTGTCACTTAGGTGTGGTTCTTTTCCGATTTCTTTTGCTTTGCTTGTCTCCCTCCATCTGTATTAGGTTTTTTTCAAAACCCCGCAGACCTCTAACATAAAGGTTTTATTAATATTTAGTGGCAAGAACATTTCCAGAGAAAATGGTTCTAAGTGCTGCCATCCCTGTTCAAATGGAACCTGAGTTTTAGCTCACTGCTGTACCCAAGGGCTGCTTTGTCAGGGGAATGGCAGTACCACTGAGTCAATATTTTAGTTTGATCAGTAATAGAAAAGGAATAAAAATGGGAATATTCACTGAAGCCTGTTAATGTCTCCCCCTGTGCTGCACAGTTGTGGTGGGTTTAAGGAGGAGCCGTAGTTGGGCTGTAGGTTTGCTGTGCTCCCGAGAGCTGTTCTTTGGTTGGTGTGGGTTGAGGTTTGCCACTAACATTAAAAGGCATATGTAGCATGAGCAGTGCTCTGTCCCCCACACTGTGTCAGGGGTGCCCCTGATGGCTGAGGCCAGCAGTGTCCCCCACACTGTGTCGGGGGTGCCCCCGATGGCTGAGGCCAGCAGTGTCCCCCACACTGTGTCAGGGGTGCCCCTGATGGCTGAGGCCAGCAGTGTCCCCCACACTGTGTCGGGGGTGCCCCCGATGGCTGAGGCCAGCAGTGTCCCCCACACTGTGTCAGGGGTGCCCCCGATGGCTGAGGCCAGCAGTGTCCCCCACACTGTGTCGGGGGTGCCCCCGATGGCTGAGGCCAGCAGTGTGCCCCCCACCCCCCGTGCTGTCCCTGCATGGTGCCAGGGAAGCCAGGCCAGGAGCTGCCATCCCCACTTGGTGAGCTGGAGATGCCCCTGAGTTTTCCTAGGGCAGTATTTCAGGGCTCATAAGCTCAGCTGAAGTGCTGTGGAAGTGTGGACATCTGTCACACAACGACAGGGAATGCATTTGCCAGAGAGAAACTTGGCAAGTCACCCAGTTTAAATTGCTTCGGTTCTTCCTTGTTTCATGGGAGGAGGGAGCAGGAGGCAAGGATGGAGAACTGACAGACATTCCCCCCTTCCAACTCTTTGTGCTTGTAGTTTAGCTTTCCCTCTCAGGGAAGGGGAAGGCAAGCATTGCCAGGGTGCTGCAGACAAGCTGGCAGTGGAGGCTGCAGTTGGGGAGCTGAGCTCCAGCTCCCACAGCCCAGGACCAAAGCCACGAGGCTGAACCAGAGCCCTTTGCTCCCTCACTGCTGCCTCTGTTTGCCTGGTCTTTCCTTTCCAAGTCTTTTGGTCTTTATCCATCTTTTTTTGTCATCTCTCTTTCCTTTGCACTGTTGCATCAGGCACTTTTTTGGGGTTTTGCATCCTTGCTGTCCTTCTCCAGTCCTGGAATGTTTGACTGGGAAATAGCAGGCATGATCCTTAGGCACACATTGGCTTATTTTTAAGCTCTTCCAACACTTTCCAGTTCCTTCTTTCTTCCCCCTTCCATTAGACTATCACTTTTCAGCCCATTTCCAAATCTTTCAAAAACCTTTTGCTGAGATCTGTGTTTTTTATTTTCCCTCTGCATTACATGGTTTTAATTATAAATCTAATTAGAAGATTGGAACTGTTTGGTTAGTGTTTTTTTTGTAAAGTCTGTGTCACTCACAGTCCAACACTGTTTGTCTCCTCCCCTCCATAGCCTGGGGAAGAATAGGGAATCCTCCAACCAAAATGTAATTAAAACCCATTGAGCAAACTCATGTTTCCTAATCATGTCATCAAATATTTGCTGAAAGAGAGTAAATCAAGAGCATCCTCCCAGCCCCTTCTTTCATGTGCTCTCCTCATCACTTTAGACTGGTAGGTCAATAATGGAGGACATCAGGAGCTGAGGTTCTGACCAGGGTCTTTGTGCCACGCTCTCCACCGTGGCTGCCAAAAGCTCATGGGCTTGGGGTTCCCACGATACAAATTCCAGCAGAACCTGGTGTACAAAGAGTTGCAGTGCAGAGAGGACAGATAGGTTTTTTCCCCAAGGTCTGGAGTTCCTTTGCACTGGGGATTTTCTAGTAGACTCCACCAAGTCTTGCAGATTTTAAATGCTGGTGGTCCTTCTATGCGTGGCCTCCAAGGTCTGGAGCTCCTACAGCCCAGGACCTTTTCCTCTTACATGTTCATTATCAAAGGAGGTGTGTGAAGGGGATTTCCTGCTGCAGGTGGCTGGTTCTGAGGGTGTGTAGCCAGCAGTGGCTGTGGCCACTCAGAGATCTGAGTGTGCTCCAAATCCCCTCTCAGGGGGTGTGGGTTTTGGCAGCAATGTCCCGTAGGGCTTTCTCCTGAGCTCTTTGAAAGCAGATGGAAAGCTGCAGCATTTGAACATTGTGTGTTTTAATTGACAGGACCCTTCCCTAAAAGAATTGCTACTGGAGTTTTTAGTGCATTATTAATCCAGCAGAGCAGTTATTGCTTTGTGCTTGTCCTTTCTCCTGCCTGGTGGAAACAAGCTGACAAACACAGCCTGTGTTTGCTTTGAGCTTTACAGGGAAATTGAGGGCTGAGGAAATCAGAAAACCACTTTGGAAATCAGGTAGTGATTGCACTGGCGTGGCAGTCACCCAGCAGGAAGGATGCACTTCCCACTAAACCACTTGCCTGTGGGATAAGAGGCTGCTGGAGAAGGAGCTCTTGTGTGTTTGCTGAGGGAGGGCTCGGCTGGTAAGTGAGCAGAGGAAAAGCCTGTTGTCCTGGCAGCCCTGGTGAGGTGGCTGTGTGTCCTCAGGGCACACTGGGCTGGGTCCCCCTCCCTGGCTCTCCCACATTTCCTCCGGAGGGGCTGGCAGACACACTCCCACTGCCTGGGCTTGGCAGGACAGTGGTTTTCATTCAGCACTGTCCTTACCAACAATACAGACGGAAAAAATCAGGTTTTCTACTGGCATAAGGAGGAAAGTTCCTGGTTAATTCTTTCCCTGCTCTGCACAGGGGTCTTTATTCTGCCCGTGCCCAGGACACAGGGCAGGATTTGCCCCTGGCACTGTGGGAGAATGGCCTGAGCAGCCTCAACATTTTGCACTCAGTGTGAGAGGCTGAATTTCCATTCATCTGGGCTTTCTGGCAGATGATATTATGGGGTTGAGTCAGATTTCCTGTGCTTTCTATTCACTGGAGCCATGTATTGGCATTAGGTTCTGTGCAGGTTTACTCCTAACAGACAGTGGATGTGCACAGTCAGTGATTTCACTCTCACCCTCCCGGGGAGCCGTACCCAGGGCATGCTGTGGGCTCTGCCTGCTCTTTGCAGTGTGCACAGAGGGCACGTCAGGCAACGTGCTGGACCTTGGGCCAGGGGCAGCAGGGGGGTGGTCCTGTAGGATGGGCAAGGAAATCAATTGTTTCTCAGGTGCTGGTGTTGTGCTGCACTGTTTGTGCCAAATTCCTCAGGGTGGGTACAGGCAATACAGATTTCAGGAGTGTGGAGCCACGGCTGCTTTGGTTCCACTTGCACAGCTTTGTTCCTGCACAGTAAGTGAGAAGCTCTGTCCCACGGGACACCCACTTCCAGTGGCTGAGGGCAGGGGCTCTGTGGGGCCAGGGCAAGGGGAGGCAGCAGGATTGCTCCCCCCCAAAGTCCCTTGTTTTCAGATCCTGACGCTTTGGCAAAGTGCCTTTTGCTGCTGTTTTACTTCCCTGCCTCAGGAACTCGTCAGCAGTGCTGGGGTGTCCCCAGCCCCACAGGACCCCCCTTCAGGCCAGTTCAATCCCCCCCATATGCCAGAATAATCTCCCCCAGGGGAAGGAGACAGCAGCTGCACTGCCTCAGTGGAGTGGCCTCACCTGAGAGAAGTCCCTGAGCCTTAGATGGGCCTTCAGGGCTGCAAAATCTGCCTTATTATTGAAGAAAAGCTAATGTCCCTTATCAAGGACAGGGAGAAGGATGTCCACAGGGGAAATACTAATTTTCAGTTTCCTGCCAACATGTGCTGGGAACACTGGCTGCTCGAAGCAGTGTGCTCACAAGTGTTTCCTTCTCATGAGGGGAGGCAGAAATGTGCTGCATATGGCACAGAGGAGCTGTGGAGGACACACACTGCCTGGAGCAGGGCCTGAGCTCTGGGAGCAGCACCATGTGCAGGAGGCTGGATTATCTTGTCTTCAGGAGGCTGTGCATGTACAATATGTACTCATTTCCTCAGCCTCTTAATGGCAATATTTCTACTTTACCATTCAAAACTGACCAAAGTCTTTGCTGGCCCTGGAGTTAAGAAACAGGTTACTCTGACTTATAAAATCCCCAATCTGACTGAGTGAATTTATCCTAAGCCAGGATTGCTCCTGTCCTTCCTCCTTCATTTCCTTTCCCAAAGTACAGCATTAGGTCTGGCCAGTCACTAACAGATCTATAAACCCTTCCCAAAGCAAAGTAAGCCGTAACCCCCTTCCATACATCACACCAAACTGATAACAGTCGTTGCTGGGGAGAGCTGCAGGCTGATGCAGCGAGATCCATTAGTGCCCACAGCTGTGGATTCCATGGATCCATTGCTTGGCAGGAGACCAGCACTGGAAGGCAAGTTTGTGTATGCAATGAGGTTTCAGATTCAGGCATAAAGTACCTTTCCCATGGGTTTAGCATATGCAGCATTCTGTTTCTTTATTGATTATTCGGTTTTAGGGGTTGTTTTTGGATATGTGAGGTTCAGTGCTGCAGAGGGTTGTTGGGGCTGAGTGGGTGTGTTGGGTAACTGAGGGTCCCTTTGCCCTCTGGCACTGCTGGGAGCCTCACACAGGCCTGTCCAGCATCACAAACTTGCTCTGCACTGCTGTTCCCAGTTAATTTGCAGGCACGCTGGGTCTGTGCAGCTCAGCCTCGTGTCATCTCTGTGCCCCTTTTCTCCCACACCCACCTCCATCCTCCCTTTGTTTAGCTTAGAGACCCCCCCAAACCACGGCAGTGTTCTGTGTGCGTGCTCAGTGGGACAGAGCAGTGCACCTCAGGGCACTGCTTCTCATCAGAGGCTCTTTCCACTGTCATTATTCTTCCTTCAGAAATACATTTCCCACACATCGCAGCAGGAATTATTTCTTAATGTTTCCTACAGTGTTTCTTACTCTCTAAGAAAGGAACTTTCCATCTCTCAGTTTTTAAAGTGTTTTACTTCTTTATATTTCTCTTTTTTTTTTTTTTTAATGAACATTCTGCCTGAAGGGTGAGTGTGAGGAGCAGGGCAGGCTGAGAGCACCCTGGGAGCATCCACAGCGATGCCACCGCTGCCCACGAGTGCAGCAGGGGTATTTTTAGCACTCTCTGAAGCTTTCTCAGGTTACCTCGGCACTGCAGCCACTCCAGGAGATGCTTCACACCCTGCAAAGCTCGAGGTGACTGAGCTGGAATTGTTCAGGTAGCTCACATTTGCCTGACAGTGTCCTGAAAAACCCTTCCAGGTGTTCACTGGGAGCAAAACGCCCCCCGAGGTTGTCACTGCTGGGGACAAACTGACATTGGTGCCGTGGGGAAATGGCCTGGGTAGCCTTAAGGTTCTGCAGACAAGTGAGGGGCTGAATTTCCATTCCTCTGGGCAAAGGCAAAGGGACCATGCCCTGGCACCCTGGGAAGGAGTGAGTTGCCAGCCTGGAGCTCCTGGTTCCTTCCCTGGCTGGCCATGGCTGAGCTGGGGTTGCAAACCTCATTCAAACATGTGAGCTTTGCTGAAGGAACGACCTCCAGGGTTACTGGGGTAAAGTTAGGCATCCTCAAAACCTTCCTCCGGAGCTGATATCACCTCTCCAAACTTGGCAGCACTTTTGGGAGAGATTTTGGTCCTGAGATGAGAAATTTTGTTGCTGGGTCCTGGTTTTCCAGGGGGACACCCCTGAGGGCCGGAGCGTTGGGGTGACACTCGCGTGGCTCCTGGTTCCTGTGGCACAGAAGGAGGGGGACTTTGGAGTAACACAAGCCCTCCCATGCTCCCCAGCCCTCCCAAACGAGCAATGAGTAAGTGACATCTGTTTTCATTAGTGACCAAGGCTTCTCTGTATTAAAGAGTGTCTAATCTTTTGCGAAGGAGCCCGGTAGGAGGCCCGGAGGGGCGGAGGGGAGTCCCTGCCCTGCACCCGAGCCAGCCAGCGTGGGGGGACATGGCTCAGCCTCTCAGCAGCCTGACTCAGTGGTAAATGCTCTGAAGGTAACGCTGCTCCGCTGCCGCCCCCGCCAGCGTCCTGTGTGCTCCTCAACACGTGTCCTCGTGTCCTGCCAACATCCCCGTGGGCCCCACAGGGATGCTCCTGTCATGAGTGGCCTTGTTTCTGTCTGTCACCCATTGTATCTGTGGCCTGTGTGTTTCCTGGGCAGGGACCCGGCCCTCGTAGTGGGCGTTCCGGCTGGAGCTGCTCCCCACGGTACTTACACCTGTAGTTCTCATTTGAAGCTGGAAGTGGTGTTCTGCTGGATTAAGGAGGTGTTTCTGCCTCACTGAGGATGCATATTTGTGCTCCAGTGGGATGCAGTGGATTCCTGCAGAGGGAAATACTTTAATGCAAAGATAAAGCTGAGGCACATGTTATGTTCGTGGTAAAAATAGCAGGGCCCTGGGCTGCCGACCACAGTCCCAAGGTCAGTGTTGACACTTCTTTGGGAGCAGATGTGCTTTACCCTCAGGTCAGGGCTGGATTGCAAAGGCCTGTGTGACATTGATACACAGCAATTGACACAAGTAATCAGAGGGTAGAGTTGCAACTTCTCCCTCCCATCAGCAGTGAAACTTGCAATGAAAGAAACTTAGAGGGTGTTACCAGATGGAAAGGTTTCTGGGGTGGTGCACTCCACAAGTGTCTGAGCTGCCTGTCCCACTGCAGCACAGCAGTGGTGTCCCTGTTCTCTGGGGGGGAGTGAGCACTGATGGAGAACTGAGCAGAGAGCAGGGGCTGCATGTTCCTCTCTCCTAGTCTGGCTCAGTCGTGGTTGTTTCTGGTGCTTTGTGCCCCTCTTCCCTCCTGTGCTTCACCCAGTGCTGAACTGCTTTAATACCCAGCTGGGTAAGCAGCTGTTGCTCTTGGAGGGGTAAGTCTGCTCTCCCTCAGGGGGGATCTGGGAATTCTGTAGACGTTTGCTCTGTTCTGACCTTGGTGGAGATGCCCAGTGAGAGCTCAGAAGTGCTGTGGGCTTGCCTGGACACCCAAGTTTCTGTGGCATTGGCTGCTCCTCCGTGAGGCCCGAGGAAATGTGTTCATGCAAGTGAACTGTGCACCACTTCCAGCCATCCTGTACACAAAACCCAGGCATAGCACTTCACCACAGCCTGTTTGCCTGGCATCCAAAGGGGAGAGGCAGCTCCAGCACCCCTTCCCACACCCACAGTGGCAGGTGCCCTCTGGGATGGCCTCCCCAGCCATCACCCTGTCAGCAGCACTGCCCAGGAGAGCTCTGGTCTTGCCTTCCTGCACCATTCCCAGCTCCCCAGGAGTGTCTGGCTCAGCCGTGCTCCAAGTCCTCTGTGCATCTTCCATGTATTTCACCTGTTACTGCCTAGGAAATAAAGCTATGCCAGGTAATTTCATCAAGAGATCACATGTAATTATGGAAAAAAGCCTTTTGTAATTCTCTTAAAATACCCCCTGGCAAAGGCACTTCCCCAAACAGAGCATTTAACAACGTGCTTTTGACAAGCTGTAATAACAACTGGCCTGTGGAAGTGCAGTGTGGGAGCAGCAGCCCAGGGCTTTGGTTGCTGCAGTGGATTGATAAGAAATACACAGGGTTCAGTTCAGTATGATGGGAAAGCTCAGCTCTCAGTTCAGCAGGAGGCACTGCAGCAGGCAGCAGGAGATACAGATGAACTCTTCAGTGTGAAATGGAAAGTGAGCTGCCAGCCCCAGCCAGGGAGGGCACTCGGCTGCTTCCCAGGGGGAGGACACGGGTTGGATCCCGCCTTCCCGGGGCATGCACAGCTCCCACGTGCATCACTTGGCACAAGCAGATGCAGGAGGAAGAATGAGCCAGCCTCAGGAGCCTGCTTTTCTGTCCCAATCTGGCAATTTGGAATTCCTGCAACGAAGGAATAGTCTTTGTTATAAAGGCTCATTGTTAGTGCAACCCACTTGTGCACAGCAAGGGCAGGGCTGTGTTTGAAAGGGACAGATCCACCAGGGAGCAGGGGGAGGTAATTGCTGCAAACAGTGCTGTTGTTTCCCTACGTAGTGAGGAAATTTTAAAAGAGATTTAAAAAGATTTAAAACACTGCCTGGGAATCTCCCACTGGTGTGGAAGGTGGGGAGCAGGAGCAGAGCCTGGTCTGACGAGGCTCTCCCATGACCTTCTCCTTGAGGCAGGGCGGTTGGAAGGGGCACTGGCCATGTGTGTGTCCCCATGCTGGGCCCTTGGCAATCCTCCCCACCCTGCTGGGGGTGTGGGATTATTCCTGGAGTGCAGGTGGCCTCACTAGGGATCTGCAGGTGGTGATTTCACACAGCAGGATGTGTTTGATTCCTTTTGCAAGTTGTGTCTGGCCAAACTTCCTGCCTGTGATGTTCCCGACCAGGGTTTGCAAGTATGGAATGGTGACTCTCACCTGGTCTATGGGTCTATAAGTTTCACTATTTATATACTGTACTTATAGAACTGCTCTTATTTGTGGCTGCCAAAAAATGTATAAAATAAAATTCCCTTCTTTTTAAACATACCCATGACTTGGAAGCTCAGGAAAACATAAATCACTAGGCTGTTAAAGGCTCTCTTACCACCACCTTAGTGAGACAGATAACGCTGAGGCTGGAGAAATGTGCAGTAAAAGTTTAAGGTGTTTCATTTTATATTCCATACTGAGCCTGGAAACACCTGAAGATGCAAAGTGTTTTTTGTTTAAGTGCTGGCAATATGCCCTTGAAGGTTTTATATGGCAATTAAGCCAATTACTGTTTCTGTAACGCAATTACTGTTTTATTAGGAGCACTGTAATGTTAACTTGTTGGTTAGTATTGATCAGAAAAATCTATGTGGGGTAATATATCTGGGATAAAATACTGTATGACCTGAATTTATCCTCCCAAAGAATAAAGTCTGGCAAGTGTGAGGAAGCCTGGCGGCCTCAGTTTCCCCCCTGAACAATGGCCCTTATGACTTTTCCTGCCTAGGATATTCCTTCCCAATTTATGGCTAAAAAAGCAGTTTGTAACTCATACATATTTAAGAGTGATCCATAAAAGTCCTTGTGATGTAAGTAATGCCACTTCTAAAACGCTACATTTGACATTAGCACTTCATTTTTGTAAGTCTCAGATATGTACTTGTGTGCTGCCTTGTCCCTTTGTTCCCCAGCCATTCCAGGCTCTGCTGCTGCCATTGGAAGGCTCCCTGTTCCTCTGACTTTTACAATCCCTGTCTGATTTCACTCCTGATATATTGCTCTGCTTTTAAAGCAAGTGGTTATTTCCTTCCTGGGTTTGCTTTCCCTTGTGCCCATCTGGCCCATGCTAAAAGCACAGTGGATTTGTGATAAACTAATTACGATGTTTATTGTAATGGTTTCTTTTGCATTCTCATTGCAGTTCGTGCCAGGCTGTAACTCCCTGTTTCCTTGCAGCCTCCTGCACTGGGGGTGTTTCACAGGAAGCATTTGCCATGGCCTCCTTTTGCCTGTGAGAACAGTGGAATGATGACAATTTGGGGCTCCCTGATTTTAATGCATAGTTCTGATTGGCACCAACATGCAATTTGATACCAAAATGCAAAGGTGGATGTGTAATTCACCTTGTAGGAGCTTTATGGTGGTTATATGACCATGTAGGTGTTTTATTAAGAGAATGGAGGTGGGAATTCTCTCCTCAGAATGTGCATGTGGAATTGGTATTGTATTTGGGAATGTTTTTGCTTTGTAGTCTTGCACTGTCTTAGGGGGACGTAGCAACATGTGGCAGCAGGTTTAGAGGTAGCTTGTCATGTGTTAGTGAGCATGGAGGTAATTCCAAAGCACAGGAAAGTCTGCATTAAGTCTGGAGGGGTGTTCTTCATTGTTAAGAATGTCTGGATTAAGTCTGGAGGTTGTTCTTTTCTGATTTTCCTCAGGCTACTGGTAAGTTTTGTTCTCGGGGCTGCAGCACCCGTACTTGGGCTGGGAGCCAAAGGGAAGGTGGGATATTCCAGTTGGGATTGGGGGTATAGCTGGGCAGGAGGGCTGAAATTCCTGCTGAAATTTGGAGTGAAGTTTTGACCCCTCCCTTTGTCACTCGTCCCCTTTCTGGGCCTCTCTGTATGTGTCTGTCCCTTCCTACCACTGAGGGGTCACTTGTTCAGCTGGAAATAAAGGACTTTGGGAAGTGTCACCTTCCAGTTTATTACTGTGTCAGCATCAGCTGCTTGGCAAATATTGTCTTAATATTTATTGACCAGGAAAGTTGTTGAAAGGCACATGTAGGTGCAATGTGCTTTCTCACAAAAGCTATCAAGAGACCTTGCTTCTTGATATCAGATGTTGGACAGAACTGGCATGCCCAGCCCTGGCTGTGCCACAGACACCCAGTTTGGGAGGTGCCACTGAGCCCCCACTTTTCGTGCTTTCACCACTGCAGAGTTGCAGCAAATATACCTAAAACACACAGGTATTTTTATGGCTTCTGGTTTCAGGCTGCAGGATGCAAGTTTGGAGGGTTTGGGTTGGAATGAAACCCTAGTTGTTCTGCCTTTGCTCCTCAGCTGTAGGAACCACCTTTTCAGGCTGTCAGCTTCCCAGGATCCAGCTGCTTGGGGTTTATTCACTTCCAGCTAATGCAGTGGCTGATCACTGCTGGACTTTAGGCACTGGTGGAATAATAAATAATGATAGTCCTATTGCTGTTGGTCTAGAGATTAATGGGTGGTTTAGTAGCAGTTGCACTTTAGCTGGTTGTTAGTTTATTATTATTAAACAGAGTATTATTAAACAGAAATAATCTTAAATTGCAATACATTGTGGTGGAATCACCACTCTTGTCTCTAGAGAGGCCTGGTGACACAACACGAGCTACTGCTCCCCTGCTCAGAATCCATCAGTCTTTCTATAAATCATTGCAAAATACTTCCCTGAATGTTTGGGGTATCACTTCTCTGCCTTTTCAACTCCAGTATTGTAACGTGGGCGCTAAACACAGTGGCTACATGCACAATTCCTTGGACCTCAAGGAAGAACTAGTGAAATAAACACTTGTAGTGCCTTGCTTGATTGTAAGGGAACAAGGAAATCCTTTGGAAAAGAGAACTGCTCTGTGCTTGTTAACTGGAAGTGTTTAGTCACCTCTGGCTTGGTGTTTGTGCTTCTGAGTCACGTTCTGCAGGAGATGAGGTTGGGGAAATAGTTGACCAGTTCCAGCTGAGAGCTGCAAACACCCTCAGCCTTGTGTCTGAGGCACAAAATGTCCCAGTGATGCCCGTGCTGGTCCATCCGTGTGTGTTTTTGGTCGTTTTTACCCAGCAGCATGTGCTTTCTGTGTTCAGAAGGAATGTTGTCCCCCTCGAGGAACAGTCCCCGCTCCTGTTGTGTGTGCCCCCCTGTCCTCCCGTGTGCTGCATGTCCCGGAGCTGTGCCATTCCAGATGCATGTCCGTGCCAACAGCACCGCGCCTCAGCTGGGGATAATGATCTCTTTCCATCCCTCCCTTTAGGTTGTGTGGAGGAAACTTGGAGATGCTGCAGGGTCGTGCCCTGGAATTAGGCACCACTTGTCAGGCAATCAGTACAAAGGACCCATGTGACGGCCCGGCTGAAGAGCGGGAGGTGAAGGGAAGGACCGGAGTGCCCAGCACGCTGCCCGCTCAGCAGGGGCTGGGCTCGCTGGAGAGACTGGCTGGAGCCAGAGCTGCTGCACGGGGGCCTGGCCGTGCTGGCAGTGCCCCCAGCCCTGCTGCCCCGATGTCCTGCCTGCGACACGCTGCACCCTCACTGCAACGCCCCCCGCCAGGAGCACGGAGGTATCCCCATCCCAACCGAGCGCATACGGGGGAACCTGCGGGAGCTGCGGGAAACCGGCTTCACTGGGGTTACTTACAGCCGGGCTCTAATAGGGCTGAACGAGATTCCCCCTGGATTTAAGAGAGATTTTCCCACCAGACTGGAGAGGCGTGGATAAACTGTGCCTTTGGTCTCCGCAGCTTTGAGAAAGTCGCTTCTTAGGAACTCCCCTTGAGTCTGTAAAGGGCCCCTTCATGGTGCTTAGGCAATTCCCAGGTGATTCCTTTGCTTTGGTAGAATACCTGCCTTGGAGGTGCTAAAAGACCATAAAGTCCTAACCAGCCAGTAGTGTAGCATAACTACAGTACTTGTAGTGATCCACAATTTCTTTCTCAATGAAAGTCGAGGTAGCTTTCTCTTGATGCACATCTTCTGCAGAGGTGTATGGTGTTTGAGCCCTTTAATGAACAGAATGCTTAGGCATCATGATCACAGCTCTCAAATCAGAATCTCCATCACAGTTTCTTTTGGAAAGTATTTTCCAGCTGTCAGGATGCTAATTTCTAACTGTTTAATTTAGAGACATGCTGGTTTATTTAACAAGAGCCTGTAAGGATCTAGAAGGTTGCACTGCATTATTAAAACAAGCTTTTCTTGCCACTGTAGCGCTCTTTCAAAGAGAAGGGTTTCTATTCTCCTCAGAGCATGTCTTTCATTATTATGAGGCAGAAAGCTCTTGTTCAGATTGCCTGAGATTTGCCCAGACGGCGCCCTAGATGTGCTTAGTTTATTTTTATCTCTGTGTATGACATTAGTTGTGTGTATTGAATTACAACGATAGGTATTTTGTGTATATCTAAGAGCAACGATAGTTTCATGTATGGATGTGCAACAGGCTTGTGACTGAATGGCTGTTGCTTAACTTTTTACCATAGCTGAGCATCAAAAAGACTAATAAAATTAATAATAATAATAATAATAAAAGGGAATGCAACAATTCCTGGGTTTCTGGTTTGTTCTTGGTTACTAAGATTTGAGCCAAAGCGAGAGCCTCTGTTTTCTCTGAGCTTGGACATACTGTACCCGTGGGCTGTTTGCAGTGGAATGTAGCTCGGTTGCTGTACAATCTTTTGTTATATATATGATGTAAATCTGCTATCTGTCTTCAGCAAAAAATGTGTTAATTTGCAGCAGTAATTCTGTTGGGTTTTGTTGTTATTTCCACTTGGTACCATTGGATGTGAGGCCTCTGATCCAGCATTGCTTTCTCGGGCAAAACTCCCGTTCCCCCTTCTCCTTGAGCTGGGAATGCAGAATCCAGCCTTGTGTTCTGACACATGGCACTCCTGTGTGATTCCTGCTCTGGAACCCAGCCCAGGCAGCTGGGTGTGACCTTTCCATGCTGTTTTCTCCCACTGCATAGTTCAGTTCCAATTGTTGTATTCCTATCTCTGTATGAACAGCTGTAACACCTGTACTTGTGTCTGCAGGGGCTAACTGAGGGACACTGGTCTTTTGACACTACACTTGTGTAAATTTTGATACTGTATTAAAACTATTTTTTTACAGTTCTGCATATGATGGGGTATCAAGTATCTGTGTTCATCTTAGCAATGGTAATAAATTATAGAATCCCACTCTTGTTTGCTCTCCTTTCATGACCAAAGCTGCGAGGGGCAGTTTGCCTTGAAGGACCTGTTGGAAGTGTTTCCTGCTTAGTTGCAAAATTAGCTGCCTTTTGTGTGTTTTTCTTCATTTTCTTGCCAGATATCTTTAAAAAAAAAAAAAAAGAAAAGAAAAAAGCAAGCAATGTGAACTTTTTCCTTTGTCTTATGCTAAACGAGGAGCTGTGCGTGGGTTGTGCCGCGGGGTGGTGACCAGGTGCAAGTTGTTAAGACTGAGTAAGTTGTGCTGGAGCTGCAGATTCAGGACACCTGTGCTGGTTCCTTCTTCCTCCCAGAGCAGCCTCAGGGTGAGGGCAGAGCAACGTGCAGCTCCTGGAGCCGTTTTGCTCAGGTAAGAGGTGCTGGTGGGATGGAGGGAGGCAGGCTGGTTGTGTCCCACTGTCCCAGTGACATCTCTGCCCCAGGACTGGGCTGTGCTTGTACCAGTGAGCAGAAAACTTGCTCTAAACTTTGGGGGGGGTGGAAAATTGAAGGTGGTAAATCCTGTGGTGGCCCCTGAAAACGCAGCTCACCCAGAGCAGAGAGCAGGCAGTGTGTGGAGAAGGGGGCCAGTGCCCTGAGGCATCCTGTAACCTGCTGAAACGTCTCTGTGCTAATGAGTAGAAACTGCTGTAGTAGGTGGAGACCTCCCCGTGCCCTGCCTTGCTCCTGCACACGTGGCTGAGCCTTCCTCAGGGCAATGCAGTTGCCCCAGGCCTCGTGGGCTCCCCGTGCAGTTGCTTTGGTGCAATTCTGCTGCAGCTGGAAAGGTGCACGTGCCCCGGGGCTGCTCCTGAAGGAGCTGTGACAGTCACTAGGGAGTGAATTCTACATAGTGCTGTGGGACTGGCTCTTACATCCTGCCCTGCTTTGCTGAAGGGGCAGGAGGTAAAGAATGGCACTTTGTTTTCAGTGAGTGACTGGCTGCAGCAGAGCCTGTTCCCCCAGGGCTGCAGTTGATGGACATGTTTATGAATGTGGCCCAAAGCCAGCGTGCCCTTTATAATGTTTTGAGCACCCAGCCCTGCTCTCTTTTGTGCTGCCCCAACCTCTCCAACACCAAATGCCCCTGAGGCTCTCTGTGCTGCCTCCTCTGCAAATACCACCCTTGCCAGGGCACTGGTTTAATTCTTTAAGGGTCTTTGAAATAAGTCTTGGGGTGGTTTTTTGTTGTGAATTCTTTCTACTGATTTCACCAGTTTGATACAGAAGTGGCCCAGCCATTTTCCCCCTCCAATTTTGGGTAGAAAAAAGTCTTGATGAGATGATTATTTTTCTTTTTTTTTTTTTTGGAGTTCCTGCAGAATGTCCCAGGAGATGCAGCTGCTGGGTGTCTAATGCCAAACCCTCCTTATGTCTTCACACTTGTGTGTTGCAGGCTCAGGTGAACCACGTGCCCAGGGACCTCAGCCCAAGGCAGCACCTACTGCAACTGTGGTCATCCAAACTGCTGAAGGTAAGAACAGCTCTGTCTGGATTGAGTAAACAGTGTCTGCATTAATTAATCAGCCAGTAAACAGGCAATGCAGAAACGGTGATGTGAATGAAAATCAGCTTTTACGTAGTCTTGTGTAAATAAAATATGACCAGGTTTTAAAAGCTTAAGAGATAATATGGACCAGAGGTGAACCTTGCCTGAATCTTCCTTAACTGAGAAAGTTCAGACACTTCCATGTGAGTGGTTAGAAAGTTGAGAAATATTGATGAGAATGATGAAAACTAAAGAAAACCCATAGCATCTTGTGATGTTGATTTGAGGGCTGTGCTGGCTCCTGGAAGCTCCAGCCTTGTCCAGGATTGGTGGTTCTCCTCCTGCTGTGGCTGGTGGGGAAGGGCCCCAGGGATTGCACCGTGTGCTTCTGTCTGAAACAGCTTCCTAAACACCTGGTTCACAAAGAAGTGCCAAAATAATAATACTGAATTATTTAATATATTTGTTAGAACATGATAATTACTCTCCCCTTGAATAAGAATTTATTCTAATGATCTCTTCAAAGCCATGGCCCTGTAGTTTGAAGTTTCTTTGGTTTTTTTTCCCCTGCTAGTCTGAATAGGTTGAAATACATTTTAAGAAGAATTTACAAGTCTTCAAGTGAAAAAAGTGAAGGAAAAAAATACTACTGGGAACCCATCCCCAGGCTGTGCAAAGCAAGAGGACAAAGGGAAGAGGGGTGGGATCCAGGCTGCAGGTGTATCTCTGTGTTTGGGTGGTGCAATCCCATTTGCCATGAGCTCACCTGTGTGTGGCAATCACTGAGGCCTGAGGGGGGGAGAAGGGGGTTAACCTTCTCACAGGTGATTTCATTTGAATTTTTCATCTTTGCTCTTGGTAAATGCTGGGGCTGGCCCAGGAGCAGTGGTGCTCCCCAGGCCTGGACAGCTCACCTGTAGAGCAGGAGGGGGTCGATGGCATGTTTTGTTCAAGAATCCTTGGAAGTCCCTTGTGACACAAGGACATCTTGGCTGAGGCCAGTGTGCTGAGCCCTGTTAAAACCTGGCATCGCTCGTGGCTTAAGTGTGAAGGTCAGAGAGAAAGGAAAGGGTTCTCTGGGGTTTTGGGGTGACCTTTCACAGCAGGCTCTGGTTGGCTGTCAGAGCAGTGGGAACTGGCCAGGGCATCAGTCAGTGGCACGGGGCTGTTGAGCTGCTCTGTTTTCACAGGCATTAGGCTCGGAAAGAGAGGAAATCATCTAAAAAGATGACATTTCCCTCCCCTGCTGAAGGGGAAGTGTCCACACAGTGCTGCATGTGCCCATCAGAAAGGCCCAGAGCCCACCCTGCCCAGCCTTGGGAATCCCAGGAAAAGCACACTGTGAAACGTGGGGATGTTTCCATGGGAACTGTTCCTCTACTCCTGCTAAGAAAACAGCCCTAAACCACAAACGATAACAGGCCCCAATTTCTGCACCAAACCACAAACAGTGAAAGCTACAAAGGGAGCTGGTAAAGAGCAGGAGTGTAAATCAACCCAACTGCTAAATTAGGTACGTGCCTGTCTCTCCATGAGAAAGCACAAGCAGATAAACAAAGCCCTTGGGAGAGTTAAAAAAAAAGGAAAGACCATTTTAATTATAGCACATCCAGCCAACATAAACCCCATGGATTGTGTGAAATCAGGTTTGTTCTTCTGATCAGCAGCAGGAAACCCTGTAGCAGATCAAATGTGTTCAGGGAGGCTGTCCTGCTAATTGCTGCTCCTTGCTGAGCCAAAGCAAACTATTTAGACAAAGGAGAGAATTCACGTTTTATTTAGTATTAATTACGAAATAGCATGTCTGGATGAGCCTCACAATAACACTACCTTTCCTGGGGAAGAAAAAGGTGTATTTCTAATCCTGTGAAATGAGTGGAGAATTAACCCCTTGCTTCAGGCTGGAGCCCCAACATGTGCTTACAATTAGGTGCCAGATGAGTGGTGTCTTGAATAAGGCCTTTGCTTCAATCACAACAGATTATGAAACTCATTTTACAACCTTTGCAAGTAGTCTTGTACGTTCTGACAGGTCTGAATGAGCCTCATAATAACACTACCTTTACTGGGGGGGAAAAAAAAGGTGTGTGTTCAACTGTTGTTAAAACAGAGTGATTTATTTTTTTCTTTCTGCCATGACTTTCACACTCCTTGGTTTTTATTTTTTGAGCCTGTTATGGCCATTTTGCAGCATCTCTTTGGCTTCTCTCTAAAGATTCCTGAGTGTTTTGGGGCTTGGATGTGTCACTCTGTGTTGAGGGGAGGTTTTAGTTTCCTCCTGGGCTAAAGGGAGGCAATGATGGACTGATGTGTGGCCAGGTTTGTGGGGAGTGGATGAAGAGGTGGAGTAGGAATTGGCTGGGGTTAGAGGCTGATCCTACCACGGTGTAACAGGTCCCAGGATTGCTCTGGTTTATCCTCCTTTCCCATCCAGCTTTGAACATGCTCTGGGAGGCCATTGCCAAAGCCACATTTCCACAGCATCTTCTCTCCAAGGGAACAAAATGCCCCAAATAGCACAAGGGCCTGTGAATCATGGGCTCTGTGGTTCAGTTTGTGTCGTGCTGAGTGAAGCACAGCCCCCCTGCCCTTGCTTGGCTGCCCCCCAGCAGTGCCATCCCTCAGCTCCCCGTGTGCCCGGGCACTGCCCTCAGCCTGCAGTGCCACCGGCTCTCTAGGGCTGCAAGGACACCATATGTTACGTGCCTTTTCATGCTGAAATCACTCTAAAAAACCCCAAATCACATCATGGCCACTGAGCCTCTCAGTGAAAGATGCATGAACTGGGAGCTGCTGCTGAATCTGTGCACAGTGTGGTAAAAGAACAGTGGACATTATTATTATGTGCCCACCAATCACAGTGGGGTTTAGGTGAGCTTGTGCTCTGGAGGGTGGTGCAGACAGGGTCTTACATACTTCCAAACAGCCTGCTCTCTGCTGTAGTGCCCCAAAGGCAGAATTTTTCTCTTGATAAGGCTCCCACATAGTTTCTCAGCTTTCCTGGTCATGGTCCTGGTACCAAAGAGTTGAAAGGGGAACCCAAAGCAAAAAAGCTTTGTGACCAAACCGGTGATTTGTATCTCTGCATTCAGTGGTATCTGAATTAGTGATTTCAGAGTTAAATATCTGCTCACTGAATACAGGTAGAGAGCATCTCGTTTCCAGGTGAGGTAACCTGGAACTAAGAGGGCTCCAAAGCTCCTTCATTTAATCACACTAAACAAATCGTGTGTGTGTGTGTGTTAGAACAAAATATATTGCCTCCCAGAGGTTAATTATAGCTAGAAATTTTTGTCAAAATGTTCATCTTTATTGTTTTGCTAATAGCTTTAGAAGTGGGGAGAAAAGGTATAATAACGAATGGTTACACCTTGTCTATAAATCTCATTAATTTCGTTAGGAGGAAAAATGAAGTACATGTTGAGGATGGTGTACTCTGAGATATCCTCACTAGAAGGGCAAAGCCACATAATTAGCACAGTACCGTTTGTTTCTGTTCTGATCCTGAGGGATCTGCTAAGGATTTCCCATTTGTGTGTCATCCTCTGGCTTGGCACCTCTGGGCAGAGAGAGGCACTTGTGCTCCCATCCCTGGTGGTGTCCATGGGCTCAGTGCTGTGTGTCCCTGGTGGTGTCTATGGGCTCAGTGCTGTGTGTCCCTGGTGGTGTCCATGGGCTCAGTGCTGTGTGTCCCTGGTGGTGTCCAGGGGCTCAGTGCTGTGTGTCCCTGGTGGTGTCCATGGGCTCAGTGCTGTGTGTCCCTGGTGGTCTCTATGGGCTCAGTGCTGTGTGTCCCTGGTGGTGTCCATGGGCTCAGTGCTGTGTGTCCCTGGTGGTCTCTATGGGCTCAGTGCTGTGTGTCCCTGGTGGTGTCCATGGGCTCAGTGCTGTGTGTCCCTGGCCATGTGCAGAGCCCCGAGCTGGACCCAGTGCTCCAGATGCAGCAGCAGAGGGGAAGGATCACCTCCCCCAGCCCTGGTGCATAAGCCCTGTCATGCTGTAGCTCCCAAGGCTGTATTGGTTCCCTGGCAGAATGGAAACCGCGGGAATGTTCATGCAGAGTATCCATTATCCAGATGTGCTTCTGTTAAGTAGTAACTTACTGTGCCCACCGAACTGTTGCCGTGAGCGCTGATGGAAGGCTGGGCCGGATGGGAAGGCAGGTGTGTGCCAGCAGCAGGCAATAAACGGGCTGCTCTAAAGGCATTTGCGACACGTTTTCAGATTAACAAACGGCAGTGGTTGGTTAAAAAACCCAAACCAACAAATAAGTGAAAAATGGACCACTTGAGGCTCTCCGAGCCGCTTCCCTCGGCCCCTTTGAAGCTCTGCCTTTCCTCAGAGGATAGTTCTGTGTCCATGGGCTTGGCTTCTTCCCTGCTTTATCAGGAAAAGAAACAATGGAGAGCAGAGGCATTTGATAACAGTCAGACAGCGATCAGTGCCCAGACTAGTGCTGATAAGGCTTTATCTTTGATCTTGACGAATCAATTGATGCTCAGTGATGCTCAGGTCTCGCTGGACACGTCCGGGCCCGAGGTGGGGGTCCCGGGGGTGTTTCTCTCTCCTCCCCTCCGTTCTCCAGGGGCCGCTCCTCGGTGTTTCCTTGCAGGATCCACCAGGGAAGGTGGCCCCTCACAGCCTCCATGTTCCCCATCTCCCCCCCATGGCCCCTCACAGCCTCCATGTTCCCCATCTCCCCCCATGGC
>VXBX01001608.1:444022-465401 GCA_013400415.1 Scytalopus superciliaris
CCATCTCCCCCCATGGCCCCTCACAGCCTCCATTTCCCCCCATTTTCCCCTCGTGGCCCCTCACAGCCCCCTTTTCTCCTCACAGTGCTGCTGGAATCTGGACCCTCAGCCCTAGTGCAGGTACTTGTCATAGATACAGAAAATGCTGAAAAGGGGGGGAGGGAGGGGAAAAATGAGTTGAATTTGGAGATTTCCAATCATTTGTGCCATAAAGGGAGAAAACTTTTCTTGGGCTAAACAGGGTCTATCTACATAAGTAGTTTGCACCTTCGCTTGTGGTTACCTGTGTCTCAGCAGCTCTCAGTGTCAAAGACTGAGGAAAACCTTCTGAATGCACAGTATAAAACCTGTGTTCTAAGTCATATTTGCTGCATTTTAGTTTTATGTCATCATACAAACTACATAAACAGCCAAGTCCATAAATCAGAGCGATTGCAAGAGTGTGATTCCCTCATGCTATTTGTTTGGATGGGGAGGAAATATTAGGCAGACTTTTTGGTTTTTCTTCCCTAGGAGTAATTGAATATGTTCCCTGAAAGGTTTCTGGCTAAACTGCCTATTAACCACATTTGTAAGTCCTATTTCACACATTATTAGGCTCAGAATTCCAGTGGCCTGAACAAGAGGAGCTGAAATTATTGAATTAAGGGATGGTATTAGAAGAGAGCCGTGTAACTGGTCCAAAGTAACTCTCTGTTCAGATGTGTTCTGTAGGTTTTCATTCTTTACAGAGAAACAAAGAAGGCCAAAGGGCAGAAAAGTATGACTGCAATGTTGGAGTCTCAGCTGGACTATAACTGCACACAAAACCGGGGGTTTTATTCTGTTTTCAATTACTTGAGCAATCTGTGCAATATTCCAACCCACCAGAAAATTAATGCTGGTTTACCAGATATTCACTTTAAGGAGCCAAATCGCTTCATGTTTCTATTGCTGCTTTACAGGCACTGATCTGTTAACTGGGATTTTATGGGTATAAATGACTGGCAAATTAGCTCAAAATGATGCATTTTCTATTCCTGTTTTGGCATGTCTGTTGAGATTTCCTGAAAAGTAGGTAAATTGCATGGAGATTGTCAAATATAGTAATTAAAAAGGTTTAAAAATCAATTTCACCTGGCAAGTTGGTAGAGACAGGTGACTATGTACTCCAGGTTTGTGGAGCCTGGGGCTAAAACCACACTTAGTTTATTTGGTCTTAGCTTAGTGTTTGTTAGTACAGGGTGTTACTTTTTGTGGTACTTCTGGGAGGCATCTGGGATTGCTTGATGGCCTTTCCTTGGGAACACTGCTCAGAAAAATCCTCCTGTCTGAACTGCTCCTGGGGGAAGGTCCCTCCAATCTGCTTCTGACTTCAGCCCTAGTCCTTCAAATAATTTCAGAAAAGAAAGGCAGATCCTGAACACTTTCATTAACACCATTATTATTAACATATTTTTCCTCTTTTTTAAAAATATTTTAATATCCCAGTAAGTGCCTGTTTGGTTTTTTTGTTTAAGTCAATGCAAGGTATTTATTTACATGAAGAAGTGTCTTTATCTGTTTGGGAGACAGGTTTGGTTTGCACATATTACTGCTGCACACATGAACATTTGCTGCTGATTAGAGGGGTTTGCAAAGCACTTGTACAAACAGATTTCTCCCCTTTGCCTTCTGGTTTCTCTTCCCAACTTGGGTTTTCCAGGTGCAGAATGGTCTTCATTCAGAGAAAAGACCATCTGTCTTTTGTCGATGCTCAGAGGAGTAAAACTTTGCAAATGAGAACGGATTTCAGTCCCACTCCTTTCTTGCCTTGATGCTGGAGTTGGTTTTGTGGCTGTGCCAGGCAAGTTGGCAGAGGCTGCTGGGCCTTGCAAAATCATGCTGGGCTGTGGCTGGAGCAGCTCCCCACTCCTTTTATCCTGTAGGAGTATGTTTGTTTTGTGTCTAAATGTCAGTCTGTCAGAGAAACAGCATTTATCCTGCAGACAGTGACAATAAACATTGCGTTGCTCTAAGCCCAAGATTCTGCTTCCCAGCCTCTGCTGTTGCCATGCCTCAAAGCAAAGCTGCGGAACAGAGAGAAGTAATGCACAAAAGAGAGTTTGCTGAGCACCTTTGCTAATGTCACCATAGTGGGTGCTGTGAACCTCCCTGGGGTGTATTGCAGGGGTGGTTTTGATCACTCTGTGCAGTGCAGGTCTCTGAATATGATCCTTATGGGTCCCTTCCAGCTTGGAATATTCTGTGATTCGTATATATGTGTGTGTGTGTGTGTCTCCTTACTTGCCATGTAGCTCATAGCAACCAGCAGAGGCTTCCCTCAAAATGTAACACCTGTTTGTTGGCAGGGAAGTGAATAATGGCTGAGTGTGACACCTTAGCAATGGCATCTGGGAGATTTTTGGTATTGTGCCGGCTCATGGCTCTGACATGTGAAGTGCCAGAGCAAAAAAAGACCTCTTCTGTGGTTTTGCAGTGTCTAATTATTTGCTTTGTGAATGGGCAAGGTGCTCTTTCTGGGCTGTAAACCTGGCTTAATTCTCTGACCCCCCCATCCTTGAGAAGGACCCCTTGCTCTGAAGGCTGAGAGGAGCACCCAGGCATTGTGCAGGAAGCAAGGATGCCTCTGCCCTGGGGCTCACTGCTCCAGCAGGACTGCAGAGTTCCTCAGCAACTCGTATGCTTTAATATATATATATGTTTTAATTTTAAAGATTCTTATCTAATGGTTGGTGCAATATATCAATTGTTTGCATAAATAGTTTTTTACCTGCTCCAAGACTTGCTATGAATTTTATCCTGGCTGGGCTTAATAAGTCAATGTGAGACCAGAATAAAGAGGAAAGTCCAACCTTTAACCAAAGCACAGAGGAATCCTGTGGATGTGGGCTTCTGTTTTCCTCTGCAATGAATGTACAGTATTTTTCTCTATTACTGGTTTTTGGCTGTGGAAGGGAAAATACAGAGGTTGGCAACCCAAGGCCATAGAAATGAGGGAACAGTAGTACATAAACCCATTTGTACTAAAATATTACTCTTGTCCAGGAGATAACTGTGGTGTGGTAGTGGTAGGAGAGTGATGATTTGCTAGGAGCCCTCATGGTTTACCCCAAGCAGAGCATTCCCTGCGGACTAAGGGCTCAACAGATCCTTTCTGCCATCCTGGTGTAGCACGAATTGACATTTTGTTTCACTCTTATTTGTGAACCGAGAAAGAGAAGCCAAAAGGCAGAGGTGTTGCTTAATTTGCTGAGTGCACACATTGTTACTCTGCAAATCTGCATGGCTCAGCCCACTTTAGGATTGTGTGGCCTTTAAAAGATTAATGGCACATGCCTGCTTGCTCCAGAGGAGCTGGTATGTTTTAGAAAAAATTCTGTATTTGGAGTTTGAAGAATTTTCAAGAGTCCTTCTTTGGGCCCCATAGAAGAAGAAGGTTTAAGTTTTCATGTCTGTGCTCTAAGTGGTTGTCATCATGTTTGACCTTAAAGTGAATATTCCTGAATGGGTTGCAGGCTTTTAAAAACGAACTTGATATTGTTGTAAGGCAAGAAATAACTAACTAGCAGGTTTTCCTGCAGCCAGTCTTGTGTGACCATTTAGAGCTGATGATGCAGCCACAGGTTGTTAAACAATTTGAAGCAGGCCCATTTCTAGACCTTGTAAAACTAACGTTTAATGAAGCGAAACGCAAATCAATGGGAAATTTTGTGCAGTGGCTCAGCTGTATTGATTACAAGGTTCAAAGAGTTTCAGTGTGGACCTATTTAAACATCTATAATGTTCGGGTTGGAATGGTGCTTGGCAAATGCTAACAAGGCTGAAAATAATCCCTGCTTTCAAATCCTGTGCCGCTCCCCGGTCAGTAGGGAGCGGCTGGTCGCACGGGGGGTGCTCCTGGGTCAGTGACTGGGCTGCAGAGGAAAGCATTTCTGTGCTGGTGCAGGCAAAGGCACCGCTGCAGCACGGGTGGGGGCTGAGGATCAGGTGTCAGAACTCTCCCTCGGGCCCCGCGGTGCTCCCCAAGGGGGTTTTGGCTGTTCCACGTGGACGTGCACTCGTAAAAGGGCTAAACTTGGACTGAGCGTGACAGCCCGTGAGCCGTTCTCCTTCTGCAGCGTGTGCCTTGTGCTTGTGCCCATTGCACCGATCCGCGGGGCGAGGGCCTGCTGGAGGCTGTGTCTGCCACAGCGGCTGTTCGGGAGAGCAAATGAGAGTGTAATTCAGCTGTACTTGGCTCTGGCACGCTGAAAGGTGGATCCTGGCTCCAGCCCCGTCCCCCGCTGAGAGGTCTGTAATTTGTAACCACTCAAGGATGCCGGCGGCTCTTCCTCTTTCTGCTCCACACATCCATCCTGTGCTCTGCAGTCTCAGCCCAGCCGTGCCCCCTCCTGCCCAGCAGCGGCTGGGAAGGGAAGGATGTATGATCGGGCAGTGCTGCAAAAATGAAATCGATACAGATCAACCGGAGGGGTTTAATCTTGCCTTGTAATGACTCCTTATCTCTCCATCCCCCATATTCATTACAAATGCGGTGTCATTGAGCACTGCTCGCTTGCAAATCACAATGCCCCGATGCAGCGTAGTGGGTATAAATATGTACACACACTCCAGAAACGCACCCCGTGCTGTGAGAATGGAGGTGGGCGTGTGGAAACAAACCTAGGCAGTTTTCCTGGCAAGTATAGCAGGGATTTCTGTAGGGAAATAAGAGTCTGGGTACTGTGTTGGACCCTGGCAGTTCCTGCTGCTGGTAACTGGTCCGGTGACAGTCACAGAACTAACACCTGGGCAGGAAGGGTTCCTCTTCTGTAAAACAGCAGCTCCCTCTCCTGCATATATTCTGACAACAGCAATTAGGAACATAGCAGCACACCAGGGAGCTGCTAAATATAGCATGGCCTGGAGGGATAAGCTTATGTTTCCCGGATTTTTTTGTGTTGTGATTTCCCCATCCCTACCTGCCTTATGGATGATGCAGGAGAATGTAAAGGTCAGGCAAGCAAACTAGCTCAAGAGGAGGAAGAGGAATCCCCACCTCTGCCACTGGGGCATAAGGAATAGAATAAGGAAAGTAGGTAGGGAAATGAAGGACTTTTAATTCAAAATGAGTTTTTGCTAGCCTGTGGTAGGTAAAGCTCCTGTCAGTTCTGGGATAAGGAGCAGGGAAGAATTGCTGGACTGAAAGTGTGGTGGCATGAGCACAGCAGGATGGTGGCCCTGCACTGGGAGCCCAGAGCACAAGGCTTTGCTGAGACCCTGCCCTTGCCTGGCTGGGCCCACAGTGCTGCAACATATTGCAGCTCCTGTGCAAGAAACCCTGCCTTTAGGAAATTCTTTCCCTTTAGGAAGCACATAGAGAGGGAGAGCTTTAATTCTTGAATGTCTTCATTCAGGGTGAGTTGTCACTGCTGCAATAACTCAGATTTTGCTTGTGCATAATACATTATTTATTTTCGGGAGGCTGAATGAAAGAGCTCCCTCGCTCTCTGTGGTGCACAGGAGTCTAGGGATGGTTTGGTGCTTAGTTTAGCAGCTTAGGCTTCTAAAGACTTGACATCTTGTTTGTATTACCGAAACAGATATATGCTATTTCCAGGAACTGTTGCTGGTGTTGGGCTTTTATGACAGCCTTGATACACAGTTTCGCTTTTAGCATGGGGAGAGGTCACAGCATTTTGCCAACTCAGAATACCTGACACTGACAAGAGGAAGCAAATTTCATTAAAGAAAAAAAAAAAAAAAAGGGGCAGCACTGTACAGGCTGATTATTTATAAATAGTGCCTCCAGTCAATACCTGATGGTTTATTGGACTTAATGAAACTCCTGGTAGCCAAATGTGTATTTTAAGAAGGCGTTTGACCTTGGACATCTCTCCTGCTGGGGGAGACTGACTGCTGCATCAGTGGTTCAAAATCAATAACCTGCAGCACTGTCCTGTTGGGATCTCTTGTTTTTAAGGGTGATATTGTAAAATGTGACAATAGGCTGCTGATGAATGACTTGAGACTGATACCCCTGAGGGGAAGGGTGGGCAGGGTTATGTGGTGACTCTAAAAATGCACGGATAATGAATGAATAAAAAAACTGCTGGAGATGCCATTTTATCCATTTAGCTCTTGGATCTGCTGCCCTTGTGTCAACCTTTACCAACACCGTCTGTGGGTCCCTGAGTGAAACCTGTTTGTTGTGTTTCTCACAAATGTCATGAGGTTCAGGGCTGTGAAATTCATACTCTGCTGTTCTCCTGCTTTTAATCACCATAGCAGGATGATATCCCTACGTGCAGAAATCATTCTTGTCTCGTACACAGAATCAAGATGGTACCCCAAAAATCAGAACCTAAGCCTCACTTCAGGGGTTGGCTGCACATTTTATACTGTTGCCTATAGATAGATCAAGGGTGAACAGTATAAACTTAATATAAAATAGTTTGACAAATGCATTTATGCCAAACATAACTTGCATTGTAAAATATATAACTTTCACAAGGATAGTACTGTTACTTCCTTGTAAACATTCCTATCGTGGCTCCAAATCTCTGTGTAAAGGCTCCTCTGTCTTTCCCTTGACACAGACTTGACAGTAAGAGAAGCAATAAATGCAAGTGTACAAATAGATATGTAATTGCAAATTTCCAAAATAACTTTTTTAATAACATCTTTTAAATGCTTTATGTACTAAAGGGCTCAGCGGGGTCTCTTCATAATATACAGTGTGATTAATTCAAATGAGGAAAAACAGTCATGCAGACAGGCTTTGCAGCTAATGAGCAGGATGCATAAAATATGCTCTGCCTCACTAAGGTATTATTGTCATCTGACATTTTTGGAAACTCCCATGGAATTTATTTTGCATGAGCTTCTGGTAGTGCTAATGGAGTCAGTGAGTTATTGCCTCTTTGTCTTGAGACTTGAACTAATCCTCCGTGGGGGTTTCTGGAAGTCTCTTTTGGCCCCGTTCTGAGTTGGGCACATTAATAAGAGAATTGCAGGTGGGAAAGGTTGTCCCAGCAGCACAGGTAGTAGAGACACATCACTGTGGGTTAAGACAGTACACCTGTAAGTCCCATTTTTTTGCACTAATAAATCTTAGAAGTTCGTTGCCTGTTTTGAATCCTGGACGGTGACAAAGGGCACTGGTTGCCTAACCTGAAAGAATGTCCTTGGAACCCTCCTAGATGGTGAGTGACAGGGACTTTCTGATGATCAGGAGCTACTTTTTGATAGAGGCAGTGGGTGTCTCCAAAAAGAGAGATCCCAGAACATTGCTTGTTGGTAGAATGCTGGGTGCTCTGCTCTTTCAAACCAAGATCTTCACAAATGGAGAGCAGTCAAGCCTCCTTAGCATGTGCTTTAAGTAATCTCTTATTTAAAAAGAGCACATTTTTGGTAAATATGGTTCTAGCCCCAGGGCTTGGGTGTGTAAGCAGAACCAGTGTCCTGTCATTTGTATCAGGCATTTGATATGAATAAGTGTATTCTGTGTTGAAATAAGACTTAAAGCTTTACTTAGCATATGTAAAAACCCAACTCCCTCCCCAGCCTGAAGAATAAATGTTGCTGTGAAAATATCCTGAAAGGAAGTGCCCTCAGTAAAGCCTGGTATGTGGTTTTCTTCAGTGAGCTTTGCTGTGTGTCTGTCCTGGACCATGTGCAGAGCACCTCCCACTCTTCTCTCCCTGAAACTTGACTAAGCTCATTTAGCAGGGAGCCCTTAATTTCCCTTGCTTAATCAACAAGCCTTTTTAGCTCTTTAACTTTTAAAATCACCCTTTTACGAAGAAGATTTGCTCCCCTGAAACAAAACAGGCAGAAGAAAACAGAAGAGGAGTTGCTAAAGAGATAAATGACACTCAGCCTTAAACCCTGCACTTGCAATTTATTTGAAGAAAATGTTCAGGGAGTGCAAAGACAGGACATCTGTTTCATGTTATTCCCAAACCAACCTGCTTATTCAGCTGCAGACATCCCCACCTGCTCCTCTAATGAGCTCAGATCTCACAATATTCCCTGCTCCCTGCTTTGAACCTGAGCAGAGCTGTGTGGAACAGGGGACCACTTCCTAAAATTCAGCGTAGAGCGAACCCTCTGCATTTGTGCTGTTGGAGTCTCTGACTCCCACACTACTGGAGTTGTGGCAGCTAAATTAGGCTTTACAGTGCATGGTCTTAACGTGGGATGTTGTATGTGCAACTAGAGCAGTTTTGGGGCTGGTGAGGAGTTGGGCTCTGGCCTAGAAGAGGGAATTTTTCAGTGTGATCCTTTTCTAACACCTTGGTGATGTCTGACATTTACAATTGACTGCTTACTCAAACTAAGGGATAGCAGAAAGAAACTGATTTTTTTTTTTCCCCTCCCTGTGCTTTAATTTTACAAAGTAAATATCACAAAGAACTGCTTTGCAGGTGCTCTTTAGTACAGCGAGCATAACGCTTGGGGAATGCAGCTGAAATCCTTGGCCAAGGCTGCAGAGTCACTGTTTCAAAATTCATATGACTTTGGTGGAAACTCTGGACAGAGTCCTCACAGCCTGCAGAGGTGCCCTCAGCAGTGGGAAAAAGTGCTCCAAAATGGTGCAGTCATCTGCTCAGGAAACCTGGTTTGTGCTGTGCACAGGGAGGAAGGGAACACCCTTGGAACTTTGCAGAAGTGACAGACCCCGGTGTGAGCCCCTGGCTCTGAAGGTGTCCATGGTAGTGTGGTGCCCGCGTTCCTTTGGAGCCTGGGCATTGAAAGTTGTGTGCAGTTGTACCTGAACATTCTGACCTGGCTTCTCTTGACCTGTACAGAGCACAGTAAATGGGGCAGCAGGCAACACGGAGAATGTTTTTCTGCAGACTCCCAAGGAAAGATTCCTTCCTGGGCAGAAACGTTCCAGAGAGCCTTTCTGTGTGCCCCTCCTTGCACCAGGCTGTATTTTTGCTCTCTACCACTATTGGCAGATGCAATCTCATTCAAGAAGGACCTTTGGGGTTTTTCCTATGCTGAACACTGCCATTAATTCACCATTTACTTTGTGGGATGTCTTTCACCTTATACCAGCCACAGTTTTCTTGGGCTAGTCTTGGCAGGAGAGGATGTGTGTCCAATGGATTCCCAGGAAGGCTCAGGGCAGGGTCCTTAGGATGTGGGCAACAACTAAGGAAAAGAAGTGAAAAACTGCCTTGTGTTGGCACCTCCCAGTAAAGATTCTCAAATAATTGAAAGAACAGGATAAACTTAGTATAGCAAGCCTTCCAACTGCCTTTCTAGCAACCAATGGTGTGTTCTGCCCCAAGGCTGTGGATACAGAGCCTGCAGCTCGTGGCTGCCTTCAGGCCCAGGGGAGGATAGAGCTGATGCAGCCACTGTGCTGTTGTGTGTGCAGTCTGGGTAGTGTAGAGGGGAGTTGTGTAGGAACTGGGAAGTGGGAGAGATGCAGACATATCCAAGAGCCCTGATGGTGTGATCCTCACAGACCAAAAAGTGAAGTAATCTTCCTGGCTTTGTCATCCTGAGCAGACAGTCTTATTCTGTTTGGTATTTCATTTCCTTTGCCTCTAACTTTTCAGAGGATCAGGGTAAATATCAACAGTGCTTTTTGGTGCCAACTGAATTCTGGATGTGAGAGTGGGATGTGCTGTGATGGTGGTGCAAACAATCCTGAACGGTGACTGGAGGCACTGGAGCTGTTTAGCAGCTTTGCCTGTGCCTCTGCCCCCTGCCAGCAGTTCTGTGTCACACCAATCCCCCCTGCCACGTGCCAAAGGCAAATGGCAGCGAGACCATGAGCCAGAGGATCATCTCTGATGTGAAATCCGGCAGCTCTGGCAGAGCACAGATCATTATCTAAAAGCTTCTGCTCCAGTGCTGGGTTGCAGGGGTCTGTGGGATTCTCTGTAACAGGAAATCTTGTGTCTGCATGTTGGACCTGGCCAGATGAAACTCAGCAGCAGTGGCGTTGGGAAGAATGTGTGAAAATGGGATCTGCAGAAAGCAACCAGATATTGCACATACTGAAAGGGCATCTGCAAGTGTTTCAGTGCACTCCACTGTGAGAATCCTCTTTATTGTAATGGTAAAAGGCAGATGCTGTCTGCTGCTGTCACCCAGGAGCAACAGGTCTGCAGAAGAGCTGTGACTTTCCCTGTTGCAGTGGAGCAGGAGCAAATTGCAACTTTCTGCAGAAAAAACACTGGCAGTGGTTTGTTTGCAGCATTTCCATTTGTTAAAAAAAGACAATCTCATGGTAATGAGTTTTATTGGGTTTGGCCAAATGCCAGGTAAAAAGCTGGGTGCTGAGGTGGATAATTGTAGTATTGGCATGGTCCAGCCATGCTCCATTTTCCGTGGCTTTTGGTGTGTTTAGTGGCTTGTACTGCACGGCTATTGCATACCCTGAGTGCCTGGAGATAGCAGGGCACACAGCTGAGTGGCTCTTGCCATGCCCTGTATTAAAAGCTGGGCTGTTGGAGTTGCTGTGTCTGTAGAATTGAGCATAATGGATTGTTCCTGTTATTGGCAGTTAGGCTTCTTGGGGCAGGGAAATAAACAGGGAATTGCAGCACGTTGTAAACCCAGTTTAGCACCAACTATATATACTTAAGAAACAACAATAAAACCATGGCCTGATAGAAAAAATTTGAGTCCTCGCTGGAAGAATGCCTTTGCTATTTGTAGCTAGTAAGCTTATAACTTAGTTATCCATTGAGTTCTGTAAACTGTAGCTCCCAAGATGGCATTGAGTTGATTAAATGGAGTAAAGAGGGACAGTGGCCAAAGGGTTGTTAGACCACAGAGGGCATTTAGGGTCCTGTTCTCACTCTGCAGGGCTCTGAGAACTCTTTGCTGGGACCAGGGAAAATGGATGTTGTAATCTGCTCAGCCTCAAAACTCGCCCCTTTCTTTGCAGAAAAGGCCAAAGCACGAATGCTTGTCGTGGACTTTGGGGTGGTCCTACAGGGTGGGACTGTGACATGCTCCAAGGGGAGATGTTAGGGGGCTCTTATCACTGCTGTGTGTACTGCACCTCTCCCAGGAAGGAGCAGACATTTTCCAGACCTGTTATTGTAGTTTTTCCTCCAGTGACAAAAAAGTTATATATGCACAGCAGATGCTGAGATCCATTGGAGCACTGATTAATAACAAGCGATTAATTACAGAGTTGGATATTAATGAGGTTTTTTCCTTCCTACTGAATGACAAAACAGTTTATTCATTCCTAATTTAGAAATAATAAAAAGCAGACACCTTAAGAAAGGTTTAACAGTGGCTTGGGAATCAGTTCCCTCGTGCTGCTCTCAACCTTGCCTGCAAATCTGACATTAATAGCTATACATGGCTGCAGGATCTCCTGAGATAATCACTGCAGGTTCACAGCCCGTGTAACAGGCCAGTGCCCTGCCCCTCACAGCCACTATCCATCACACACAAACCGAGTGTGGGGCTGCAAGAGATCAGTTGATGCATCTTTAACCACAGGACATGCTGTAAAGTAACTTTATAACCCCACTGCAATTCTGTCCCATTTAAAACAATTGATTAACTCTGTGGATATCATTACCTTATCTCTACCAGTCAATACATTTATCTCCATTTAAGTCTTTCTTTAGGGACAAGACAGGTCTGTTTGCAGGTATCAGTTTTGTTTCAGCACTGTGGTAACTGACTATAAGAGGCTGCTTTTATTCCTGTAATATCCATGTTAATAACAATAACTTTTGAGAAACCCATTAAAAGTCTGCACTAGTAATTAAAAGAAAGGTCAGATGCACCATTCCCTATTCTGTTACGATCCAGTTGGTAACTTTTGATGGACATATTAAGTGATGCTGCCATGCCTGGGCATATTGAAATCAAAATTAGGCTCCTATTTCATTCCGAGTGTAAGTAACACCTGCAGTGGAATGGTCTTTTAGCTGAAACAGGTGTTTCCAACAGAGGGACGCTTTGCTGTTTAAACTGCATTCAGCCAATACTGTGGGTGCCTGCCAATAGACAGCAACCCATAATCTATATATAAATTAAACAAAACCCCCTTCCTGACAAGAATATTATTAAAGCTGCAAAGTCAGACACTTGGAGGTGAAGAAATGCCAGCATCAAAGTTTCCTGGGTGACCTCAGTTCGTCCTCTTCTTCCGTCGTGCACATGCATAATGATGCAGCTTGTAATTATAGAGCCAGAAGTTACTACTCTTTTAATTTCAATACCCGAAATGCCCTTGCTCTTGGGGCTGTGCAGTGCCAGGGCCTTGGCTCTGGACTCCTATTACCTAAACCAAAGAGGTGCTTTGTGCAACAATAGCACATTCCTGCCCTGGAGAAAAATGTGTTGGGGTGTTGTCCTGTGGGTTCTGCAGCACCTTAAATACCCCCTTAAAGTCAGACTTGCTGCACTGTGGCTGAGGATGTGAGAATGGGGCTCCCCACCCGTGCAGGTGCCTTCAGAAAGGAGCTGTAGGCTTTGAATAGAATACTGCAAGGAAAAATAAACTTCCCCTGCTGTTATGTGGCTCTGTGTCTGTGAGCACACGTGTGTCTGGTGGGATTTTAAGCTCATTTGAAAATAATACTTGTGCTTTACGAGGTAATAAGTTTCTTGGGGGATTTGGAGCACTGTCCTGGCAAGAACAAACAGCACAAGTTTCCTTGATCATCTGCTTCTGCATTTTAAACTTCTTTCTATATCCTTCTGGTCACTGGTAGTATAAAAGTTTTTTGCTGTGTGTTGAGTTTTGAATTTATTCATTGTATGGACAACAAAAGGGGAGAAGTCTCCAGTTTTATTCAACATGTTTTTTTTGGTACAGATGTTAGAGATGAGAGATTAAGTTTAAATTTCTGGAACTAACATGTACATTCACACATGAAAAGTTCAATTGTTTTCTTTTTAAATAGAAGTTTCTGTTTAATACTTGAGTTTACTCTTGCTTCAGAAGGCAAAGGAAATCCCGGTATAGAGCCCAAGACAGGAAGTCATAACAGAAGTTAAACAGAAATTAGACATGAAAGGTTTGGGGGCTTTTTTAAATCTTTTGTCTCTGGAGCCTGGGAGAGTGCTCCCTCTGCAGTGAAGGCATCATGAAAAGGGAAATTGGACCTCCTTGCAAAACGTTTTATTCCTCTGAGACAGAAAAGAAAGTTGGGGCAGAAATGTTTTCAAGAGTGTCAGTCTATCTTTCTCTGATTAGACTGGGCAAACCCACCACTTCTAGTTTTTTGGGGTGTAACCCTGCAGTTTTAAGCATCTGGCAACAGTTGGCCAAACATTGGCACAGACTCCATCAAACCCCTTGAAGACACAGGAAAGAACAGAACTTGTATCTAAGTTTATTCAGTGGATTGTCTATGTGAACATTCAATGAATTTAGCAAGTTTGGATCCTGGCATGAGAAATTGCCAGAAATGGAGCCAAAATGTTGGGTTCTGCTGGATCTCACCAGAGGGTTTGCAGATCAAAGTGAGTGGCATTCACCTCCCAGAACAGACTCGGGATCTGCTCTCCCTGGAGTTTTTCCTCAGCTTTTAGTGGCTCTGTGTGAATTATCCTTCAGACAGGTTCCTGTAAAGGAAATACCATTCCCAGAGGCAGGATCAGCCTGCTAAAGGTTGTTCAAAGGAAAAATACCGCTGGTTTTATTTACAGAGACAAAACTTAGCCCCTGAAGTCTGTAGCATTAGCCTGGTTTTATTCCTGTGGTACAAGCTGGGAGCAGGGACGTGGAAATGGGCTTGGGTTAGTGTTTGGGGAGAGCTGAGTGTTCAGTGTGTTCACTTCTTTTCTCTTGGGCTGGGTTTGCTCACAGAGCACTGTATGTCCTATTTCAGATAGTACCCTGAAGTTGCATAGACCTGAACAGTCAGGTGGGGCTTTGCTTCTCCAAACTCAAATAGTGTTAAACTCAGCAGAAAAGTGCTGCAAATGTGGCGTAAGTGAAAGGCACATCAGACTCGTGGTGTAAAGCCTGGGTTTGAGCCAGATGTCTCAAAGACAATATGCAAGTCACACTTGCAGCTGAGGAACATCCTTATACCCTTGTAGGGAAGTTTGTCACCTTCCCAGGCTCATAAAGTTGTGGGTTTTTTTTTCCTGGCCTGAGCTGGTGACTGAAGCTCATGTGCTTGCAGAGGACCAGCTTGCTGTCATCTCCTTGGCATTCTGGCTTGCCATTTGCAATTAAACCTACATGTAGACATGTGCATTCCCCAAAAGACAAGAGCCAGCAGTGAGATTCCCAGTGACAGGAATCCAGCTTCCCACCGTGTTTGACCTTTTGAACAGGGAAAGTTATGTGATGCACCAATCTGCAGGGACCTGCCTCTTAATTGTGCACTGTAATCAGCCTCTTGTTTGCAACCTTCTGCAGTGCCTGAGCTGTGTCCTCCAGCTGAGGGCACGGCGGGAGGTGGCTCTGCAGGGAAAAGATCTGGTACTGCCAGAGTGCTCTGCCTTGATGCTGTGGGGCTTGTTGGAGTTGTGTGAGCGGGACCTCAACGTGGATTTTACAGTGTATTGATTGGTAAAGGAAGCGTAAAATCCTGCATAAACCCTCATTCCCTCGGGCAGTTTCCATCACCCAAGGCCACACTGGACCCTGGCGTCCTAAAAAGCATTAATTCTCCTATAAAGATGTGTGTGACCTGGGATTAATGTGAAGTCTGGAGGAATGGGTCCCACTCAGGGTGTCACAGGAGTTCACAGGCTTGTAGGAAGGAACCTGTGATGTGCACCAGGATAAACTTTGCAGGGCTTAAACTGGGTGAAACAGAGAAACTTTGATTGCACCATCCAGGTGGAAGAAGCTGCAAAGTTATCCTGCTTTCCAAGGAAAGGAAGAGTGAAGGACTTGTACTTCAGCTTTGGTTTTGCTTTGTGTTAATAAAAATCTGCCTAGAGATGAACACACTCAGAGCTGTGAGAAAACCTTTGAGCTGAACTGGCTAAGCTTAGACCTAACATTGCTTCAGCCTCCTGCAGTAGGGGAGCTACAGTGTAGGTTGGATCTTTGGCTCCTCCCTGGAATACTTAGCTGCCAGAATATTTTGGGGGGTGTTAGCCTTTCTCATCTAAAACAATCATCCCCTGCTTTGATGGAACCTCGTGAGATATAATCTGCATCAATGTAATTGCTGCAACCCTGCCTGGATTGAAACATACACTGGTGTATCTTAGGACAGCAAGAAATGGTGGCGTTTTTTAATTCAAGGCAAAATTTCTTACATTCTTAACAGATTTGAGGAAAAAAAGGTGTTGTATGTGTGGAATGAAAATCTTTGATGGGGAAGTGAAAGAGTGAAATAGAGATGAATTATAGCTTAGTTGTTTCGCTTTTTGAAGGTGAGGTCTTAAATTTCCAAAGTGGCCATCCAGCTGCTAAAAGGCATAACTTTTACAATTTATTGCAGCACATTTTCTCCTTTATGTCCAATAAAACACTATGGATGTTCTTGACCATACACCTCTGTCACAGCATGTGATATATACCTTAAATGTGTTAAAATGGTGACATGATCGTGTAATCCGGGTTTTCCTGCATGGGCAGAGCCTAAAGCACACCTGGCTCCCTGGGGGCTGTGCTTGGAAGGGGGGCTGTGCTGCAATTGGGGGGTTTGCAGCTTTTTCCCCTTTACTGTGGGGCAAACTGTGTCTGGGTGTTGTAGAGAGAGTGACCCTTTGAAACAAAAGGAAGACAAATGCAAAGAATTCTAAATAAAGCAGAATTGGGGGGGGTTCTCTGTCTGGAGGGGAAGATCACAAACCAGTGTGAGGATTAATTGCCCTTTCTGGCACTCCAGGAACTGGGTTTTAAAACCAGGGACAATATTTCTCCTATATACTGATCTTCAATTTCTTTACATTTAAACATACATACCAAACATGTACATTATATATACTTAACATTTATATTTATTATTTGCACACTCTTGTTTATGTTGAATATAAAAATATAGAGTGAATACATAATATAGCCAATATAGTAAGTATATAATATAGTAAAATATTGACTATATTTCGTTCACTACACCTTATTAACATGGGTTTTAATTAAGCCTAGTGCAAATGTTGTGCCCTGTAACAGTTCAGTAGAGAAGTAAGACTAAATCCAGCAGTAAATGCATTTAATCTCTTTAGGAAAAAAGAATACATTGGACTTCCTAGTGGTGAACATTTAGGAAAACATCTTCTGAGGTGGGTCTGATGTTGGGTTGGAAAATGGACCATGATACTGTTCCTAAATAACAGTAACGAGATCCTGTGTGTATGGGGTTAACTGGACATGAGGCAGAATTATAATCCCATGCTTCAAATGAAATGTGTAGACATTTTCATCTGTATGAAGCATTTCTAGAGTTTATATGGGATACGGTAACTGTATGACGGGGGGGAAAAGGATATTTCCCCAATTGTATTTTTACTGGTATATATTTAAATAGCTCTGCCAAGAAAGTACAGTAGATGGCCCACATCTAAAGACTTTTCAGTGTAATGGGAATTTTTTGATTGCTTTTTCTGGCAATTTTTTCCTTGGAATTTGGCTGGGAAGCCTCACTAAAGCCCTACAAAAACTGGGCTTAGCCAACTGTTTATTTCCACTGCTGCTTAAGAAAAGCGACGTGCTGTGGAGTATGACATGAATCTGGAGAAGGTTTAGTTGGGCTAAATTGTGTTGTCACTCCATCCCAGGCTGTGGGTTATTTACTGCTCTTGGCTAGAAATCAAGAGTTGGATGGCCCTTTTGCTGTGGGACTGGCTGGGGACAGCCCTGCTCCTGGGGGGCTCAGGGTAGCAGGGGATTGAGACACCCTTCCCAAGCCCCTCCCACCTTTCCTTACTGAAACACCTACACCTTGGCTCCCACGGGATAGCTGTGCAGTGTGAGTGTGTCTGGGGGCATATCTGGGGGGCACGGAGGGTTCATTTGTATTCTCACTGCAGCCTTTGCAGGGATGTAACACCCAGTCAGACAGGGTGGGGTCACTTTTGAAAAATTCTGTGTTCCCACAGTTTCTACAAATCCTTTTTCTGTATTAGGTCAGAGCACAAATGCTGGGGGGAAAGTGATTTATTGGTAAAGTAGTGATTTTGCTGAGAGAAGTTCAGCAAAAAAATGACAAAGCATCTCTCCCATCTGTCTCCCAAGCAGTATGAGCTCTATCTTGAGATATTGTTCATTGTTTTCATGCTTGGAGACAATAAAGAGCCTGTGACTCCTTCTCCTGAGAAGAGTAATAGATTTTCTTCTCTTGGACTGGGCATGGTATTTGAAATGCTGTTGGGGTGCTTGCCTTCACTTGTCTTCTCTTTCTTATCTCTTGAGCCTGCCAGTAAGTCACTGGAAGGGTTATTTTGTGTTGTGAAGGGTTTTTTCATTCCTTTCCATGTCCTATGATGTCTTTATTATTTACATTCAGGGGAATAACAGGGCTCTCTAAGAGCACAAGGCCACGTTGCTTGGGAATCTCAGCTCGGCACACATTTGGCACACTTTGATTTGTAGGTAGTGAGTTTTAAATCTATTTTAAGGTATTTCTTTTGCAGTAACGCAGAATAGCCCTCACCATGAAACCCAGCTCCTGTGCTAGGTTTTGCAGAAACATAAGCCAAGAATAAATACCTTTTAGTGCTCATGGGAAGGGCTCTGTCCCAGTTAGCCACAGTGTGCTGTGAGCAGCTGCTGGAGGCAGCCTGGGTGTGAGTGTTGCTGTACTGACACCCTGCTTACACCGTTTCTGTGCCCAGACAGTTGCTGGGGGAGTTGTCTGTGATCTACAATCTTTTTTGGTCAGTGATACTGGTGGAGGGTTTGATGGTGTCTTGCTGAGGAAGGATCTGTGACCCTCCCCAACACAACTGCATGAACTTGCTAAAAAAGAAAGTTTTGCCTTCCTGAGCAAGTTTCAGACCTGGCACTTCCAAAGCCGCAGTAGAGTGTCCAGATGGACGGGAGAAGAACTGGGATAAAACCTGGCTCACAGCCTGGACTAACTGCACAGTGAGGACATACCCAAAACGTTCCTCTCTGGCTCTTCTGACACTCTCCTGTGCTCTCCCCTTGCACAAATCCACATTGCCCTTCCTTGTCTTTGCTTCCCAGCTCTTTACTGCTTTGATAATACTGACAGGATCTCCTGCTTCAGCTGCAAGGCAGGCAGCTTGTAATACCAGAGGCACAAAACCAGCCCGAGGGATTTACTGGTTTGACGAGAGATTTGTCTCCAGGAGATCTCCCCGTGAGCCCCAGGGGGAGTGCAGGGAAGCATTACTGCTTTAGCATGGAGCTAAAAATCCCAGGAACCCCAGGTGCCCCCACAGCAGAGGGGTAAGAGATCAGCCCAGTGCCTCCAATAGCTCTCTCAGTTAAGGCAGCACCTTTGGGGTGAGCAGTGTGGATACTGCAACGGGAAGGGATTGCAGCAGGTGCTTTGGGAAAGGGCTCAGGAGCACCTTCCATGGCCCTTCCAAACCACTGTGCTCCAGAGCTGGTCCTGAGCTTATTAGAAGTGAGCCCTATTAATTCCAAGAGGCTGCTCCATGGCCACTCGGGAGATAAGGGAAGATTAAATAGAAGAGCAGAAGTACTTGAAGATGAATCCTTAATACCCTGATGAAAGGAGGCTGGATCAAGGGGAGTTGCACCTCTCTTAGCTCCATTTCAGCATAGGGATAGCTGATCTCACCCCCAGCTCCCTCCAGCTGCCACTGGAAATCAGCTGGCTCCGGGCTGGAGGACAGGTCAAGCCATCCTGGCATTAAGCTAAAGTCTTCTCTGGACGTCTGCACTTTAAAAAAATTAAAAGAGTTGTGTAAGGGACTGAACGGAATATTGATTGAGACTCTCAGGATCTGGTGAAAAGGATTGTTTAAAGGCTGGTATGAGTGTGTTTTTTCTAGAGGAAGGTATAGCTCACAGAGCACTGAAAATTGGTGATAAAGTGTGAACAAGCCTGATTCTTCTAGTGCATCCTGAAAAACAAGGGCAGAGCTGGCTGAAATTCAGAGGCTCCTCCAGCTGGCAGGAAGGGTTGGGGGCTGAGGACATCCCCCCTTGCCCTGGGCTGCACTCCTGGCTCGGCCCCAGGCATGTCCATAGGGATTACACCTCTAGAAGGCATGCTGTGAGGATGGCTGTAGTGGTGAGGGGGTTTGTATTTGTTTTGGCTTGGGTTTTTTGGCTCTTGCAAAGTCCTCACAGGAACAAGAAAATGAATGTTCAGGCTGCTCTTGCCTCGTGCTGCAGCCACCCCAGGGTGTGTAAGTGGATGCTAGGTGTCTTGGCTGTCCTGGAAGGCAGAAGGTAGTGTGTGAGGGAAGTGCACAGAAATTCCTCTCTTAAGAGTTTCCCATAAGTAAAACTAAGTACTGAACAAAGATGTGGCCTCTTCTCTTGCCCCTTTTCAAGGATATTTACTATTTGTTAGGCAAGACCAGGATCAGATCCCATCTGTCTTGCACTGCTGCAGCTGGTAAGTGCTCAGGTCTCTGATCTAAGGCTTCCCTGGCAGGCCTGGTGAAGTTCTTGCCTGCCATCCTTGCAGCCCACCTGTTAAAAGTTCATCTGGGAAGGGATTTAAAAAATGTTTTGGCATGGCCCTTTTCAGAGCAACGGTTTTGTGTTGCTCCTGGGGAGCCAATTTCCTTGGCAAAACTTCTGGCAGGGCAGAGGAGCTGCAGCTTTTGAAGGACTAATCTCGATGTATTTATTCCTGATGCCTTTGTTGGAACTCAACCCTTTGAGGGCAAGCAACATTTTGTTTGGGTTTTGTCATTCTCTGAGAGCTCTGAGTTTCTAGAGACACCCCACGGTGTCCCTGTGAGCCCCCGGGGAGGTTGGTTTGAGGCTGCAGCAGTGGGCACGGCCCTGGGCCGGGGATGGACGCTGTGCTGCCCCGAGGGCTGTCCTTGATGCCTTTCTCACTGGGGGTGTTATTGGGACAACTGTTGCTGCCAGGGGGAAATGTAGTGCAGCGGGATGGAGACTGATCTGATTACAGTGACACACTGTGAAAATAAACCTTCTCTCAGAGCAGCCCTTTGACAGTTGACTTTCTGTTAGGGAGTTCTCAAAGCTGGGGTTATTATGCTTTATTTTGTTACTCTTCAAAGCAAAGGGTTGCATGCATCAGAGACACAGATATGCAAAATTGAGTGCATTAATGAAACAATAAATAATTCCGAGCCAAATATATAGAAAGAAAGGAACAATTACTAATTACATATGCAATCAGTTCTGCTGGTGAGGCAGTGATGAGCTTCCCACAGCTGTCTGTGGAGATCTGTCTTTTTTTTTTTTTTTGGAAACAAAAAACTCCTGGAAATACTTTGGGGGGGAAAAAGGTCATGACATTTTTGAGAGGCAAAAAAGTAAAACACCATACAGTGATCTTTATTTTTAGCTTTTCCCCACCCTCGTGCCAGCAAACACACACAGCCATCAGCTTGGACAGCCATGAAATTCTCTACTGAGGTGTCAGGTGTGGTGAACTGCACCTTGATTTATGAAAATAAAGGACATTTATTTGTATTCACAATGAACCTTAAACTGCAGCAAATCAAACATGTGTTCCTTGTTGAATAGTGTTAATCCATGGTGACTTAGAAATATTTTATTTCTTTCTTTGTGTGCTGCTTAAGATGGAGAGCAAAGGAAATTTGTGTGTTATTGCACCAAATGGCTAAATAATATTTGCACTAATGAACAGCCCATGGATGCTTTAAAAATTGGGCATCTTTATTTAAAGGTGGGCATAAAATAGGTCTGTTTGCCTCTGTTCTTCCTGCTGCTGTGGATTGGTTAAATGTCAGACATGCTTTTGCCAACCAGGAGCTGTGTTTTTATAGCGAGGGTGCCACGGCAGGACTGGTTGGATTATCCCAAGGTGTTACTTGCACACCCCACTTCAAGGGATTTCCCCCAGGTTTCTGTGCCTTTGGCTCATCTCTCCTCATTTGCTCTGCCATGGCTTTTGGTGCCATCAGCCAGCTTCCAGGGTCTGGGCAAAGAGGATGTCTCACAGGAACCCCTTTGCAGGCTCACACCTGCACTGCCAGTGGATTTGAGGCTTACAGCACGTCACTTTTTAAGGCAATGCAGTGAGTCCTGCATTTAAATGGCTGTGTGCGTGCTCAGGTAGATGAAACCATTGCAATGGAAAACTAAGACTGGGTTTGGGTATTTGGCCATCCTGAAAAAAAGCACATGGGATTTACGGTCAGAGCTTATATTGAGCCACAGAGTGTTAAGGTATAATATACTTTATCATATTTTAAGCCTGTAGCATCAACAGTGCTGGCTTGTTCTTATCTGAGTGCTCCCAAACAAGATTTTGATCACACCTAGCAGGTTGCTGTTCCAGCTGAGGGTGTAGGAAATCAAAGATAAAGTGCTGAGATGAAATTACCTCCCCCCCCCCCC
>VXBX01001608.1:465442-504758 GCA_013400415.1 Scytalopus superciliaris
ATCTCTCTATAGATGATTTACATTTAAGCCCAGATGCAAACCTAGATTTCACAGTTGTTTTTTTAGAGTAGACTAAACCAAAATCTTGGATCCAAAGCTTGGCAGAGTTCAAAGCACTGTAAATTATATCACAGTTTATTCTCCTCTTTGGCATAAGTGAGGTACAGTGAAGTTTTCAGGCAGAGATCAGGGAAGAAGTCTCCATAGACATGCTGCTGTTTGCTGGGATAAATATTTATTTATTCCATTTTTAGATGAAAGACAGGAGGATTGTCCTAATGAAATTTGCAACAGTAATTGTGATTAAAACAAAACCATTTAGGTTTGAAACAAAATAATTTAGAGTTTGACCACAGCTTGCCAGTGTTAGTACTCGTTCCTTTTTACACTGCAGATGTCTTTCTGTGAAAACACTGTGTTTAGCATTGACTTGCATTAAAAAGACATTAAGGCTGTAGGAAGATAAGGAATTACATTAATGAGCTCCCTGCAGCTTGTGCAGAAGTGCTGGTGTGGAATGTCCTTAAACCAGACATGTGCCATCTCCAGTGCTGGGAGAGCTGTTGAGTTTGTCACACGTCCCTTCTTGCAAAACTCAGAAGTCAGAAGGGCTGCCTGGACAAAGGCAGAAATGTGGATATTTCCAGGGGAAAACCTTTGGCTCCAGATTTTATTTGCTCTGCTGTCGAGGGTGCCCAATAAATCTTCCCTAGTTGTTTTCACTTGAGGCAATGATGCAGCAGAGCGATATGTTACAGCTTACCTTGGTGCAACAAATATCTTCAATTTACTGTTTTACAAGCCTACTAATTTTTATGGATTTCCAGAACTGTTTATGAACTGAGGAAGGGCTGTATGATGGAAAGGGATATAAACACCCCCAAGCACAGTAACTGAAAAATATCTGCAGTGAACAAGGAGCCAGAACAATGCCTTTATTCCTCAGAAGTGAGGGAGATCCTTCACAGCTGCTCCTCCCTTGGCTGCCACTGGGTCAGCTCCAGGAGCAAAGACAGACCCTAGACATTCCCAAAATCCTCTGTGTGTTGTGCTTGACAGCACGTGGGCTCTGCAGCAAAGTCCCTCTTCAGCAGGGTGTGCAGGGTCTTGCATAACTTACCCCAACCCAGCACAGAGTGCAACTCCCTGGGGGAGTGGCTTGTGCTGTGAAGAGAACCCAAATTTGGGCCACATGCAGGAGTTCTGTAGGTGACATGGGATCCCTGGGTGGCACTCTGTGTCCTCTAGTCCAGATCTGAGATTTGTGCTCCAAGACCTTTGAGCAAAAAGCAGATGAAATATGGTTTCTTTTTGCTCAGAGAGGCCCAAAGGTCTTGGAGGAAAATCAATTTCCTTGACAGATTTGGCAAGGAGAGCTCTCAGCTGGTGGCTGGCTCCTCTCCAGGCTCTCTGCCGAGCAGGGACAGGCGGGATAATTGAGCAGATATTGTTACAGAGGAGAGGGATAACACAGTCCTGCATGTCCGAGTGACTGAAGGGCTTAATGCCTGAGCACCTGGGAGCAAAAATCTCTTGGGGACTTGCTTTTCCCACCTGTTGGCAAAGGGGATGTATCTGACCCTGTTCTGAGACAGGAATCAGTTCAAAGTCACTTGTGAAAGGGGCAATGGGAAGCATCAAAGTGGTGCACAAATGTTCAAACATTATGATTTCCCTCAAAAGTGCACAAGGTTTCCCCTCAGGCCGTGGATATGCCACAAATGATTTGCTTTATCAACAGCCAGTTGAATTTTCCATTGTTCCTCAACTTTTTTTCTTACTATTTCAACTTTTTAACCTTCTTATCACCTCTGAGTGTGTTTTGGGTGATCTTAAGTGAAATTTCAACCCCACTCTTTCTCAAAAAAAGGCAGTGCTGTTACTTTGGGAGCCGTGAAGATGTACAGTTATTATTTCTGTAACACAGCAATGGAAAAATATGGCTTCACCTGAACCCTTCTGTCTACTTTTACTCTCACTGGAAGTCTTCTAGGATCCTTAGGCCTTTGTAGGATGGAGACTGACTTAAGCTCCTTAACCTTTCATTAAGTGCATTCCATGGAGTTTTCATTCAGTGTTGCCTGTAAGCTGGGAGGGACCAAAATAAATGGGAACTGTGGAATACCAAAAGAAGGTTGACACAAGGATTAAGCATTTCCCTTGTTAAGCAGAGAAATGATAAAATGACTCAGAGAATATGGAAAGAAAATTACAGAATGCAAATTGTAAGCCCTAAACGTCCATCCCCATTTCCCATCTGCCTTTAGAGGAACCTGGGAGTTGCTTTGAAGTCTCAAACCCCTGAAAATCCCCGCTGTCCAGGCCAGCTGTGCACAGTAAGTGTGGGACAGTTATCCATGGGAGGGGTGCTGAGGAGCAGGCCCTGGAAGGGCACATTTAAGCTCTGCTGTTTGGGGTTTTTTTAGAACACTTGAGGCAAACAAAGTTAGGATTGATTTAGCAGAGCTGATTCTGCCTGAGGAAGAGAAGGGGGTAACTGACCTGGTAGGATCTCTTCCCACTCTCTTTTCTGTGATACTGTTCCTGTTCTGATCCTCTGGGACCCAAAACTGTGCAGTGTTTTGCATCTCAAAGTCAGCCTGAGAGGAGGTCACTGAATGCAAAACAGGTTCAGCCCAGAGTATGAGAGATGGGTTTGCTGAAGTTGCTGAAGTATTTTATTTGGCATCATAACTTGTACTTTTAATAGTAAGAAATGTACCTGAAAAAATTCATGGCTTTTTTCTCTCTTTCCTCTGGTAAAAAATGGCATTAGGGTATATAAGAAAAGTACCTTAAGCCCTTTACTCCCCATCTGTGTAACAGAGGAAGAACATGATGTGTCCCTTCCAGCCCCCCTTGGCTTCCCCCTGGCAGCCCCGTGTCCCCTGGCCCTGTGTGGCACTGAGGGCACAGCCCTGGGCTGCCACCTCTCTGGTTCTGCCACGGCCATGCCAATTAAATAGGCTTTGCTGGATTTATTGGGGAAGGGTTACTTACCCCCAGTGACATTTCTGCTGACTGCTGTTAAAGTGCTCCCTGCCTTAAGGGCAGCAGCTGCACCTCAGAGTGACAAACAGAACTGCTGCTGAAGGAAATGGCTCCTGAAGTGCTGAATGTGAAATTGGCTAATGGTAAATAATAGAATCTGCAAAGTTATGCTGGGAAAAGGGGCTAAAAGGAGAAATCAGATTTAATGTTCTCCGGGCTCCTGCAGATAGAGGAGTGGATAATGCAGTGTTAGTGGGAAGGTAAGGAAACTCCAGGGAAACAAATACCAGCACATGTATTTCAGGAACAAAAAAGACAAAGGGTTTCACAGAAATGTTCTTTCATTCTACTTTCTGGTTGTTTCTGCTTATTGTTTGTTGTTGTTTGGGGGGTTGTTTTGTTTTGTTGGTTTTGTTTTGGTTTGGGGTTTTTTTTTAAGAAGCAATGCGTTTCTTTTATCTCCTCTTCTTTCTTCTTTTTCATCTTCTTTCTTAAATGTCTCATTAGTTCCTGCTCTGGAATTGTGCAGGATCAAATGCTGTCAGGCTGTGCTGATGAATAACTACCTGCAAACGTTACATAATCCGTTCCAGCTCCAAATCAGGTTAGAAACAGAAGCAGAAACAGAGCTTTGCACCTTTGAACTGCCAGTTATGCAGCAAAAAGCAGCCTCTGGCATCGTGTTTTGGGGTTGGCATCGCTGCCAGGGTTTTGCCAGCAGAGTCAGGAAGGCATTGCACCAAGTTTGGGGCCACAGAAATGAGGCAGAACTTGTGCCTAAATGTGGAGTTGCAGCCACCTTGTCATGTATCATTTGAAAGTCCTATACTGAATTATTAATCCCAAATTGGGTGCACTCTTTTCATGGCGACAAAGGTGGGAAACGTTGGTGGATTTAGGTCTGGGTTTTTGGGAGACTTTTTCCAGCAGAAATTCATTAGAATAAAGCAGTGACTGAGCTTTGCAAGGAGAGTGTGTTGTTGTTACAGGGATCCTGGGCAGGCTCCTGCCCCTGCTCCAGTGCTGCTCTTGGAAAAGGGGACCGCCCCTGCAATGGCCTTTATAATGGCATATATAGTATAATATATAACAATATACCTTCTAATGGAATATGAAGCTCCTTCTGAGCCCCCTCACTCAGGATGTTGCTCTGCTCTCAAGCTACTCATGCTTCATGATCTTGCCACGACTTCCAGAGATTTACCCGTGGGTCAGAAACAGCAAAATGTTGCTCCTTCCTGGCAGTCTGCTGCTAAACCGGGCAGTTTAGTGTCAGAGTCTCCAACATCATACACAACAATGAGTGTAGTTGTTCTATCTATTTGCTGGTTACACAGCATCCCTAGGGGATCCCTCAAAACCAGACAGGGGATGCTCATTATTTCCCACTGGCCAAGACCACTGCTCTGTGTTAGCACAATTTATTGTTGCTCTGTTTGCTGTCGGAGCAGAGTTTGTTTTGTCTTATTTTAAACCTCCTTGAAGCCCGTGCATAAACATTCACCTGTTGCTCCCTGGTAGGTAAATAAGAATTGAGCCTTTTGTATGCTGTGGGAATAAGATGGAAATGCTGCACCAAGGATGCAAGCAAAGAAAATAGGATTATTGACTGATCCCTTGAAAAATGTACGTGCATACCTCCTGAACCTACTGTGAAATGAGGAAATCTGAGCAAATGCACATACCTGGATCTCTCCCCTTGCTAATTTGATAATTTGGCTCCTGATGTCGGGGTGCCAGCAGCAAAATGGATTTGAAAACAGAAGTGCAAGTAAGGGCTGCAAGGAATGAAAAGCTGTTGGGGGTGATGTAATCTGCAGAGAGAAATGTGTCAGAGTAAATGGGCATCTCCCGAAATGGGAGTCCAGCTGCAATTAGAGGGAAAATAAGACAAGTGTTTCACACAGGAGTAATCCAGGGAAATCACAGCTACAACTTTGCTGCAGGCCAAGCACTAATTTAATCACAGGAGATAAAGTTTGTCCTATTTCACTGCAGGACATGGAAAGATTACTGGCTCATTTATTCCAGGGTTTAAGTGTATGTGCCCAGGTCACACTGTGCTTTCCAGATGCTCCTTGCAGGCAGGATGTTTGGACCTGCTGCATGGTGGAGGCCTGAGGAGGCCTTGGGGGGCTGTTTTGGGGAAGGCCCCTAGATTTCCTAGTGTTTCAGTTTTCCTGTCTGTGCAACAAAGCAAAGGGACCTGCTTTTCTCTTCCCTATTTCTGTGTGTTTGGTGCCTTTGCCTCTCACAGGAGTCACTACAGAACTATTAGGTAGAAAATACATACATATATATACGTGCACACACACGTAGAGATATATTCTCATTCAGCTAAGAAGGACTAAGTAATTGCACTTTTTGGACTTATCTGGCTTCCAAATGTATGTCCTGTATTGCTTTCAAATCTGAGGGAAACCTTTGGATGTGAGCTTTGCCTGCAGGTCTTCTCCAGTGTGAAGGAGCCTTCCAATTAGAGCTGCCTTTGCTGTGGGGTTATAATTTGGTGCTTCTGGCCCGATCAGAGCCATTTTATTGGAATAAAGAACATGGCACAACCCTGTTTTATGATGTTCCCATCAGCTCCTTAGTGCAGAAGGTGGAAGGAGGCTGATGGACACCTTTGGGATACTCAAAGGATGTGGAAGAGAGAGGAGGGAAGAGAGGGAATGTAGCTGGTTCCTCAGTGCTGATCTTGCCTAGGTAGTGTACATGAATTAAAGGGAAATCGAGCCACTTGGAAAGGAAGTTTCAAATAAAGGGTTACCAAAGACAGGGAGAACTGGCAGAGCAAGGCCCCAGTCAAGGGGATGCCAGTGTGGCTCTAAGCTATTCCGAGCCAGAAATGCAGTGGATGAGGAGGCTGCACTCCCTGGGGAGCAAAAGGCATAAAGGAAGGAAACTGGAACTCAGAATGCAGTTAGAAAGTGCAAAGACCAGGTCAATGCTGTTTTTAGTTACCATTAAATTATGGAAGTTTTTCTATCACATTTAACGATAGAAAAAGTTCTAAATTCCTTTTTGCCATCAGGCAAGGATGAGGAAAAGCTTGAATCTTTCCCACTTCTTACTTGGACTAAAATATATCAAAAGGGTTTTTCCAATCTTGTTTTGTCCAGTTCAGGCCTAAGAAACAAGTACCTGCACCCACCTGCAGTACCAGGGAGCTCATCCTTGGTGCTGGGAGCTGGGCCTGGTTTGTTGCAGCTGTCAGGAAACACTGCTTTAAGTGGGGTCGTGTCCAGACTGCCTCCCAAACTGTGCTGAGGTGAGGAGGGCACACAGCAGGGAACAACTGGGAGAGGAGTGGGAATGGGAGCCTGAAATACCCACAGGGGGTTTAGCAGAGGACATGGAAGGAGGAGCCTTGAAGGCAGCGCTGCTGCTGCACTGGGCACCCACCCCTCGGGGCCAGGAGAGCCTTCCCAGGGGTGGAAGGAGCTGAGGTGACTCCAGGCCTCCTTGTCTTCCTTGTGGATTCATCTCTCTCAGCACTGCACTGCTGTGTTTGACTTCTCAACACAATAACTACCATTTTGGTGGATTTTGATATGAGAACACCTCTCCTTCTGACTCAGATGCCTGTCTCCCGAAGATTGTGTCAAAATCTAATCAAGAGTAATTACCCTATCAGATGTCAGCATCGTTCACTCCCTTAACTGGGTTTGCAGGGCTCAAAGATTCCTGCTGAAAGACGTGTGAAATGGTGTAGGCTTTTGATGTTTGCCTCGAGAACCTCGGCCGGGCTGCTGTGAGCACAGAAGCCGTGCAGCCAGTGGCTGTGCTGGCCTCGAGTACCACTGTCAGCAGCGCGGAGCGCTTGCGTGCCCTGCCCGCGGGCACTGCAATAAAGCCTGGCCAGGAGGTGCGTGCGGGTTGGCAGGAGAACAGCTGAGGGCAGAAAGTGGCCCCCAAAGCTGCTGGAAGTAAGAACATGTACGGATCCTGTGGGTTGTGTGAGCACGGGGGGCAGAAAGGACAGTCATCACTAGAACAACTCCCTTCCCTGCCCTGTTGAAACAAGCAGCTTTTCTATCTGTTCTTCTAGGACAAAGCCATTACTTTTTATATAACAAATCGGGCCGTTCTGTTGTCTTAATGGGTTTACAAATTGAATTTCTTATTAGCAGTGACTCCACCATTGTGATGTTAAATGGCAGGAAATTGGCTGCTGTGTTGCGGCCACCTCTTATTATAAGTACCTTTCCCCTCCTCTCCTAAAGGGCTGGGTTTTGAAAACCCCCGAACAAGGCCATCACAGCGACTCTTGCTTCGGTTCAGTTTTAAAGCTAAATTAGAGCAATTGATCATTTCATTGTGGGGTTCAGAGACTCCCAGCAGAAAATTCTGAAACATCTGTAAGAGCCAGACTGGCCGAGTAACAATAAGTGATTCAGAGCTGTTTGGAAACTTATTTTTCAGCTCACTGGCAGTTCTGAATGTCATAATAATAATTGCAAACGCTTTCAAAAATACCTGCAAGTCAAACTAAAATGGGAGGCCTCGTTTTGATTGCAAGAGCCTTCTTTTAAAAACAAAAGAAAGGAGGTATTTTCTGAAAGCTGGAGAGGGCATGGAATGATAGCAAAGGGGGAATGGCTTTAAGGAAGCAATGCCACTTGTGAAGGCAGGGATGCTCTTGAAGGCTTTGTTCCCGCGGAGTTCTGGGTTTCCATGGATTTAGTGAGCCCAGAGCTCTGGTCGAGAGGGACACACTCTGGGGCAAGGACAGCAGCAGGGTCAGTGCAGAGAACTCTGTGAGCCGAAAGCTCCGTAGGCAAGGAACAGGCTGCCCAAAAGTCAGGGCAGACTTCAGGGAGGCACCAGCACAGCAGCTGAAAAACAACCCAGGAGGAGTTATGAAATCTGCCCTGATGGGCTCATCTGGAATGGGGACTAATGCATCCTTGTGGTGCTCAGTGAAACAAACCCGGCCTTCAGATTTATTGGGTTTCCCTTTGTGCATGTGGTTTTCGTAGGTGCTGGAATGAAAACATGGAAGCAAGCCTAGAAACCCCTCTATATTTCAAGTTCATCACGTGGAAATCTCACTAGGGCTGCTTTGCCAAGACAAAACCAGACATCATTCTGCTCAGCTTTACTTTTTGCCCTTTCTTTTGTTGTTGCTTTTGCCTTTTTGAGCGGTTTTTGTCTTAAACCAGTTCCCAACAAATGACACCGAAGGTGCCCGTGATTTCAGCTCACACTGACATTGACAGTGGGGCTCCACAGCACTAGGTGACAGATAAAATCTGGGCTCTGAGATGGCATTTTTCACAGGGAAAAAAACCCCAACAAATCTTCCTGTTGAAAACAAATTGATAACATGACCTGAACAACTGAAACCAGAGGACAAAGGAGTTGTTGTGTGTATTTATCTTAGTCACCTTTTCTCTAAGCAGAACTATTTGGCCTCTCTTGTGCTCCTTTTTGGGTTTAAAATTTTTAAACTTGTTGGACAAGTTCAGAAGGAAGAGGAGCAGAAGCCTCACCAATTATTATGTTGATACAAATTTAATGAAATGAAGCAGATGGAAGTGAGTAATCCACTCAAAGTCCAACCCAAATAAATACAAGACTCCAGTAAAGATTTTTACTGGGCACCAAAAAAACCCCCATTTTGGCAAATTTGTTCAACACAGCCTGGCAGAAAGACTGCACTGATATCTCAGTAATTTAGAACAAGGTGCAAATCCCTATGAAACAAAATGGTATTGGGTCTTGACAGAGTGTGGTCCTAAAAATGGTATGTTTCTGTTTTGCAAGTCTTGGGTGTTTTGTTTTGGTTTTTAAGTAGGTAATCTCATTATTAATTTCTGAGAATTGTGAGTATGTAGGTTTGGATTGTTTCCTGATTAAAATCCCCAAATCATTTCAGTCTACCAAGGTTTCCATCCAACGAGCTTCACAGGAGCTATGCTGTAATTAGGATTAATTTACCAGCTGAAATGGCCTCTGTCTCAGGCAAGGCTTTCACAGCCATGGGACATCCATCTCACTTTGGAGACAAACATTTACTAAGGAGAAGGGAAATTACAGCCCTTTGCTGAGTTAGAGGAACTGTATGTAAATACAGATCCCCTCTGCTTCCAGAGCCCAATTATAATATTGATGTGCCTGATCTGAAAATTATATGCTGTGAAAATAATACACAGTTACAGACACGCATCTGACTGGCCCTCCTTGATTCCAGACACACGGAGCATAATTGTGTGCTCCTGCATGGATCTTAATTGGAATTACTCCAGCAGAAAAGCCTGTCTTTCCATAAAGCACTTTCCATCCCAGGGCACTAAGCAAACAAAGCCTGGGAGGAACAGCAGCAGCTCCACTGCATGAAAATGGACCTGCTGAAGGACCAAGGCCTGTTTTGGTACCTTAAAGCACCCAGAAGTGCCTGGACTGTTTGCTCGGGAGGTGGAGGGCAGGGCTTTGCACTGGGAGCAATCACTTGCTGTGAAAAAGATTCGGGGGGAAATGGCCCCTGTTTTTAATTGAACTGCAATCAGTTCTCTGTGTTTGGAGCAAGGGAAAGCTTTTATTGCTGGAAATAGGCACCAGATACTGTTAACTCGTTAATGTTTTGAATTGGACAGCAGGAACAGTTGCAAACACCCTCAAACAAACTGAGGTGAATTGATTTGGTATTGCCAAATGACACCTTTTGCTGAACAGGCTGGAGTTTGGCACATCACCCGAGCTTTCCTAAAGCTCTGTTGAAGCACCACCTTTCTGTTCCCCAGCAGGACCCCTCTGTGACGTTAAGTAGGACAAATTGGGGAATGACTCACGGGCTGTTTGTTACCGTGCATACATTGTACATTCATTCCTCTCTCCAGACAGCCCTTTCCCCATCCAGTTGGGAGTCAAGTGGGAGTTCTGTAAGGAAAATGAGCATTGGTGGTGTTGGTTCCATGTCCTGACAAAAGGCTGGTTCGTCCCCCGCCTCAGGAAAGAAGCTGCTGCATAATAACTTGCCACTGTTGGAACTCAGGAGGAAAAAAAGCATGGCAAGAACCTGCTAATATTCAGTTCACTGCTTTTCTAGGCAGGCCTGACTCAGTGGGGAAGTTCAAGCCTTGCAAGTGCAGGTGGAGCTCAGCTATTTGAAGGATTCAGTTGTAATTCAAATGAAAAGAATGATTTGAATAAATAACTCCGAAGCTGATCAAGCACTAAGGCGAGGCTTGCAGTGGCCTGAAGCTGTGTGAGCTGTGTCTTCCCCTCCCCTCTGGGCCCTGTGCTTCCCTCTGTGTGGCAATACCACTGAGTGTGGCAGAGCACTGGTTTGCTCCCTGTTAAAGCAGTGGGGCAGGTGGGACCTTATGGAAGGAGGGGAAGCTCCTTCCCTTGGAGATTCATGGCACTTGCTCAGGAGTGAGCAAAGAAGGGGCAGATTTCTGGGAGGTGCAGGGCACAAATGGCATTTCCCACTGCTGGGCACAACTGTGTATTTTCATGGCCACCCAAAGATGGTGGAGGTGGCTGGGAAGGACAGGGTGCCTGCTCAGGGAAGGAACTCAAAGCTCCTGCACCAGGGGGCAGGACGAGGCCTGTGCTTTGTCCTGTGTCACCTTGTCTTGGAACAGGACTGATAATTTCCTACTTTGTGTTTCCCAGGAACAGTGCACTGCGATCAAGGCTGGGCTCAAACGCTGTTTGAAGTCCATCCTCTCTGAACTGTGTGACCTCTAATGAAAGCTGGGGAAGCTTAGAGAGGAAAAGAGCTTATCTCTTCCTTCTCCTTGCTGGACAGATGCCCTTATTTTGTCTCAGATCATTCAGCTTTATTTTTTTGCCAGAGAAGGGTTATTTATTCAGCTTTCAAATGTTTGGTTGGTTTATTAATTTTTTATATGCAGGAGCTTTGAGTATTTCTCTTTGAAATGCCATAACTGGCCTCCTATTTTTTTTTATATTCTCTGGGCAATGTACTTGGCTCTCCGGTTGTGACCTTCTCTCTAAAGTTGCCAGGAAAAACAGCCAAGGACTGATCTTCAGCTCATGGGTGTCAGGTGAGACTGACATCCCACTGCTACAGTTTGGGAAGAAGCTCCCATTTTGAGACTGAAAGGGATGGGCAGCAACATTTAGAACTGGGAGAGCATCCCAGGCCGCAGTGGTCAGAGGGGCAACCACGCGACCTCCCTGTGTGCTGAGGTGTCTCCCTGGCTGTCCAGCCTTGCTCTCTTTGCAAAGCTGCCCCTGCCAGGGGTGCTCTAAATTAAAGATAATGCCCCCAGAGCCCTGGGGCTGAGGAGGAGCTGCCCCTGCTCTCGTTTCAGTGCCTGGTGGTTTTGGTTCCCAGTCTTGCTATTGCTGTATGCTCTGCAGTAGCTTTCTCAGGCACAGATGTTTTGCTCTTTCGGTGATGCTGAAATGAACTTAGTGTGGAGTTTTTGGTTTTGTTCCTGGTATATAGTATTTTTCTTGCTCTACTTCAGGCTTGCTTCTGTTTTTTTCCTGTATGAATAATGTAGGAAAAGCACCAGCATGGTCTTGCTGTCCTTGCTTTCCACCAGGTTGCATAATGCCCCTTCCTTACAAACCTTTTAGGCTGCACTTACCCTCTGCAGCTTCTCTCACCTTCATTTAATATTAATCCGTCATTAATTTTTCTTGACTCGCTCTGTGACAGTAATTTTATTTCAGTGACACCCTCTGTTCCACTGCTCCTTTCTAAGAGTGTGTGTTTGTGCCATGCTCCCTCTCCAGGTGCTGGTGGGGCTGCAGGTGTGTGGGAAGCTGTGCCTCGTGGAAAGAGAGGGGCTGATCTTAAGGCAGCACAATATCAAGAACAAGGTGACTAACAAGCTTTTCAAAAGTGCCCGTGTGACTTCATGTACCAGCTCCTGTCTGAGCTGGAAAGTGTTTGGAGCCAAGTCCCCTGACTTTCAGCTGTTTGTATCATTTATTGGTTATTCTTAAAAACTAGGCGAGACCTGAGGCTCATGATGCACGTTTGGAGGAGCCTGGGAACAGGCCCTGATTTTACCAGTAACACTTTTTCACATTTTCAGCACAGAAACTGAGGAATTGGAGGCAAAGCTGCAGCTCCAAACACCTGAGCAGATGGAGCAGAGGGACTCCCAGCTGGGCAGCTTTGTTGTGACACGTTGTGAGAGCCCTACACAGAAATCCCTTGGTGTTTTGGGGTTCCTCGGGGTTTTTCAGTGCAGGGGGTATTTGTGTGGTGTGGGATGTGCAAACACCCTCCTCACCCTGCAGGAACGTGGCTTTGTCACTGAGTCAGAATTCCTGGTTAATACCTCCAAACTCTGGCAGTGTCCCAGTGAATTGAACACCATCCCACCCCGGCAGAAATTGTGTATGCAGGCCCAGCTTTGCAGGGATATAATTGGTACCTGCTGCTCTACTTTCCAAACACTGCAGTCAAATAGATGCTCGTGGAAACAGAAAGGGATGGCTCTTGCCTAGCTGAGAGGCTGAGACCATCACCGGACTGTCAATGAGGGAGGAGCAGGCTGCTCCCTTGCTCTGTGAAACACGGGCTTGCCCGGGGGCACCCAGCACAGCCAGGAGCAGGAGAAGGGCTTTGTGCTGCAGGCACTGGGGCACGGCAGGGCACAGAGGAGAGCTGGGGCACACAGCCCCCAGGGCTGCCTGATTCTCACGTGGCATTTAGCTGTGCATTGACACATACAGGCACCAGAATATTAAAGCTGTACTTACTGAAGATACTAAGTCTGGTTTGAAGGTCTCGGGTGCTGTGGCAGCATAAACCAATTCAGCCCAACAGCAGCATCACAGTACTGATGGCCCCATTCAGTACTTACCACACTTCTCTAGTGAAGTGCTTTTCTCATGGACAAAGGGCCTTTAAAAGCTGGACGTGCATGGTTGACATAAACTTGATCCTGTGATTTTAAGGCCCTATCTTTAATTGAAGTTTTTCTAATTAAGCAGCTCTTACATTGTATTTACTCTCACTGTACTGTGCTGTTTTGTGGGCCTTTGTGGTGGTGTTCAGGCCTTATGTCAGTTCAGGATGGAGGGGAGCAAAATGTTTTGAATGCACTGTAAGGTTCTCTTTCTCTCCTGACCACTGTGCACACCTGACCTTCAGGTGAAGCCAACATGCCCTGGGTCTCAGGAAATCACACCATCAATCAAAGGAAAAAAGATAGTTTGCTGCTCTTTAATGAATTCAAATGTCATTCCTATTTTAATTCCCGTATTCCCAGCCGACATTAAATTAAGACAGGTATTCTGGGGGTGCTGGTTTTAATTTTCTTCTCACTGTGCTTCCATTTCTGCAGTTGCCTCGCTGCTGGTTTTACTTTCCCAATTGATTGGAAAGGTTTATTTCGCTGTAATGTTGGTCTTTAAATACCTGCTCGCGACAGGGGCTCTCAAATGTGTATTATATTGTAATATTATAATTAGATTCAAGGTAACGTTGTCCACTTCTGATAATACGGCAGCTTTTCATTTTATCTTCCTCAGAATCACATGTGCCTTGATTTGTGGTGAATACCCACAATACTGATGAAGAAGCAATTAAAACTCGTTAAGATATGTTTTTTTCCTATCAGGTCACTTGGTTTAATAACATGCATTTAATCCATCCTCGATTTAGGGCCAGAATTCACCTCAAAAGGTCACAGTGGCTTTTTTGTTTGGTGTTTAGGTAGATCTGGCAGTTCTCTGGAAATGCAACAGCCTAAATAGCTCATTAGAGCAGAGACAGATCCAGCTGTGGTGCCACAGCCAGGTAGGACCTGACTGAGGAGCCTTCTCTTCCCTTGAAGGGAACAAAGGACTTGCTGGAGGCTGCTTGGAATTTCGGGGTCACTCTGGCAGTGAAGATGAGAATAAAATAAGCAGAGAAAAAATATTGATGAAAGGGAGTTTTCCCCTTGACATCCCCTGGAAAGTCCATCTCAAGTGCTTAGTTAGCACCAAACCAGGCAGAAATGATATTGGAACAATTATTGGCGGTTTGTCGAAGAGTAGGAAGGGTTTGCCTCTTGTAGGAGCAAGTTTGCCAACAGATGTGACAATGGGATTGCTTACTGACAGAAAGCACGTGGAAAGAGAAAGATGAGAGTAAATCCAGGGAAAAGACTCTTATGATCTGCTGCTGTATTCAAAGCAAAACTTGAACCCCACCGTTTGGCAGCAGAAGGTGATTATTTTTATTCCAGCCTCGGAGCTACATTTATTCTCTCTCCTCTAATGCAGACCCAGAGTAAACAGAGTGAGTGAAGGTCATATCACCTGTAATTCAGCATTTAACAATATGCTTTGCATCAGGAAAATAATCTGCAAGTGAAGAAATTGTGAAGAAAATGAATGTAACCACATCTACTGCTGATGGGATTTACTGAGGAGACTGCAACAACCTTTCCCACAGCACAGGCTGAGCCCCTTTGCATTAGTCTGAGTCTCAAACTCAGGCTCTGGGTTTGGGATGGGAGCCCAGCTCTGGAGGGCTGGAAGTGATGCTCATTTTCATCCTGACTGCAGTGGAATCAGAGCTCACAGCAATCGTGAATATGTTTGGAAAATTCCCTCTCCTTGTCTGCCCTACTTTTCTGTTTCATCACCATTTAAAAGCCTCAGCATCAGCCTGATTTTGGAGGCATTTGGCAGCCAAGGAGTGGTGTTTGCTGGGAAAATATGCTGGAGACAGAAAAAGCTGACTCTTGCTCTTGAAATGCTGTCCTGAGTTATGGTTCCTGTTAGAGTGGGGATATTAGTCTGAAAAGAAGGGAAAACAAATGGGTTAAAAACCATCTCTTGCCCCGTAACTGCACAAAGGGCCAACGGGGGTCAGCAGAGTCTCTTTAAGCTGACAGATTATTGGAAAGGGGTTATTTTTTTGTGTTTCCCATTCCCTTTAAATATCTTTCCTGTCACACCAGACATGTCAAATGAATGACAGGCAGGAGATGAAAAGCAAAAAATAAAGGCAGATGAGGACTAAGCATTAATTAAAATAGGATTCAGAGTAATCATGAAGCTCCCTTTCCATATCTGCTGCATATAAGCCTTCCTTTAAGACCCCTTTTGATTTGATTTACAAGGCCCCTTGCAACGAGTTTACAGTGGCTGTTTCACTGTGATGGAGTGTCTGAAACGTGGCCTGTCCATGGCCAGACTTTGTGCTGCTGGTACTCTGAACTCACACCCTTGGCATTAACAAACATCGGTGTGCTGAAAATTAGGGCTTCTGTGGCTTGGAAACCAGCGTGTTACACAGCACCTGTCTGCTGCAAAGCCTGGCAAGGGAACTGCCTTGCTCCCCCTTTGAATTAGCCAGCAGGCTCCAGCAGTGGTGACAGCCTTGGCTTTTAGGGAAGGGAAACCACATTAATATTTACAGTATTGCTCAGGGGGGGAAAGGATCTAATTGGTTGTCGAGTAGAATTTGATCCCAACTTGACGAGCCTTTGAGGTCTGTGTGTACACAAACACAAATACACAGGTCTGGGTGTCCACACAGGTATGTAGGGACAGGTCTGTAGAGACTTTGGAGCAATGTGAACGTATGGACACCTTTGGGTGTGGGTTTGGGTGCACACACCTCCAGGATCAATCCTGTTTCTCATTTAAACATTTCAGAGAGACACTTGTGCAGGTGCACGTCGGCCCGGAGCCTCCTTTGATCTCGGAGCTGTTGGGAGTTATTTTGGAAGCTTTGTGAGCTGTGCATATCAAGAGATGAGAGCTCAGGCTTATTTTTATGTCATTAAAATGCCTGAGCCCTCAAGTTCTGTGAAGCTGGTGTTTGGGTTTGGTTTGCCCAGATTAAAAGAGCGAGCTGATGTAGCAACTGAAGTGGATCCTGGTACAGCACCAGAGCGGTAAGAGCAAACAATAATGTTCAGGTTTAGTCACCAGTTTCCCTTATGATTTATTTTACAACATTTGCACAAGTTCAGCTCCCTCCACAGGAGGACCAGATTTAATTCCATGCTGGCACCTGCCTGGGGAAGACAATCACCATCCACCAGCGACTCTTCAGGAAAAGGTTCTGGCTGGAGCCTCCCAGCAAATGGCTCCTGGTGAGAATAATTCCCCCTCATCCATTCTGGCCTTCACATTGAGACCCAAGCCCCAATTACAGTGACTAAAGGGTTTTCTGCAGCTCAGCCTCTGCTGTGGTTGAAGTTGGGAGCTACAATATAAATACTGGCTTTTCCTTCCTGGAATACATGTATTTGGATAGACTAATTTATTTTTATGGGATAAGAGAGGAACACGTTCTTTTAGAAAGGAGTGCTTGAATGGTTCCCTTTCTGCCCTATGGGAAGGCCTCACAACACCAATCCTAGGCTGAGCACTGTGCTCCAGGGAGCAGTGTCCCACCAGGGGCTGGAAGGAGCAGCTTTCCTAGGTAGGAAAAACCCCTAAAACCTTGGGAGAGGTGAGGAAAAGGAGGGAGACAGTACATCGGTTTTATTTTGTAAGGAGTTTAACCAGGACAGGAGCAAGAAGCAGCCAAACAACTATGAAACACAGTAAGAACATTTCCTAATCAAAATAGCTCAGATTTGGGAGAAATATTGCAAGTTTTCACCAAAATGTTTTTACCAAACAACTTTCCAAAGTGTTCGGTGGGTGGATTTAACAGAATGATATCCCTTGGTGTTCTCAGTGTTGGGAAGACTGAACTGAAGGAATGTGAGATTTTGGCAGGGAAATTTCCCCCAAGGTATTTACAAACACATGTCATTTTTGAACATTTCTGTTGGTGTGTTTCCAGCACCCAAAACTTTGCATTGGCTCTTTACTTGGAGAGTAACAAATCACACAAAATGAGAGAAACCCAGAAAAAGTACCTTAAGAATTGTGGCTTGATCTATGTGGAATGGATGGACTGAAGAGCCCAGGGAGAGGTTTCAGTGAATATTAGAACTAACAGATATGTACAAATAACCTTTTGTGTTCAGACTGGGCACGCTGGGCCTGAGTGACAGAAATGAGGGGAACGAACCCAGGGGGGCTTCTCTCTTTTTAAAAACAGCCAGGCCTTGGTGGTGCTGGGGAATTCACAACTCCCAAGCAGGGATCATTACAATAATTAGGCCAGTCTTCTCTTCAGTGTGTTGGAACAGCCCACCCTTTGGTTAGTGCCCAATTCACTGGCTGAAAATGAGAACACTGTGCTTCCAACACATGTGAGATTATCCCAGCCTTCTCAGAGCTGCTCAGAGGCTCAAGGAGAGTTTTGGCCCTGTTTCTTTCACCTCCCTGGGGTCCTGCTCTGGGCTGTGGTGCAGGAGATGTTTGCTATCAAAGGAGAGGAAAGCACATTTGTTCAGCAAACTGTGACAGAGAACACACTCCCTTCTTCTGATCTCCAACATACGAGTGTGTCCCTTCCCATTGCCATCCCCCAGGGAGGAGTGGCAGGAAGGCCAAGGAACTGATCCCAACTATCCCCTGCCTCTTGTTTCTGTAGCACCTTGGAAATTCATGTCTGGGTTTATTTATAGAAATTACTAGCTGTGTATTCTGCCCCAAACCAACTGTGAAAACTCTTCTCCAGGTTCTTCCTTAGAAAGTCCTGTGTGTAATTTGGAATTCAGGCTGTTTCCCACTCCCCTTTCAGTATCCTCCTCCTAAATGATGCCTCGCAAACTGCTGAAGGCCCTCGACTGTACAGACGTTTTATTGTGGTTTTGTTGCACTCAGAGCCCACTTTGGGAGGGGTGGCTCCGGTTTCTTTAAAGGATATTCATTTTCATTCTATTGCAAAACTTTGCAGCCAATTTTTACAGCATTTCAGTGCGGTAATTTGGATGTGCAAAATGCAGGTGGAAATCCCGTCAGGGAGGAAGCTCCACGCAAATAGTTTGGCTATTTAGGGGCCTAATTATCCAGCCTGCATTCCCAGAAGTAGTTGCTGTGTACAGATCAGTCCAAATGCTTCCTAAATAGCTGCTTCCAGCCCTCCTAACCTGTTTCGTTGGAGGGAGACATAGGATGGATGTGCCAAGGGATGCAGGACAATGGAAATTGTGAGATCCCTTCAGTGTTTCTGAACTGGAGCAGCAATTGCAGGTTGAGGCATGGAACACGTTTATTTGAGTCTTAATTACAGGAGTAAAGGAAAAGAGAGAAGACATTCAAAATTTTTTTTTAAAAAAAGGGTACTTATAAGGTTCAAGAGGGGGGACACCCTTCCTGTGGCACTGCTCAGGGGGGTCAGGGGGTTTTGTGCCTGTGAGCTCTGAGGACAGTTTGAGTTTGCCCCTTTCTAAATGTTCCTTTCCTGGGGGCCTTGTTGTGACAGTCAGCGATGTAAATGAGCTGATTCCAGCAGCCAGATGTATCATCAGCACACAGTCATTAGGCCTTCTGATGGCCAGAGAAGTGTTAAAACCTTCAGAGAATGACTAAGTGATCCATTATGTTTTGGCAGCTGCAGCCTCATTTCCTACCTGCTGTTCCTCTGGTGGTCACTGCGAAGCAATTATTGCAGATATTGTGGGAACCAGCCTGTTTATGAGGGTCCATCAAGAAATCATTATCCCACCAGAAGCAACGCACAGGTTGTTAAAAAGGATTGGAGGGTATGGCTTTCAAAATGTTTTCCTTATTTTCTTTAGGCTCTTTTGAGGGGGGAGGGAAGAAGGGATGTCACCACATTGTGCAGAGTTTATAAAACACACCCCACTGCCTTGCACGTGACAGAGATTTGCTGTTCCTGCAGCATCCTGGGAACAAGGAAAACCAAGGTGGCTCTGGAGAGCAGCTCTGGGAAGCCCTTCTGGTCTGAACTGCTGGGAAGGAAGGGAAAGCCAGGGTTCAGCTGGGACAACTGGCTTATCATCTAAATGACAAGGTAATATTCTTTAGCTCCTACTGACCTTCTCCCCCCAGTCCAGTTGACTTTGTCAAGTCAAAGTGTCTCCCCAGTTAGGGGGTGGCTGCTGCTGGTGTGGAGCTCATGGTACTGCTCAGCAAAGTGTGTTTGTGTGTGGAGTTGCCCATTAAAACTCGTGGGCTTGGGAAAAGGGTGACCCTACCTAAAAAGAAGTGACAATTAGCGTTGTCCTCATCTCTTCAACAAAGAGCAAGTAAAACAGGAGACTTTTGCCTCAAAACCAAAGTAGACTCTGAGAAAGAGCATTACCTAAAATCTTGCTGTAGCTAAAGCTCAGATTTATTCCTTTGTGTTGTTTCCTTCCTGTCTCTCAGGGGTTCAGTGGAAGGAGCTGCTGCAATGCTTTTTTAATCCAAGATCCCTTGTTTCCTAGGGCCAGTTGTCCCAACATCCCCCTCTCACCCTTTCAGCCCCGGGATGTGTTTGGTACCTCCTGCTCTCAAACAAGTGCAGGCAGTGAACGATTATTGGCCTTTTCTCTCACACCTTGGCACAGGGATGAATGCCCTGTTTGCCTCCTGAAGAGATTCTCACTCCCCTGTGCTAAGCCCCGAGGGGTTTGCTTCACCCTTGTGCAATAAAAGGGGGTGCAGTGTGAAGCCTTTGGAGAGAAACCTGCCAAGCCAAAGAATTGCACAGTCAGAAATGTGCTGGGTTACCTTTTTTTTTTCCCCTCCAGAGAAATCCCCTGCTCAGCATAAATAGCTCTAGTGATACTCAGAACAGGATTGATTGTTTTCTGCCATCCTGGAAGAAAAAAAGAAAGGAAAGCAAAATAATTCAGTGATGAACACTTATCTTCCCAACAATTCCCTCACACTGGATACGTGGGGATCTCTCTTTTATCAGGTACAGGAAAGTTGATATTTAAAAGCACAAATAGAAAAGAAACTAAACAATTTTTTTTAGATGTTCTCCCTTCCCTTTCAGTAGTTTTTGTCTTTAATTTGATAAAATAAATGTGTAGTGCCTTCCCCTTTCAGTTTTCTCCAAGGAAAGTTCATTTTCCTATGGCTGTGAGCTGTGTGCCTGCAGAGCAGCTTGTTCAAAGGCCGTGGTTATCCTGCAGAAATCCCACAGAATCTAAGCCATGGCTTTGTGCAGATTCAGAGACAGTATTTCCTGAAGAAATAGGCTACAGCTCCAAATAAAGCAGATCTGGGTGCTGTTTGAATTTGGGTTGCCAGCACCCCCTGTGTGCAGAGGCAGGTGAGGAAGGAGGGTGGTGAGGGCCCAGTGTGACCAGTGGCACTCAGTCTGGCAGGGCAGGGAGAGCAGCACCAGTCAGTCCCACAGGATCACTGCCCCACACTGTCTCTGCAGCTCAGCCAACATCTGGGCACTTTAACCTCAGGCCTGCCCCTGCACAGGGACAGAGTGTCCTCACCAGCTGGTTCCTCCCAGCTGGGTGCCCTTTGCCAAGGGCCAAACAGATGGGTTGGGCAGCTGTACCCCAAAGCAAGGGCAGGAATGCCCATAAACGTGTCAGGTTATCCCTCAGGATGAGCAGAAGGGGAAAAAAACCCCTTTATTTTGAAAGCAGTGTAGCTCACAGTGGTTGTTTCAGCAGTGAGGTAATTACACATCACCTCAGAAGAAGTGCCCAGCTCAATAGCATGGATGTACCTTGGGAGGAAATCCCACTCTCGGGCTCTTGGGGGACACCAACTCACTGGCAGAGCTCAATGCAGGAACTTGTTTAGTCAGGGGTATTAAGCAGTTGCTGAATTAGTGTCTTTTTGTTTCAGAAGAACATCCCTCATACATCATTTCTCTCATGAAGGACTCAGGAAAAATACAATATTATCTCAATTAAACGAAGGGTTTTTCTGTGCAGCTCTATCACTCCAAATGGAGCAGGATGACAGCCAGATCGATGGACAGCCCATCATTCAGCAAAGGTATTCACAATCTGGTCAGCTGGAGTCAAACCTTTTCCTCCCACCACTGTGGTTTTCAATTTATGGCTGGCCAGAAGCAGGGGGGGGGGGGGGGGGTGGACGGANGCAGGGGGGGGGGGTTGTGTGTGCAGCAATAAACTGTTGCTGATTATCAGCCATGTGCTTCTCTCTTTGTTTGTGTCAGGTGAACGATGGTGGGTATCTGATCCAAACACAGCCAAGCCAGAATCGCTGGGACGCTGCACAAAGCGGGGCTGTGTTGATAAATGCTTGTTTTTATTCCTTCTGGCCAAATCAGGGTGCTACAAAGCTGGGAGAAGGGAAGGATAACCGTGTGTACCATGGCTTTAGTGAGCAGGTGGATGGCCAATTCCCAGCACAGCCTGTACAGCCCCGTGCCATTTGAACGTGTCATTACAGTAATGGGAGATTGATGGGAACAATTCTTGCTGGGGTTCTTGCCAAAAGCACACATTGCCTAAAGTGAGCCTATTGATGCTGCTCTCTCCTCATTTAAGGTGCATTAGAGACACTGCAAGGAGAGGGCTGTGGAGAGGGGCACCTGGACATGACTAGGGAGTGGATAGGATTTAAATGAGGACTGAGCAAAAGGCCGTTCACTGTAGCACAGAACTTGTGTCTCTGCAGGAAAATAAAATCCTCCTTGTTCCAGGTGCACTCTGCAGGCTGGGGCTGGAGTTACCCCTTCAGCACTGCTGACACTGCCCCAGGGCCAGCAGCTTCCCCAGGAAGCACCAGCAGCATGGAAGTGTCCAAGGAGCAAAGGATGGGAGAAGGGAGGGACAGGCCCCCAAATGGAGCACGAACAGGGACCTGCTGGTGCTGGTCAGTCTGAGCAGCTGGGACCAGGAAAGGGTGAGTTTTACCCATTATCTGTATGAAATAGATATATCTGATACATAATGGGTGTATTTGTGTAAGGATGGATGGAAGTATGGAAAGACAGACCTAGGAATGGATGGACAGTAGGAAAGAAGAAGGAAGGACAGTCAGCTGGAAGAAAGGGTGGGCAGAAAAAGAAAGGATGAATGGAGGAAGGAAAGAGGACAGAAGGGTGTAAAGGGCAAGCAGAAGGATGGATGCTTGAGGGAACAGATGCATGAAATGACAGAAAGATACACTCAAAGAACAAAGGATGAAAGAAAGGAAGGGAGGATGGATGGAAGGGTGGAGAGAGGGAAAGAAGGACAGAAGTCAGGAATGATGAGTGGAAGGACAAAAGGATGCATGGGAGGTATTGATGGAGGGGAAGGAAGGTGGGAAAGAGGAGGATGGATGGTTTGGAAAGAAGGACAGAAGGGAAGAATGATGGACAGAAAGGAGGATAGAGATGAATGGTGGGAAATATGGAAGGAAGGAGGGAAGACTGGAGGAACCAAATGGAAAGACAGAAGGATGGAAATAAGAGTGGTAGAATAGAGGGATGGAAGCACAGACAAGGAGGAAGAAAGGAGGAGTAGAAGGAGAGTAGGGCAGAATGGAGGGATGGAAAATGGGATGGAAGGATAGAAAGAAGAGCATATGCATAGACAAAGATGGAGGGAGGGCGGGAAAGAGGATGGAGATGGAAAGATAAAACTGCTGTAAGGATAGATGAGAGATGGGGAAAGAATGGATGGAAGGACAGAAGCTGTTGGAAGCAGGGAAGGGAGGAAGGCTAACTAGAAATAGGAAACTGAGAGAAGGGCAGATGATCACGTGTTGCTCCTCGGGTCTGTCAGCCCTGTAGGCTGTGCCCTGCCCCAGTCTGGTGACAGCAGGGGAAAGAATTGTTCCTCATGTGCTGCTTTGAGGTGACCTGGGAGGAGGGGGGTGTGCTGTGGGCAGGCGGGATCAGGTGTCTGAACCTTTCTGCACTTTATTTGCAAATGTTGTCACAAATGAGCAAAGCCACGGTGTTAATGGGAAGGTTGTGCAAGTGTTTCAGCACCGCCTGTGTTGTGAGAGAGGCATTTCCTCTGGTACAGTGATACACAAAATGGTTTCAGGAGAGAGTAAGCCAGGAAAGCTCTTTACTGTCTGTGCCCCCAACGGACCCAGGACCTTGGCAATGGCTACAACACCCCAAACCCACCCCTGCGAGCAAGAGGCACAATTTGCAAAGGGAAATTTGGCTTCTGGATTAAAAAACTTGAATGTGCTTTTTAAATGTTCCAGTGCCATTCCTCCTATGGATGGTCTAGTGAGAGCAAGCCTGACCTATTTGGTTCAGCATGAGCCTGGCTCTGGAGAGCTGGGCTTAGTTCACAGCTCAGCCACAGGCTAAAATACTGGACATGACGTGTGCCCTCTTTCCCCCTCTGTAATGAGAAGTTATTACCTCAGCTCCTCACCCTGGTGAGAAGAGAGAATTCATTAATTTCCCTGTGTTCTCAGATACTCTGATCACAAAGGTCACACAGAAATTACAGTATGAGAGTAACTGGCTGTTTTAGTGGGTTAGTCTAAGAGTTAACCCACCATGGCATGCTCAGATTAAAATGAGCAGCTGCCATTAGAGCTGGTATTAGTGCCTTGGAGAAACTAAAGGAACACCCCACAAGCTCCTACAGTCAGTTTGTGGCTGGTTACAGCAGAGATGCTCTGTGAGTCCTGAGCAGAGTTCTCTGTGATCACAATACACTGGATTTTGTTGGATTGTCTTTTTTCCTTTATTCCCACTTAGAGCCAGTTGAGTCTGTAACTTGACTTCATTGTTATTCACTGTGATTTTTAACATCTTGCAATTTTATTTCCTCCCTGAAAGGACCACTCATGGGATGGCAGAGCAATTCCATTTTTATTAAAAAGGAAATCTTTGCAGATACCATGCAAAGATGGAAATGATGGGTAGGCAAAGCTAAACAAACAACCACTTTCCATTTTTTAAAGCCTTGAGCTTCTGATGCTCCAGTCACAATGATCACATCAGCCCAGAGCCCACTGGACCCAAAGCACCAGAAGTGCCTTTCTACCTGCTGTTTAAGCTGGGTTTGGTCTACTTTGGGGGGGGGGGGGGGGGGGGGGGGGGGAGGGGGTGGGGTGGTATTTTTAACCAAAGCTTTTCTGCTGTAACTCTCCAAGTAACACAATTTAATTTAACAACCCTTGCAGTTCCCAAGGGAAGAACCAGTGACCACTCAGGAAAGGAGATGTCCCTCCCCCAAAGCATCCCAGCCTCGGGTAAGTACCTGCTCCCACTTCCAAGGGAAGCTCTCAGGGATACACAGACCACACACACGAAGTTGCCAAGGAGACCAGATTCAATTCTGATGCTACATGTTGATTATTTCAGCCTCCTTATATTTCTCCACCCACATATGCCTTAGAATTAGGGTTGTCCTTCATGGCCTACCACCAAGGCATGGCCATTGAGGACATCAGCTTGGCTTTGCTCCCTGAACCCAGGCTTCAGCCTCTCAGTTTTAAAGCAAGACATCAACATTATTTTGGCAAGAGATTACTCCAAACTGCCTTTTGCCCTCACCCTGGTAGCCAAAATAGTCAATGGGAGATCCAGCTGAAAAGTACAAATACAGCATCCCCTGACTGCTTGTGCTGCAAAACTGGAATTGAGCAAGGAAACAAATCTCAAGGGTTCCCCTTTTGTTGTTTTTTTTTTTGAATCCCGAGTCTCAGCATATCCAGCAGTGGCCTTGCAATTGAGTGGGGGTGATTGCTGAGCTCAGAATTCCAGATTTTCATCTTATTCCTGACTTCTTTCCCCCCTACCCTGGTCCCAGTTCTGTACATCATTTGCAGGGATACTGGAAGCCATGACCTTGGAGTGGGAGCCAAGTGAGCCACCCAGCTCAGACTGATTATTTTCCTGTCACTCTTAGAGCAGTTCTGGTGATCTTGGGGTGTGTTTCCATTTCTCCACTGGTTTTCCAAAGGACACAAGAGGTGTGGCACATGGCAGGATGCTGGAGGAAATGCTGGTTTTTCCTTCTGCTCCTTCAATCCAGCTGAGATGACTGGAGCTGGCTAATTCCAACCCACACAAGTCTAATGTGTTTTAAACTGATTTTGTGGAGCCACTTATATCAAATTTCTTGCTTCCATACACACTGAGAACCCTCACAAGAGACTGATTAAGCAGTGACAAATTATATCTTTATTCCAGAGACTTTCCCCTCCTGAAGTTCCTTGGTCTTCTTTAGGAATTCAGTAGTTTCATCCCAAGCAAAGAACCTGCAACAAAACCTTTATTTAATCTCCTAGGAAAATTCATCAGTGTTTTCCATAACCTCCCTCTGTCCTGTCTCCAGCAGCCTTCCAGAAAATATTGGAAAGCACATCTACACATTTCCTTCAAAGCTCAAACCTAATGGTTGATTAAAAAAAGGAAAGAAGGGGCTTTTGCAGACAAAGAACATCTTTGTTTGTTGACAGCAGTAAACTGTAAGGTGTCACCAAAGCTGATCTGTTGCATTAATGGCTCTTTTGTAAAAACACGGAGCTGAGTGCTATAAATATTGATGGCAGCACCCTGGGCTTGGGAGTGTGTGACAGATGGAGACTTTTCAGGTGAGCACAAAATTGGCTTCAGTGTTTCCCCCACTTGTGATTCAAATATCCCCTTCTAATTCAAAGCCCTTGTTACATTTCTCAGCGGGTAAATGATGATGCAGCACACAGAGCAGGGAAAATATCCATGCTGTCAGCATCCCTCAGGAGCAGATCCGAGGGAGAGCCCTTGGCTGTCGTAGTGAATTTGGGCTCTTTCATTTTTTGGAATCCCAAGCCTTGCTGCTCCCAGGGCCAGCCAGGTTGCCATGGTTACTTGTGACTCTCTCCTTCAACCTGAGGAGCCAAACTGGTTTCTTCTCCTCACTGGGTATGTCCATGTGGGCATTCCCTGGAACAACAGGTCTCTCAGGGGCTGCATCAGCAGCCAACACTCTGGTGTTTTCAGAATTAACAGAACTCCTGATACTCCACAGAAACACAAAACTGTATTGCCCCACCCTCACCAGCTTTTCAGAGTTGCTCAAAATCTCCTTCTACACAGCAAATATTAAACTACTTCTTTTGAGGCAGGTGAGGCTGGATTTGATGCCAACACTGGAACCTCCCTCAAGGCTCCCAAGCCCATCAAAGAACCCCTTCCCTGCTCAGGCAGCTGGAACTGGTGCATTCCAGCACATGCTCTGCAGTGACAGGGAAACAGGGGTGTTTGGAACCTGTGCCTGTGCCAGGAGAGAGGGAGCTGGGAAAGGAACACGGGCCCTCAAACAGCACCAGGGGGGAAATGAGGAAAAATAAGGGAGACTTGCTCCCAGGGGGCTGGAAAGCACCCCAATGTGCAGGGACACAGGGATGGATGGCCAGGAAACACACACAAGGAAGGCCAATTAAACAAGAAAGCAAACGTGAGACTCCAAGTGCCAGGAATCCTCCAAGACCCAGGAGCAGTTTTGCCCTGCCCCTCTGCACTGAACTGGAAGCTCACAAGCAATTTCAGACCTCGATTTTAATGTTAGACCACACTTTTAGTAAGCTCTAGCCTGTAATTTAGGAAAGGTTACCCACACAGTTTTGAAAAGGTAAAAAGCACAGTGATAGCAAATTCAGGTGCCCTGTCACAGCTCACAAACACAACCCCGAGGAAAATGCATTGCAAACATTGGGAGGCAAAATGCAGCCCCAGGACAGAAAGGGAAAAGCTGCTTCTTTTATCTTCTCTGTGGGAATTGCAAAATATTTATTGGCTAAACGGGGTGAATTTGTCTAAGAATCTGCTATTAGACACAAGTCAAAGCCCAGCATTTAAAGAACAGCAGCTGTAAAGAATGAGACACTCCAGGTCCAGAAAAACATGAGTTTTTTCAAGTTCACATTCAAGCAACACTATTGAAATACAAATTGAGGTCTGAACACCCAAACCTTGTTCTCCAAGTGCTGGGGTAGTGCAAGAACAGAAGACCTGAATCTTTAATTGGCATGTGCTTTAAAGAAGAATTTGGCTGTGAAGATGTAACAGAGATACAGAGGGAGAAATGCCAGGAACCAAACTCCCTGACCTGCTTCCATAACAGAGAACACAGACCCAATGCAGTATTTAAAACCAGGAATACTCCAAGTGGGATTTTTGCCTCCAACAATCCCCAACCCAGCTCTTGAGCTGGCTGCCTAAATCTTGGTGGTGTTGGCTTGTGCGTTTCTATGGGCTTCAGATAAAAAAGTCAATGTATTTTATCCAGATACAAGCCCCATCCCTATAGGAGTGTTCACAGTCCTCCTGCAGCTCAGAAAGGGAACCTGAGGCAATCATACAAGTGTTTAAAAAGTGAGGCAGAGGAAACCCAGTGAGGAACCTGCTTCAGCCCCCTCGTGCATCCTGCAGCCTTCTCCTTCAGCTCTGATTTACAGGCTGAGGAAACCCATGCAGAACAGAGCAGTAAAAGAAATTTGTGGGCTAATGCAGCGTCTCAGTGTAGGTTAAGGTTTTTAATAGTTGTTTGCCTTTCTGTTTCAGATAAAGATTTGTGAGGAGTCAATTACCCAAGGCAGCTCAAGTGGCTGTGAGAGCTGAATTCAAGGTGTGAGCTCCCCTTAGGAGGCACTGCCCGATTTTCTGATAGGAAATGCTACAGTTAAATACAGAGGCCAGAGTCTACATCTTAAAGTGATGAAGATAATTCACATGGAACATGGCTTTTGAGGATAAAAGCTTCCCAACAGAAGAGAGAGGGATCATTACTGGACATTTATATAAAGCAGGTTTTTTGTGGGCTCCATTGAAGCTGTGCCAATTTACAGTGGCTGAAAACCCTTCACTGAAGAGTTCATTAAACCTCTGTCTCCCTGGCCTGTTGCTCCAGGATTTGAACATTTGTTCCTCTGAAAGATTCATTGTTCTCCTCATCCAAAATGGTACCTCGGGTTTTAGGGCTGGGTGTGAATGGTGGTGGTTCCTGCACTTTCCCCCACGTTTATATAACCTGGGAAATGAAACAGCAACTGTTTGTTTAGCTGGAGCGTGGGCAGGAAAAAGGGAGGCCTGGGACCCAAAGGGAATGTTTATAACTCTGCAGCCCCCTTTGGGCTTTGGGCTCTGCTGCCCCTCAGAGCAAAGGCCCTTCATTGCTGCCAGCTTGGGTTTGATGGCTCAACTCACTGAAGTCAGATGAATAATTTACACGGAGTTTTGATTGATTTTGTGTCTTTTTCAGTTTGCCAGGGAGCAAGGAACCAATTGCAGCTCCTCATTAGAAATCACTTCTGCTTAATTCCTGCAACTGCTCTGAGTGCAGCTCCAATTCCAGAGGCTGCATCTCAACCAGATGCTCCAGTCACAGGATGCACTTCCAGCTGGTGAGCACAACTCTGCCTTTTCCTTGTGCCTGCTGCTCCAGCAGTTAGGAGCTGGGAGAAACTGTCTAAATAGTCTGTAATACTCACACATCTGTTGCTTTTATGCCACTGATGGAAATGGGGTTAGTGTTGCAACGTAAGAGCCCTCCCAAAGCAACCAGAAAAGGGACAAAGCCCCAAGAAGGGGCATGGATTTCCCCATTTCCCCAACAGTGTCCTGTCCTGTGTGTGTCCTGTCAGCTGCAGGAGCTCCAGGGATGGAAAGCTGTAAAATAATGCAGAGTTAAAGCATCAGGCATTTTACATATTCACATGCACTAAAATAGGCGTGCAGCATATGTGGCTGATGGCACAGAAATCCCCAGAGGACCTACAGAACCCAGCCACAATGGCTTTGCACATTATTGTGTGTACCAAAGTGTGCTTGCTGAGCAGGCAGTGAGGGATGGTGGGGAACAGTCTGGCACCTCCAGCCCACTCCCTGCTGGCTGCAGGGGCACACTCACAGAGCAGGGAACTGCAGATCCACACCCACGGGCTGCCCTGGCACCCCAAAGGGACTGCCAGGAATTGCTCTGCTTTGCATTTCACACAGGGCCAGAGACAACCTGGGGGGAAGCTTTGGCCAGGGTAAGGGTAAGGGCACATCAAATTAGAAGTCTACAAACACAAGTAACAGAAAACCATTACAGGAATGCTTGCCAGGCTTAAACTCGCCCCTTCCTTCCCAGAGATTAAAAACAGATGCCAAAGCAGAGTCCTCAGAGGCTGAACCTTCCTGGTCCTGCTTCCCACCCCTCCTTGAGAAGAGGGTGCCAGTGCAAGGAGGGATTTTGTCACACTTCTGTGCCCCCTTTGATCTCAGTGAGTGCTGCAGGGATTCTGCATTTTGGTGCATTGTGAAATATGGATTTACCCCTTGTGGACTGGGAGGGAATTTCTTCCCAAACACTTGAATTTCACTGGTAAAGTTCAAGCTTGATACAATTTTTTGGCTCTGTCAGTGAAAGCTTCTTCTGACCACCTGCTATAGAGATTAATTTATTAATTATATTATGCATAATTATTACATATTTAGTTCTATATTGCAATAATATATATATTATTAATTCTCTAGATATTGTTTATTAATTGGATTCCTCTGTAGTTGTCAGACACTTGCAGTTATTTATGACATATTCTACCCAACATTGCCCAGCCTCAAAAATCAAGAGTTTATTCTGCTGTGGGTTAAAAAAGCTGTTGAATTCCAAAGTTCTGCTGTGCCGAAGTAAAGAGAGGGAAAAGTGCAAAAGAAATCATTCTTTCCAAAGCCCAAAGATTTTGACAGATATCCACCAGAAAGCTTTTAGTCTGTCACGTGTATTAGGCCTTAATGTTTTTGCTTGGCTGTTTGTCATTCCGCACAACATACATTTGAGGCAGAGGCTGTTGATTTCCCGAGTGAGTAGGTTGGACATTGTTCTAATGGTGCCATCCCCGCCGGCTCCCCCTCTGGGTGTGAATCACCTGCCAGCAACAACGCAGCGTCGGATCCCTGAGATTATTTTAGGAAAGCCCCCAACACGCTACAAAATATCTCTCCTAAATTGCATGCAGCTCCTCGGAAGCAGCTGATCGATAAGCTTTGGGTTACCCTGAGCCGAGCAAAGGCTGGGCAGGGAATAATTCAGGGAGTGCTCCAGGACTGACCAGCACCAGAGTCTCTCCAGCACATTTGGTTCTGCAGAATCCCTGCTAAATAATTTGTAGGAACAATTAGTGCTGTTCAGAGCATTTATGAGCCCTTCCCTGTGCTATGATTAAATTTTGATCTCTTTCAGGCAGTTTTAATTGGGTGCATCAATCAAATAGTATCATTTCCTTTTCTTGACATAACCCTACTAATGAAGTATCTTTTTCTCTGATTTGTAATCCGTTGTCAAATCCAGAGTGATGAGCCCTAATCTGTCTGATTTGGGAGAACATTTAGGGACATGTTAATCTCTAAACTGCTTAATTGCTTTCCTGAGTAGAGGTGGCTTTAATATTAGCTTTAATGAAGCTCTAAATTAGCTTTTTCAGGTCATTAAAGAAATGTAAATTCAAAAAGTTACTGCCCCCACACGTCCACTTTGCTCGCTCCATTTAAAAAACAAGGTGCAAACTGGCTGTGCTTAAATACCTGTTTGTGTAAGTGAAGCTCCAGTTTTCATCAATACAGGCAACACAAGGGCTAAAAACATTCCTTGCACTGTGGAAATTCCACTTGGTGAAGACACTCGAGGAAGGTCCTTCAGGAAAGGAAAGACCAAACCTTATACTACACAGAAAACCAGAAATTCTGCCCACATGGTTACCCAGGAAATGTGGCGTTGAACGTGGGAAGGTGAGAGTGGATTTGTAATAATGGCTTTTTAGGGGAGGACAAATATTTGATTATATTGGCAATGTGTATTTCTCAGCAGTATGAATTCCAACTACAGTTAGCTCTAAAACTAGACAGGTTGTGTAGTATCTCTGCTCTTTCTTCCCTCACAGTTGCCATTGATAAATCCAGAGTATATATAGAAAATGATAGAAAAGGATGGGAAGTTCTTGTTTGACTTTGGGAATTTTGCCCTCATTAATTCAATAACTTTGTGAGCCAACACTGAACACACAGAATTAGGAACTGAGCTAAACAGCAGCAGGATCCTGAGTTTTCCCTTTTTAGGGATGGCTTCTGGTACAGTCAGCAGTGCTGGAAAACCCTTCCAAGTGGTGCTTCAGTGTGGTGGGCAGAGAAATGAGGCAGCACATGGAGAGCCACATGGGCATGGATGTCCCTGTTGGCAGCCTGGGCAGTGGCATGGCCCTGGGGACAGCACTGAGGCAGGAATTATATATACACACACACATATCTATAACTCCATTTGTTTGGTGCCTTAGGGCTGCCACTTAAAGCTTCCTTCAGGACTGTGTTATGGCATTTATGGCTTTCCCTCAGCAGTGTGTTGATTGAAGCTGCCTTTGGCCCCCCGTTTGCTGCATCTGGCTGAAAATTTCACATTTAATGTTTTCCAACTTCATGGTTTTCACTGAAAAATGCCCCTGTCTCTGAACATAAACTTTCCCTGGATTTATGCATTTTTTTGTTGGAGTCAAACTGTACAATCAAGTGTTTTAGGGAAAAAAAATAATCTTGTTTTTGTCTTAGATGAACAAAAATTGAATGGTTCAATTATTCATTTCAAAGCAGCTCTTCCTTCTCAGGCTTGGAAACTCCATTTCAGTGGAGGAGAGAGGGGAAATGGAATATATTTATTGAACTGAGGCAACTGGAAGGAATTAGGATCCCAGGGAGGGGTTTGTTTGTTTGTTTTGTGCCCCTTTCAGAGCAGACACCATTTTTCAGCAGGATTTGCTGTTTTCACACCAGATGGCTTTATTTTTCCAATACTTTATTTTCCTCACATCCATTTTCCCTGCACATGGAAGGGAGGGTGTGTTTGGTTTTTATTGATCTGCCAGATATTCAGCTCTAGAGTAATTCATCCTGGCATCTGATCCCAATTTGGTGATCCACTGGATGTTCCCAACTCGGTATGGAACAGCAGGAAGAGCCAGAGTATCCCTACTCAGCCCCTCTCACAGCTACAAAAAGAACTGTTGGCCAAATAAAGACTTTCAGGGGTTCAATGAACAGATTAAAAATGGGGCTCAGCATCCTGTTGGATTCGTGGAGCATTCCCCCCTTTGCTGGGCAGTTGTTTTTAGCCCTGAGGGAGCCCTCGGGGTGCTCTTTCAGCTCAGACTCAATTCAGGCACTGCTGGATCCTTGGCTTCCTCCAGCCCTCCCAGCATTGCCCCAGCACTCCAATATGGAGCTGGGTGCTTTTGAAGGAGACTCACATCCTGCTGCCTCAGCATTCCTACCCCCCTTTGCCATAAACAAGGCAGAAACTGCCTTTAATGAGAACACTTTATACCAGAACATTTTTGCAAGCGCTAATGTTTAACTATCTGATTGCATTATTAAGAATTTATTCTATTTTGGAACCACTGTTTGACATTCTCAGAAGACAGATCACCCTCATTAAGAGGCTGAGAAAGGCAGAAACTGAGCTTGGGAATGAAATTTAATTTGTCACTGAAACATTAATACAGTAGCAAACACTTCAATTGTGCCATCTGCCTTCTTCTCCAGGATCTGAGCAGCTCCACTCTTTTCATCCATGGGAATCATGTTTTGCCTTGGCCTTCCCCTGCTCCTGGGTGCAGGACTTTGTTGCTCTAGTGGCTGATTGATACTGGCAGAAAGCAGCCTTTTCTGCCCAACCAAAAAGCAGAGCTGGGTTATAAAGAACCAAAATCTCAGAGGCAGAATTGGCCTTGCAAATGCCACTGTTGCTGCTTTAGGGTTTGTGTTCTGAGCGTTAAAGGCACCACACTGAGCTCAGTATGTCTGTGTCTCGAGTGCCCAGGAAGGAGGGGTCAGTTTTGCTCTCATTTTTAGGCCTCTGGTCTCTAGTTCCTTGTTTTGAACAGGTATCAGCCAGGACCCCACCCCAGGCCCAGAATGTGCCTCAAATCTCACTGCAATTTTGTGCCCCCTGTTTTTCCCTCAGGCCAGACGTTCGAGGCTCGGCCTCGGAAAGGGCAAAGGCAAAAGGGCAAAAGCTGTGACAGAACCAGCCACAGGGACCTCAGAGGGTCTTCTGGTGGCCTGGGGGTGAGTGACACTTCAGGTGTGAGCATGGGATGAGAACCCTGGGCTGAGGGCAGAGCAGCCCAGCAATGAGCAGCATGTGAGGTTCTCTTGATTGATTTCTCTGTGTATTTAGTGCCCTGTTCACAGCTGATGTATCTTAATTTGATAGCAGCCATCCATACATTCAGCCTGACCAGAGAGGAACTATTTGCATTGCTCACCACAGAGGAGGAATGTTTCAAAAGGAAAGCTAATTTTACATATCATCCATCATTTGCAATTAGTGGTGGACTGCAAGAAAAGCCTCCTCTTACACCCTGGAGCATCAGGGATTCAGAAGCCATGTGGTCATGGGGTAGTGGTGGCCCTGGAATTCATGGGTAGACTCTGATCTTAGAGGGCTTTTCCAGCCTAAAGCATCCCATGGTTCTGTGGGAAAACTCCCTTGAAAGCCAGTGTCCCTTAGCACTGTGTGAAACATCCCCTGTTCCTGCTGGCGCTCGGTTAATGATCTGGATCAATGATTTCTAAGAAGCTGAACTGTGCTAACATTTCCTTCTCTCTAATTGAAAAGGGACAGAAAGAAAATCGTGTGGCTGAGAAGGAGCAGCAGGTGTGGGAAGTGCTAAAACTGCTCTAGGCAGGAACAGAGGGGCAGCAAAAGGAATGGAACCAAGGAGAAAAACGCACTGTAAATACATTTTGCCAAACTTCAGGACCCACCTCATTTCTTTCAGGTCATATAATCACAATGAAGAACAGAAAACAGACAGGAGAAGGTATTTTAGATTGTATTGTTATATTTTTATTCTATGTCTATTATTTTATACTATTTGTATCTTTTAGTATTTTATTATAGTATTTTATTACTATCTTTATTGATTGATATTATTATTTTTATTCTATTATTACATTTACATTAAATTTTTTATTGTATCCCTGGCATGAATACCAACAGTGCCAATTTCCCAGTGAAATTCCAGGTGGGAGAGGCTGTGGAATTCTTCTGTCTCAGTCAAACACAGATGATTAAATTAACCCCTCATTTTCCCCTGAGCGTGTCTCCATCTCAAACAACCAGTTTAGTTCATTACAATAGTTGTGTTGTGGTTTACAATTCTAATTATATATTAGATATCGTTGTACATAATACATAGTAATTAGATGGTAGTTATATAAGTCTAATGATTAGAATTTTTTGCACAGAGCGACTGGAAAGGTTCTTTGCTCGAGGCTTTCTGGCCACAACTGGGGGGCTGTGTGGCTGCAAGTGAAGAAATGCACTTGGAAAAGCTCAGTATTTTCGGTTAAATATCTCAAAAATCTGATTTTAGGGAGCTCGTTTCCTTGAATGCATTTCTGGACTATTTGAGTGACCTTTACCAGGAGGAGTTACCTAAGAATAGCCTCCTGTAGCTCCTCCAATTCTGTGCACAAAGTAGGCTGAGGGAAAAAAAGCTGCTCAGCATTTCTTAACGACAAATTCTATTCCTGTGCACTCTTTTTATTATTGCTGTTATTTTACAGCAACACTTCTGGCAGCAGCACTAGGAAGTGAGGCCCTTGCAGGAGGATTTCCAGGATGCACAGCACAACCTCTGTAAGTTGCCCAGCATAAAATACTGTTCTCACTTGGGGTGTCAGGATTTGCAGGAAGGAAGGAAGCCCAAGCCGATTTAAGACTGAGGGAGGGAATTACTGTTCAGGTGGAAAAAGAAATTGCTCAGAAAATCTGAGCAATTTTGTATCTTTCTTTCTCTCAACCGTATCTGCATTTAAGTGCCTTTAGCCTGTAGTAAAGGCAATTAATTTCCTGACCTGCTCAGAAAAAGGGCTAAAGAAACACCCTCCAGGAGAGGGAGGCTGTGAATAGAGACATCTAACAAAACAGAGGGGAAATGCTGTGAGGGACTGAACTTCGGAGGGAAACCTGTAAAGGATTAGTTAGTCCTTGTTGCAAATATAACAGACATAACTCAAGAAAACATGGAAAGGGAAAGGAAAAACTCCTTGTACCTGGAAGCTCTAATAGGAAATATGTTTCTCATTGGCCAGGTGGGGGACAAGCCCTGCCACGTGTGTTTAACCCTCAGCAACGCCAAATTCCTCCTTCTCCTTATGTTTTTTCCATTCCATCCTGGGCCAGGAATGCCTGGGTGCTTTGGGGGGGAGGGGGGGGGGTGTGTGATTGCTCTTGCTCCAAGTAAAGGAATCAATCCTAATTCCCTTAGGTTTGTTTTCTAAGTGGCTAAAGAGATGTAACATCAGCCTCCAAGGAGGGAGAGCAGCTCGGGCGTGTGCAGGAATATTAATAAGGACTGGCCCAGGGTAAGCAGCCAGCTCTGCTTGCAAGGCCAATGAGTTATTAATCAGCAGCTTGCTCACTTGAAAATGGCTGAGGCTTTTAAAATGAAGGGAAAACACAGTCTAGAGAGTGATGGCAAACCTGTCATGTGAGAACATAAAGGTGTGTGGCACAGATTTTGTAACCTAAAGATAGTGAAGGGACTTTTGTTATAAACAGAACCTGCCCAAACTCTGAGACAGTTTAAATCCCCCCTGCAAACTGCACTTTTCTCTATTCAGCACTTGAACTTCAACTTTGGGCTTGGATGTGCTGCTGTGGAATGAGAATGTTGCAGGTTACACCTGGAAACATCCTGTGTCTTTGCCAAACCCTGTTCTTTTGCCTTGCTTTCTTCCCTGAAGATCCCCCAGGGCTGAGCACTTAATGCTGACTAACCTTTCCTGGAAACTCTGTGGCTGGTAAAAGTCACAGCCTGGACCACAGGCCAAGGACTGTCCTTCAGCTGCAGCTCTGGCTTGGGAATGGCCTTATTGCAAAACCCAGCAGAAATCCCTCTGTTTGTTTAACTGCAGAGCAACTTCATTTAGCCCAAATATCCTCTACAAGCAAATCCCTTGCTCTGCAGCCACCGAGACCTGCTTTTGGTCCCAAACGAGCCACAGGCCAAATCAAACCAAGACTTTCAGGCTATTTTGCATTAGTTCAGCATTAAGCAAGGCCCTGGTTGCAGTAATATCCCTCCCCAGCTGTTCTCCAGCATTCTCTCTTCAAAGCCCATCACTTGCAGTTTTAGCAAGGACCGAGTCTTTCCTGCAGAGGCTTCAGTTGGCTTAAACTCTCAAGTTTCCCAGGGTGAGGAATCAATAACCATTTAATATTTAAGCAGCTTGCAAGCCACAGTTGCACTGTAGGTGTGACAGCAGTGTCCCAGGCACAGAGTCCCTGGAGTCCCAAATGGCAGCAGCAGCAGCCAGGCACTAACACTTGGGGGCTGTCTCTGCTCCAGAAACAAGCACCTCACTGGCACTGAACACTGCTCCTGATCCCTGCAGTGCTTCCCTTCTGCCCCTGAGTGTTTCACTGTGGGACAGGCACCTGGCCTTGGGGGCAGATCATGGACTCTGGGGCTTTAGGGCAGGCAAAGCCCGGGGGTCACAGCTTTGATGGCTCTGCCCCTGAAAGCAGGATTTGGGATCAGTCATTCCCCAGCAGGGGAGCCACATCTGCTTTGGCCAGTGAGCTGTGGGGCAGCTCCTGGAAATCTCCTTCATGACTCTGCAGAAACAGAGCACTTAGAAGAGTTTTTTTGTGCCAAGGGCCTTGATGCAGCCAGGTTGGGGGTTCAGCATGAAGGCACCACAAAGTAACATAATCTGTATGTACAGAGAGGCTTTAGACAACATTCCTGCACGCTCAGTTTAGCCTCTGCACTCTGCCAGAAAAGCAGCTCCAAGTGCAGCTTGGGCACAACAAAGAGCTCCACTGACCCCAAAGGAGGGGCCCTGCTCTGCAGCTGCACGTGCATTGACACACAGTGAGGGGGACAGGCACGTTCCAAACACATTTTCACCTCTCTTTAGTAGCTGAGGAACAGGTTAAATAAGTATAAATATACATCTCTAATAGCTGCCTGAAATCTTTAAGATGAGGGACAATAGCCATCCTTTCACAATGATACAGGAAGGCTTAAAAGCAAAGTAATCCCTTCTCTTTTCTAAGCTGTGTGAATAACAGTGAACACCTTCTGAAGTTTTAAAGGAAATCAATGGTATTTGTTCTGAGCCTTTAAGAAGAGGTAAGGAACCTGAAACAAGGATTGTGTGGTGATAAGGAGTGTTGGCCCTTGTTAATCCTCAGCGTGCTTTTGTGTCCCCAGGAAACGCTCCTCTTTGTTGCAGACAGTTGGCATCACTAATCCCTTGGGCAGCCTTGCCTGAGCTCGTGAGCAATGAAAACCCTCAGGATGGATGATTTTTGTCCTTTACCAGAGCAAGGAAGAGACTCCTGCAACACGGTCAGTGGGTATTGTCCTTTCCTGCAGGATAAGCTGGTTTATTCTTCTAGAATCCCCTCACGGCAGGAAGCAATGGAGTGGAGAGCAAAGGAACCAGTCGTCATTTACAGGAGCTGAACACGACAGGGGCACCACAGCCAAAGTCACAGTCACATCTGAGTAGGTGACAAATATCAGTAAAAACTCCCTGCCTGTTCTTCCTCAGGATTTCAGGGGGTGCGTTACATCTGACCCTGCAGTGGCTAATTGGGGATGGATCCATTCTGGTAGGGGTAGCTCAGTCTCAGGGATGATGCATTTGACTCACTAGTAGAGTTCTCCAAGAGAAAATATGTTCCTATCACATTTACTCCTCAATTATTGCTAATGAATACAAATAACATGCTTACTTAAAGCAATTATAAACCTCGTGCTAAGAAACCAAAATTAAGTTAAGCAAGCACAGCTCGTTTCTTTCCCTTTTCTCTACTGGCAAAATAATTCAATTGCACTTTGCAATTTTGAAGTGTGCTCTGTATAAATCACTGATTTATATTCTAATCTCGTTATTCCATAGGCTACAACTTTTTTTAGGCCTTGCAAAAGTTTCCCAAGTCCAGATTGTCCCCACAGGTGATTTAAGAGCAGGGGGACAGATGGGAATGGTTTTACTGGAATGTTCCTCCTTATCCCCGTTACTACAGAACTTTGCAGGATTGTCTTTTCCCCAGGGACCAAAGGAGAGTGAGGAATCCCAACCCAGTTTGGTTTTGCCCGGAGCACACCAGCCCTCCCAGAGGAACAGGCAAGAGAAGCTTCACAACTTTTTTGTAAGTCGTTATTTTCCTGTTCCCCTTAAAAGCACCCGATGGCCAGAGCTGTACCTTCTGAAACTCCACCCTTATTTCATTTCGTTTCATTTCTTTCTGATTTCTTTCTAACCTTTCCTCTTTGATGCCCCCAGGCAACTTAAAATGCCCTTTTTTATGGTGTAACCACTCTCTGCAGCAATTCCTGGTTCTTTAGGAGAACACAAAGCTGTGCACATACATGTTCTGTAAACTCCTGTTACCTTGGCTGCCCCCCCTCCAGCAGCTTTGGGTTTACTGAGTGCCAAAAGAATGACACAGCTGCAGAAGTTTAACCTCTTTGTCTTCCTCCAGTGCTTTAACTCCTGGCTCGCCTCAATAATTAACTAGCAATGTTTTAGAACCAAACTGTAAATCAGGACTGAATTTATGCTGTTAGGATTTGTACTGTTAATTTTTCCAAAATAACTGTGCTGCTTTATGGTTTTGACAGAACACAGACACTGAGGTGTCCTTTCCCCTCCTCTCCCAAGTGCTGCAGCCACTCAGCATTTCTGTTATGTGCTTGGAGTCTCCTGGCAACAAAACTTTATCTGAACCTGCCCCTTGTTGTTGTGGGGACCCCGAGCCCAGAGCAGGGCATGGCTCTTCTTTTGCCAAACACACGTGCTGCTTCTCCTTGCTTTGCCTCATTTTTCCTGTTTATCCCTCGTTTTTCCTACCTATTGCTTATCTGAAATAAAGCATCAGGAATATGTTAGTATTGAGAGATACACCCTTCCTGCTGCTGGAGATTCCCTTGCAAATAATCTCAGTCTGTCACTCAACTCTGTGTGTGTCCCCCCTGAGCTCCCCTGTCCCCTCCTGCCCTGTCTGTGTCCCCCCTGAGCTCCCCTGTCCCCTCCTGCCCTGTCTGTGTCCCCCCCTGAGCTCCCCTGTCCCCTCCTGCCCTGTCTGTGTCCCCCCTGAGCTCCCCTGTCCCCTCCTGCCCTGGCTGCTGGTAAGGCCTGGCTTAGCCCTGAGCTCAGGCAGGGCTGCACACAGGACAGGCACACACAGTGCCCACCCCACCAGGTCACACACGCACATGCCAAGCACATGCACATGCTAAACATGCGCTAAGCACACTTCAGGCACACACTGGTAACAGGCCAAATACATGCTAAGTACACCCCATATACACTCCAAGCACATGCATGCACCAAGTGTGTGCCATGCACACACCAGCACATGCCAAACATTCACAGGCCTACATCATGTACATGCTGAGGCACATCTACAAAGCAAGTACATGCCCACCACATGCTAAGTACATGCCCACCCAAGTACATGCCATGCAGAGGCACATGCCACGCCACACCCAGGCCAAGCAGCCAGGGAGCACAGCCCAAGAGCCCAGGGAACCCACGGTGAGCTCACACAGACTGCACCCCAAGCACCTGTGTGTGGTTCCACTGCCC
>VXBX01001608.1:507016-609029 GCA_013400415.1 Scytalopus superciliaris
GGCACACACACACACACACACACAGAGCCAACTCACCTCAAGGAACCAAAATCCTGTGTTCTGCCTCAGCTTTATTGACACTGCATTGCTAAAAAATAAAGATCTGTGAAATGGCACTGCCCTGTCACGGGCTTTGCTATTCCCTGACCCTCCCCATGGAAATCCAAGCAGTATTTCCCCCCTTAAAAGATGGAATTCCTATCAAGAAGTTGCTTCAGGCTTTTTTAATTCAGTTTTGCCCAGGGCTCACTTCCAGCAGCTCTCCCACGATTGTCGGCCACTCGATGGCACATTTGGTGTCTTAAAACCACTCGCAGGCTTACCTGAGACAGTCTGGAAACACCCCAGCCATGGCTTGGGAGGCTCAGCTGCACTTCCCCCGTGTCTCAGCAGGAGTATTCCCGTGTGCCAGTGTCCCAGGCCTGGGACAGAGATTTAAACCCCAAACTTCACTCCATTTCTGTATTTGCAGCCCCAGGTGCCGCCACTTGCTGCCCACCCAGTGTCACACACACACACACACACACACACAGAGCTTATTGAGTGAGGGCCAGGAGCATTGTCTGCACCTGGATGCCACACCCCCAGCACACACCTGTTCAGGTTTAGAAACATTTCTCCAGCCCTGCTTCTTCAGACTCTTCTGCAAAAAAAGGGAAAAAAGGTGTTTTTCTGTGTGAAAGCTACAGCTGAAGTGAAAGACTCGAAGGGTACCAGCAAAGCGCTCGAGGTTGTCATGACAACCAGGGCAGCACTTGGAAAACTTCCCTTCCTCTTCAGCAGCTCAGATAACACACATGTGAGCTGTAAAAATGAGGCTCTGAGCTGCAGCAGCAGAGTGAGAAGTGGGCCCTTGTCAACCCCCAGAACAGGGGGGGCTGAGACCCACACGGCTGGAGGGGCTCCTCGGTGGGACCAACAGCCCTACCCCAGGCCCTGCCAGGGGAGGAGGGAGAGCCTTAACACTGATTTGGAGGGAAGAACATCAGACACTAAATACACATATTACAAACGTGTGCCAATTCCCATCTATTTGTTTCCTTCCTCACCTGAGACCACGAGGGCTCTGCTGCTCCAGCCCCACCACAAGGGATCCTTCTGCAGGATTTGGGGGTTCCCAAGAATCAACAGCCACCTTCTCTGCTCATTACCCTGTCACTGGATTTCCAGTGTGGAAATTCAGAATCCCTCTCAGCCTCAGCATTCAGAGGTGGAAACCAAAGCACTGCAGAAACAAACACCCCTCCCCAGCCCAGGGAGAAGGTAAGGATTTGCTTCCAGCAAAAGGAGAGTGACTGATGTCACCACAGCCTCTCCAATCAATTGATAAACTGGAGAAAATTGCAAAGCTTTATAGACCCAAACCTGCCCAGAATCCTGTGTAGCTTCAAAGGCAAAAAAAGGTTGCCATCTGGACACTGTAATAACTGAATTTACTCTCATGCACTATTATTACTGTTAAGTATAATTTAGTGATAAAAAATAAACAAGACTTGTCTTTTCTAATAAGCACGGCCAGCGTGTGCATTTGTTCTCCTTTCTCTGAGCCCTGGAGAGTCGCTCTGCCAGCTGCGGGGACTCCCCAGCTGATGCGATGCTGCACTTCCCAGGCCGGGCCAAGAGCTCCACCTTCTGGGAACCGGCCCCTCCCAGGGCTGCTGCAGGGCCGGACAGGGACAGCAAACAGGAGGGGCACGGTAAACTCAGATGTGCCAGCTACAAAAATACAGTAAGGGCATCCCCAAACTGCAGCAAAAACACCCGAGCAACCCAGAGCCATGAGCAAGCTGGTATGAAATACAACTGTCCTCAGGATAATCTTTGCCACGGGCAAGTCCCTCAGTTCACGTGATGGACATCAGTGATGGAACACCCAAATGCTTAGTGCAGAACAGCAAACAGCTGAGGCACCTTCTCCAGCTGGTTAAGGCCTGGAGGTCCCACAGAATTGTTTGGGATATGGCATTTAACTGTAGGAAGGGCGGGCCGGGAGGGAACCTTTGCAGGTCCTTTGACCCCCAAAGCACCCACGCGGTGAATTCCTCATTCCCATCAATGCCACGTGCACGTGTCCCCACCCTGGGGCTGCCAAGGAACCCGGTTAGACAGGAATGAGTGACTTACAGTTGTGTTACTCCATCGGATTCTGCTCCACTCCTGGGAAGCCCACCCGGGTCCAACGAGCAGGGAGCTGAGTCACCTTCCCGGGAACATCAGTGCCAAGAGCTGAGAACTTTCTGTTAATGAGGTACAAAATCAGCTTTATTAGACATTTGGTCGGTTTTATGCAGCTTTTGACAGCACTGCCATAACCACCTTCATCCTTAGGTTCCTGTGACTTGCTCATTAACTGCAGAAAGTTCTGGAATTACCTTCAAGGGGAACTGATCCTATTCAATGTCTCCACCTTTTTTTCCCCACCCCCCCAGAAAATAATGAGCCTGAAACTAATACAGTGAAGAGTAAGTTCCCTAGCTGATCCCAGCAAAGAACCTGCCTGAAGATGCTCCCTGTTCTGGTTGCAGAACATGATGCCACCAGACTGAGAGTTATTTCCCATGTTTCCTCTCCCTTTGCCCTGAAACCCTCAGTTCTGGCTGAATTCAGAGCAGTGCACATGAGCCTCCTGTGCCATCCGGCCCTGGCTGTCCCACCTGTGGATTTCAGCTGGTACCCCCTCCTGCTGTCTGGGCTATGGGAATTCAGGAGGCACAGGGGAGCTGCTCCCTCTGCCCATAGCTGGAGGACAAGGAGGAAAAAAGCCTGGAATCTGTGCCAGCCCCTTGGGAAGCAGGGCCTGGTGCTGAGCCCTCCCTGCACAGTCAGGGAGAGGTCGGAACTGCCCGGCTTGCCACCCAAAAATAACCTCTTTGCCGAGCTTTAAAACAAAACCAATTCCCACGGCTATCAGAGCAGCTGTTTGACTGCCCTGAGACTCTGCTGCAGGATTTGCCTGAGCCTTTTCCCTTGGCCAAAGCACCTCCCGGATGCTGCATTTAATTTAATAGAGTTTCATTTAATGGAACACTTGGGGTGGTGCTGCGTAAATAGTGATCAGAAATAAACCTTTTAAAGCTATGAATTGCCCTGTTCCCAGGGATCTAAAGCAGAATTCTTTTCCTCTCTCCAAGGCAAAGCATTTCAATTAGTTTTTTTCCCCCTGACTGGTTCATGTGATGTCCTGGTCAAGGACATTTTTCCCTCCAGCCCTCTCCCCTTTTCCAGAGGGAAACTCCCTCCTGGAGCTGCTCGGGGCCTCTCCCCAAGCCTGGCTGCCTCTTCTCTACATGGTGGAAATGATTTGGAGCCCACGAAGCACTCAGAGCCACCAGGGAATAAATGCCCAACCCCTGAGGAGCAAATCTTTGGGGAGAGCTGAGCCAATGAACACCCTGTTGAGAACATCCAGGTGTGGGTTTGTCCCTCGAGCTCCAAGAAAACAACACCCCAGGAGCAAAGGGGACTTACCCCACTGCAAGTGCAAAGTCAAATGCTAATCCATCTCTAAATAAGTCACGATTAAATACCATTAGTCTGGTTTGCAAGCCCAGGCTTCAAAGGTGTGTAATGAACTCTCAGTGCAAATCCAGATTAACTTTACTGACTTCAGTGAAATCCTTGTAAAATGTTACAGGGACAAGAGAAAGGCCCAAGGATGGATGGGACACCAACATGCTGCAATGCTAGATGGACAAAAGGTCCAGCAACAGGACTGGGTTTGTGGGGTTTTTAAATCCTGACATGGAAAATCACTTCAAACAACCAACTCTATAAAAACTTGGAGCATTCAAGTGACTGTCTCATGAAAACCAGAGCAACTAAGGATATGCCTTATGCTTTAAAGCACAAGATTTTTCCTAGAACTGGCTTTAATCCATTTCACTTTTTCTTTTCCCTATTCCAACTTCCCAGCTGTTGTCACTTGAGCCCCCTCCCTCCCTCCCTCCCTCCCTCCCAGGGCCTGCCTTACTCATTCTCAGGAGCATTTCTCTATACCAGCACATCCCTGTTTTTCTTATGTTTAAAAGGTGCATTTTTCCTGACTCTGTGGAAAGGCCCCCCTTGCCTGCCCTCCCCTGTGTTCCAGGGAGGGAGCCTGTCCAGCTTTACTGGGAATTGCAGCTGCCCACAGAAATGGGAGCTGGATTTCCACACCAGCTTTCTGCCATCTCTGCCCCGCTGTGCAACCTCCCCTCCTGGAATTCTCCTCCAGTTCTTAACAGTCTGCAAGAAACTAATAATTGAAGGCTACACTCCTGACTGACAGCCACTCTCTGGTTTCATTCCTGCAAAATCCATTTAAAAAAAGACTTAAAATCAACAAGTTTCCCTGTGTCCCACCTCCTTGGGGATAAACAAGAGCTGGTAAGACAGCAGAAGTGCATTTATATATACTTGCCAAGAAGCTGTGACTACTCCAGCTGTTCTAGGCCCAAATGCTACAGAGAGTCTCCAAAAATCAAACTAATGAATTCCCCCAGTTTAAGTCCATACAAAGTGTTGCAGTTCCAAGGAATTAATCCAAAACAGCTCAGCTGGGCATTTGAGCAAGGCTCAAACTGTGGTGCAGTTTTAACTTGCTGAGTGGTTGAAAAAGCCACAGCAAAGTGTGAATTTGCACCTCCTCTCAAGCCTCCTCTGCCCCCCTTCCTGCTGGTCAGAATTCATGTATGTTATGACTATATATATAGAATTAATATATATGAGCATCAACAGGAAAAGTCCTGACTAAGTCTTCAGCTGCCCTTTTTTCGTCCTTAAGCTGCAGGAGCCGTGTGAGGTGCCACCCTCCTGTTTGGGGACGGATCACACCAAGCCACTGTTTCAGAGACTGCACTGTGGGTCACACCCCGGAATGCCAGCCCTTCCCCTGCTGGGCAGTGCCAGAGGAGCCCCCTTTGGGGGATCCCTCCCCTGGGCAGTGCCAGAGGAGCCCCCTTTGGGGGATCCCTCCCCTGGGCAGTGCCAGAGGAGCGCCCTTTGGGGGAGGACCCCTCCCCTGGGCAGTGCCAGAGGAGCGCCCTTTGGGGGATCCCTCCCCTGGGCAGTGCCAGAGGAGCCCCCTTTGGGGGATCCCTCCCCTGGGCAGTGCCAGAGGGGCCCCGAGCACACAGACCCTTCCCTTCCCACCATGTCACCGCTGCAGGCACTGAGAGCACTCACACTCGTGCCAGAATTACATCCCAAAGAGCAGAACTGGCTCTCAGCTACAAGGACAACCTCTCAGATACCTCGTGGTTCATTTTCCACATGCAAAGGAGCAGGTCTGGGGGCCTATTTGCAAATAAAAACTGCAAGTGTCCTCTTAAAACAGGGGCCAAATCCTGCTTTCACATCTGCTGCCACCTCTGTGCCACGAGGAGGTTCTTGGCCCAAACCGCTGCAGATAAAGCTTTGATTCAATGGAGCAGCCCTTTAAAAGCATCCACTGAGAGTCTTAATATTCAACATCTTCAAAAGGAACCCATTCATGCAGCAAGCAAAGCATCAGCAACTGTCACAGCTCCTCTGCTGAACCCATGGGCTTCTCATGGCATTAATTCCCACTCACTCAATTCCCACACCATTGGCAATCCGAACCTCAGGCCCTTCCAGGAGTGTTTACATTTTGCATCTCGTTAGAGTCACTTCAAGTGATTCCAGCCTGCCCTTTGCAACGTGACAGCTCATGGCATCACCTACAGCCACTCTGCAAATAAAGCAGGGCCACCGAGTTTCCCAGCCAGGCTCAGTCTAAGGGAGGGCTACAGTTAGGCCTGACTTAGCGACACCCCCCTGCTAAGCCCACACGGGGGCTGCTGGCTCAGCTGGAGAGGGTTAGGAAATGAAACAACGATCCAAACAAAGCCAGGGCTGATAAACGTTGCTGAAACAAGAACACCTTGCGGGTTCCTGAAGTGTCCCTGATATCCGTCCCCCAAAAGCCTCTTTTGTCACCACTTGCTGCTTCATTTCCTGCTCTTGCTGCCCTGAATGCTCTTTTCTTGGTGTAATTCAACAGTAAGATTGAAACTAAGCAGGTAAATCAAAGGCACACGACATTCATTATAGTGATCTTGCCCTCATATCCTCACATGTAACAAAAAACCTTGGCAAGTCTGGGGAAAAACCTCAACTCTGCCATTGTTCAATTTCCTTTTTCTTTTTTGTTTTTAATACTTGTGATATGTCTGAGGAAAAAAACCAACCAAACCTTCAAATACACCAAAGTCTCCTCCTGAGGAACTTGGATTTTGGATGAGCATGTTGGGATGGCACAACAGTGTCAGAGTGGGGTGCCACACTGGGATGGCCCAGAGATGCCAAACTTCCAAATGCTTCTTTGATCAAAAAGGTTTCCCAGCACAGCTTTTAATGCCATCAAAGCTGAACAAAGGTGAGAGCTGGAACCTCAGAAGGCAGCTGGTCACCTTCTGGCACCCAGCCTGCCCTTTGGGATTTTCAAGAGGCAGGATAATGTACCTTTAAAAGGGTTTAATTTCTGAAAAGCAGATTAAAAAGAGCACTTGGCCCTGATATTTTTCAGCCTGGTATTAAGTGTGGTGCAGCACAGACCTGCTGCTGTGCAGAGTGACCTTTGCCAGGGCTCTAAAGCTGCTGGTTTTTCAGAACTCCAGCAGTTCCTGGTGCACAGAGGGAAATCAGAGGAGGCTTCCATGCCAAACTAATTACAACCAACCCCCTTCACCGTGCCCACGTTTTGTGCCATCCCACGTCATGTGCTTTGGGTTAAACCCACTCATCTGGAGTTTCTCAGGCGTGTCTCTGCTTTGACTGAAGATATTTAAATCAAATTTGATATTTAGGCAAATTAATTGTTAAACAGCACTTGAAGCATGTCGAGCTTTCAATTTTAATGCTGTTAAACAAGCTCACTGAACCAGCAGCCTGTGTGTCAGCCTCTCTAAATGCACTTTACAGCAGAGAGATGAATTTATATCATTTATATCATTGACAATAAGCACCTTTGGGCAGTTGGATCAGTTGCTATGAAAACCTGTAGTGACTCAACCAGTGCTTATTAACTAAGGTTAGTAATAGTAACTAATGGTGGAATGTGGAATTGATATCCCCTCACAGACACCTTGCAAGTCCCCAGGTTAAAGTTCCCACAAACACAGAGTGAGTGGCAGTAGCTGTGTGAATGCAGAGCAAGGCAGGAGCTGTCTGGAAATGGGAATATCTGGCTGACCAGCCTGGATTAGGGGCCCTATTAAATGTGGTGTGCAGATCCCTCTCCTGCAGCTCTACAGTTGGGAACTTTGCAAGGGTATAATTAAATATCCCATGTCCTTTGTGTTAATCTGCCCAGATGGAAAACTGTTCAGTATTCCCTGAGACACAGAGCTGGCCCTTCTGCAGATCCTGCCTGGGAAGGCCTTTGAGATCACTGGGTAAGAGGTACCAGCCCTGTCATTTGCAAACTGCTGATGGATGGGCACAGATCCTGCAGTGAGCACCTCAGGAAGAAAAGGCCAGGAGCAATGCTGAGGGATGCCTGGAAAAGCAGGGGAATTTTGGTCCCGGGGGCAGAGCTGTCAGCAAGGCCACCCACAGGGAAAGTGGCTCTGGGTGACAGATCCCAGCTGGAAGGTGGTGCAGCTCTGCCTCCAGATCTAATTAGTGCCTGCAATGCAGCCAATTACTCGCTATTAATTTAAAGGTTCTTTGATTCCTGCATTAACTCGCTGGCCTTGACTGATTTTCAGAAGCCTCTGCTTGGCTGTTTCTGCAGTGTGATAATAACAGCAAGCAAAGCTCCCCCCCAGTGACTCCAGCAGGGCTCTGTGTGAGCACCCAGCCTGCAGCACGGGCCTGGGCAACTCCAAAAGCTCAGGCACGAGGCAAGATGGTCTGCGGGTGAAAATTTCAGGGCAAGTTCAGCCAGTTTTTTTTTAAATCTTAAATTATTCAGACTCAAAGATCCATAAAATCCACTCCTAAAGCTTAATCTAATATTTGCTTTCCTGTGTGGGGAGTAATTACCAGAGCACTTTTATTGGAGGTTAATTGGTCATCTAGACCATGCCCTGCTGCATGTTAATCATCCTGCCTGTGCCCAATCTGGTAAGAAAGAGCAATGAATTCATCACCAAGGCAAGGCGTGGCACACAGACTGCCCAGGCCTCCCCAAACCAGCCTTCATGTGGCAGGAAACATCTCAGGCCACACAAAAATGATTCAAACAATCTGGCTCACAGAAATTGCTCAGGAATAACTATTTTCCAGTGCTCCTATTTTTGGTATTTCTTGTTTAAAAAGCTCCAGCTTAGACCTGCCCAGAATAGTTTAATCAATACCCATGGATGCAATGAGGACTTTCCCACCCAGAGGCAGAACTTCTCACCCAGAAAGTCCCATTGCCATTTTCACACTGCCTTTTCACTGAGAGCCTGCTCTACAGCCACCCCAAATTAAAGAACCACTTATGACAATGGCAGGCCTTAAATCATCCTGAGCTTGGTGATCCAAATGCAGCTCATTTGCAACCAGATCAGTAATAGCTCAGTAGCACCACCACCTAGCAGAACCTTCTTTCTTGAGGGAAATTTTTAAATGCTTAAATTTGTCACATGGAAAAAATTTTTTCGTCCTTTTTTTGTCCCTTTTCCCTTTAAATAGAGCCACATTTTCCATTTAAAAGCACCTGTGGCAGAAAATGTCACCAAACATAATGCATTGAAGACACAGTCTCAGCCACCCTAAGTAAGGAGAGCCTCCAGAAGTCAAAAGTTACATCTATTTATTCCAGCCCAGAAGGAAATCTGATTTTCTCCTCTTGTTATTGAATCAGCTAATCCAAAAGGATTTTGCTGGAGTGCAAGTTTTGCCGTGCCTTTTGCACTCCACGGGCTGTACAGGACAGGGGGAAGTTAAATGGGAAGTTGCCTCCTGCCCCATCTAAGCCGAGCAGGAACCCAGTTCCCTGGTGTTTTATTTACAGATAATTCACACAAACACCACCTCACTGCTGGGCAATGTGCCAGTCACAAAGCTCAGCTCCCCCACTCCATTCGCCCAGTTTCCTCAGCGGAATCATCTCCCATATTGACTTTATCAACCCACAAAAAAATGATAATATAATCATCCTCATTGAGGTCTCAGCAAGTATATCCCCCATCTGTCCATTGCTAAAGTAGAGCCAAGTTTATGGATGACAGAACAGGTACAACTCTGCAGCACGAGGTGCAAACTCAGGCTCAGGGAGCAGCAAAGTCTCCTGTGCAAATGAGCCCAATGAAAAACTCACTCCCCAGGATGGGCTCTTGCCATCCGTGCCCCGGGCCTGCCCTGGCTGTCCTTGCCTTGGCCCTCAGGTGGCAGCACACCTGAATTAAACACGAATCTCTGTTCTTGCCCTCCAATGGATTTTTCCCATGAACAAGCCTCTTCAATCAATTTTCCCCTGCTATGAACAAGTTTTCAGGCCCTATTAAAGCAGCAAATGCAGCTTGGGACACAGGAGCTTTCCTTCTGGCTGATCAGACTACGGCAACTTCGAGCAAAATGCAGGTTAGACACAATTACTGTTAACTAATGATGTCAGCAATTACACAACTGCCCCGGGAAAACAAAACAACAACCACCCCAGTCACAGAAGACCAGTGGCAATCACAGGCTCCTCCTGCTGTGATTCCCTCTCCTCTCCAGGGGTATGAGCAAAGTAAACCAAAAAGCACCATTTCTTCCTTCTTTTTGCCACAAGACCTTCATCTCACGCCCAGCTAATTGAAAGGATGGGGCCCATTGGTACTAAAATTGCCATTATTAATTACCATAATAATTACTAGTAATTATCCTGACTCCAGTGACCACATTTCTCAGCCCTTTATAATGAAAATGTCTTACAGTCCCACAGGAGTGTGGGAAAACCAAGCAAAGCAGCAGTGTTGTGAATTACCTGGGAACAATTCCTACAGCACAGTGAGTCCTTGAGGGAAACAGCTAATTATTAATTACGAGGCCTGGTTCATGGGGGGGCACCCCGCTCCTGCCCCACGTGGCTGGCAAGGGGCAGAGCTGCCTGCCTGCTCACAGCTGGCATTTCCTTCACCTCAGCCAGTCCCAGGGATGTATTTCGTGCCCAACATCCAGCTCCGTGACCAGCACCCACAGGGACACCGTGGGGAAGACAATTACAGGCTTGCAGGAGTCTCACAGTATTTAAGAACTATTGCTGGAGTACAAAAAAACCAAATAAAAATCTTAAACTCATTAACAGGCTCTAGATTTTTTCTGCTTTTTTGTAAAAAACTTTGCATTTGCAACACCCTGCGAAGGATTAAACAGCAAATCCCAGCCTCAGCTTCCTCAGGCTGGTGCCAAAGCCACAGCACCATGAAGATTTGCTCAGCAAACAGCAAATGGAGCTTCATTTCTCTGTAGTTATTTCAGGGCACATGATGCAACTGCCACAGATTAGGACACACCACAGAACAGCTCCCTAATGAGGTTATTTTGAAGAGCAAAGAAGAAACTAATAAAAAAATTAGACTCAGGGTTTAGTTTTTGAGCAGATTGAAAACTCTGCCTCCTCCTGGGAATCATAAATTGCCTAAAGCCCCAATTTCCCCCCTTGAATCTGCCTGTCTTGACAAGCTCCCAACAGGAGCACATGAGGGGCTCCTGCAGCATTTAGAACTTTAAAAACTGGCTTAGACCCGAGGGCCTGACTAAAAATATACAAAGGAAAAAGAAAATCATCAAGACCTTTTAGACCCATCTTTCAAGGGTTCAGGGGGAGTTACTTGGGGGGGCTGGATTGTCACAAGGGGGTTGAGCTGCTGAGTTCTGGTTGCTCCTCCTCTGTTTGTCCACCTAATGCCAGGATAGTATTCCTGACTGGAACTGCTGGGCTGAGGTCCTGGCTGTGGCTCAGCTCGGGTTCAAGAGGGGAGGATGACGCAGGTTAAGGAGAGGATTTAGCACAGCTGCTTTCAAAGGCTGCCCGAAATGGGAGGGCCCTGAGCTAACCATGCAACCTGAGCCAACAAAACCTTGGGGAGAAGGTTGGTGTTTTCCCTACAAACACGGTGCAGGGGGCTGGATCCATTTCCCCCCACACACATTACTCTAAAACACCTGCTGGATCTGCCCGTAGTTTGCTGAGATGTGACATTACACAGCTCAGGAGGGGCTTTCAGGTGTGAGCCTTCACAGACAGAGCCACCAGCCCGTTCTCCCCGGGCTTGGGGTGATGAGGAATATGTGAACATCTGCAGGAAGTTGGTTTCCATGGATACTCCCACCTCCAACCCCGCTGTGTGCCACCTGAACTCCCTCTCTGCTTTGGCACAGGCTGAACAGTTCTATAAAACTCAATTATTTCGCAAAAAGTACAAATGAGGGGGAAAATCTGCTTGGTGGGGCAAAGGGGAAAGGGGAGCAGGAGAAAGGTGCTTTTCATTTGACTAACATTTCATACCCATGGCATTTGAAGGTAAGGAATGTGGCAAGATTGCTGAGCCATGTGCAGAGAAACACTGGGGATGCTTCACTGAAAAGGGATCGAAGGGCATTAGACTTTGAGTGGAAAGAACAGACCCAGCAATGTTTGCCGTTGTGCTGGCTGATACAATTTAATATCTTTATTAATGAACTGGAGGAAAAAATCCAGTTGGATATTGATGGAACATAGAGATGATGCCAAACTATAAAGCATGGGGAAAAAAATCTCATAAAGGGGATAATTTTTCTCAAACATGTGCATTAATTAGAGCTGAGACTATAGACAAATATTAAAGGTTGGATTGCCTTTATGGATGTTGGACATTCCCAAGGGATTTCCATAATTAGATCTAAACTTTCAGGCAATATTTATTATGAAAATCAAGATGTAAAAGGAAACAAGGATTAGACATTAAGTCTGTTTATAATACAGGCCATGAAATGAGGGGAAGAGGCTTTTGTGTGGTCAGGGAGGGCACAGAACTTGCAGCAGTGGCCATCTGACAAAAGTAATGAATAACTTCTCCTGGCAGTAATTAGACAATAAAATAGTGGATGGAAATTCAGCAAAATGATAGAAAAGCCAACCCTCAACAAAAGATTCACCCACAAAGGAGGTGACTGCGCTTAGTCTTCTATCCAGGGGACATTTCAAGCCTCCTATCAACCGTTTAGAATGTTAATTTTACTGCCTGTCTAGTTCAAAGATGCCATTTCAGATTTTTCCTTCCCTTTTATTCTCACGCAATTGACCTTTTTAGCATTAAGTGGAACAAACCTGCCAGAATCAGCTACAAGAGAAAGCAGCTCTTCAGCCACTGCAAAGCAAAGCAGAAACCATCTCCAATTAATTTACCGCTGGGGTTACTCCCATCCCTTCTCATCTGGGTTTAAACAAGAGCAACAACCACCTCTCTTTGCTAGCAAACACGGGATTAGCCCTCCAAACATGGACTGTGCAAAGTGCAGCATCCTTGCAAGCTGTTAAAGTGGGAAAGTGTTTCGTGAGAGGGCCTGAGCTGCAGCCAGACCTTCAAACCCTCACCCTGGCAGGTCCTCGCTGAGAGGGAGCCGGAAAGCACAGACAGGACGTGGCCCTGGGGCACATCTGGAGGGTCAAACCTAACTGGTCTCTCCTGGGAAGCCAAGGAGAGGAAATGTTCAATTTTCCCCTGTAAAGTGCAATTTTGATGATGGTCATGACTCAAAGGAAGCCAAGGGGTTTTATATTTTTAAATAATGCATAAAACGAAGCAACAAACCCCAAGAAATGTGCTCTGGGCACGGCTCAGATCCAGTCAGTGCTGACAGTGGAAGCTCTGAGTGTTTGAAAACAGCAGGCTAATAGAAACCATTCTGTGACTTTAACTCTTGCTACAAGGCACTGATTAAAATACATCAGCCTGAAGTTATTGCTGTGCTTAAGTGCCCTGCAGGGTGTGAAAATACAAGTACCGAGACATTTAAAAATCCCTGTTTGCTGCTTTACCTGGTCACTTCCAGCCACACACCGGGGTCACTTCTGTGCCATCCAACCCGACCCACTGCATTTCCAGGTGAACAGTTCTCATCCAAGAGGTGCATAAACTCAATTTCCAGCTGAACTACCAGGAAATCAGCCTCGGGCACCCACAGGAAGAAGAGAAGGGGGAAGATGTAAATTTTCCCCTTAATTCTGAAGTGCATTAATCTGCATGTGATGCTGCCACCTCCAGACACGGCCATGGAAATCAGGGATAACCCACCAGCTGGAATAAAAGGCAAAAGAACCCCTTCCTGCTGATAAAGTATTACCACAGACCAGGCAAGGTGTTGCTGCTTTGGGTAGTTTTGGTCAGCAGAACATGCAGAGCACCAGGTGCCCTCAGTGCCTCTGAGGGGACACGCCAAGGAAGAACTTTCCCTGCTATTCTGCAGGATTTCCAGTAAGAAACCCCCAGATTTTGCTAGCCAGTAAATCTGAGTTTTCAGCTATATAATAACTCACTATCTGAACTGCACCATTATGCTTTTAGAAATTGCTCTGTTTGTTTGAATAAATCCTTTGGGGATAGTTTTCTTCAGGTTTTTTTCCATCTTAATTGCCTGAAATTTATTGAATTTGTTTCATTACCTCATGCTTTTCACTGCTGTTTCTGAGACAAGCAAACATATGGATGCTGTGCTTTTGCAGGGCACTCAGTCAGAGGGAACCCATCAGCTGGGAGCACAGCGAGCACAATTGCCAGTGGGATGATGGATATCTCCTGACAAGCCAAAAAAGCAGATGCCTTTTGTTTCTAGTCCAGCCCCAACAGCAGAGAAAACTCAAACTGCAATATTGTGAAACACTAAGGTTATTCTAAAGAGATGTGATTGATTTCAGTTTGGATGAGCAGCCCAGGAAATCAAGCTCTTTTCAACACTGGGTTCATCTACCTTTGGAAATAAAAACACTGTAGCGTTTTAATTAAAAGCAATCAAAAGCAGATGTTACCCACTCCCCCCCGCCCTCAAAAAAGAACAATCCACCAAGGAATCCTTAACTAAGAGACGACCTCTCACCTCTAAAATCCCATCCCTAAATAGGATTATGGGCTCAAACACTTTCTTCACAGTTTCTTTCTTTGAAGAAGCCTCTACAGACTTCCAACAATACAGTAACTTTAAGGGGCTTTGAACAACAAATGACACCGTGCCATGAAAAGCAGGGTGACAAATGACCGAAATGCCTGTTTTGTATCTGAAGGTCAGTGCGTGTGGTGTTTGCAGAGCCGAAGCCAATCAAAAGCAGCAATTAGTGAGCACTGCCAGGGGGAGCAGCTCCCCAGTGAGCTTAGTGGCCCCAGAAAGCCCCTGAAGGTGCGTGGGCCTTGGGCACGGGGGAATGTGGTGCTGCTCCCCAAACGCCCAGCACTGACCAGCTGCACAGAAATCCCTGCACTACACCCACACTGGTCCCTTTCTATCCCCAAAGACACCTTTAAAGCCCGAGCAGTTGGTGCCATTCTCTAAATAAAGTGGCAGAGAGCTCGTTCCTGCTGCGGTGGGAATTCCCTCTTACAACACACAACCTGGAGGACACAGCCTGGATGCCACTGGGGGATACCCCCTCTCCTGTATTCCTATTTCTACACATTCTATTTCTGCATTTCTGGGAGCTCTGGGCTGTTCCTTCTCACCACAGACAGACAACAAGTGGTGAAGGAAGATTAATGTGGCGAGTTTTCAGCTGCTTTATGACTCCGACTCCTCTGTGTGTCCTGCAGCACAGTAATGCTGGTCTGAGCTCTGCCCATCGAGCAGGTTTGCATGAGATTGTCTGTTCTCTTATCAGTCTTGGCTCTAATTTGCCTGGTTATTGAGAGCCCTTCTAGTCTGAATTCAACACATTCAAACTCAACGTGGCATAAGTGGATTATTTATCAATTTATGGTAACTGCTGGCAGCCAGGCAAATACCACTTGCTCATAAAATGCCTCCAAATCCTCGAGGAAAGGGTGGCTGGAGGGCGTTTCTACATTGCTACAGAAAATAAGGGATTTATTCCTAGACAGTTACAATTAGGAAAGCTGGAAATGAATAGTTTGCACAGTTAGACCGAGGGGGAATAACGAAGCTGGAAATGTAACTGGACTGATTCTGCTCCTGCTGCTGCCACTTGATGTACGAGCACTTTTCATATCAGGAATCCATGCATTTTAATTACAATTACACTGTAATCACTCCCAGTTAAACCCTTCAGCTACGCAAATGAGTGGTTATCACACCTTTTCCATGCTGAAAGAAGAGGTAATTGCAGTTACATCACCCTTAGCACAAAAGGGCTTTTTTTGGAGTAATTAATTGGCCATGCTGCCTAAATGATCCATTTCACTGGCAGATGGAGACCGAGGAGTGTGTCAAAAATCTCTGCCATGGGGAGCCACACAGGTATGAAACCACCCAGCACCACAAAGAAATGAAGTACCAAACACTTCCATATGAAGGGGGCTGATGCAGAACACACCAGACTGGCCTTTTATACTAATTTCACATTGCTTTGATAATTTTTCAAACACCAAATGAAATAGTTAACTCCATATAATCTACATTATGGTTCTTTGGTTTTTTTCCTTAAGGAATTTCCACACAAATGAGACAAATAACTTTTATATATCCCTTCCCCCACTTCATTAACCTCAATAATTCACTAGTTTAATTTCATTAGCTAATGAAGCTCAACTGTTTATGATCAGTGAATGTCCACCAGAAAGTCACCTGGGGTAAAGGGTAAGAACCATTCAATATCTGGCTAATTTTAATGCCCCTCTGAAGGATAACAAAGAAAACAAGACCAATCAAGGAGAGCAATAACCGATGTCTCAATGGCAAATAATGGATGTATTTTTATCCCCCCTTCCCAAGGCACATCCTCACTGGAAAGGCACTGCAGGCTCACAGTCAGAATTTAGGAGCAGGGTTTCTCTGTGACACACTGAGATAAATCCCCTCCTGGAGTTCTGATTACTCCCTATTTCCAGACAGCAGACAAACACCCTTTGAAGCTGCAGAATTCCTGCTCCTGGTGTTTTACTCAGGGGGTTTCCTGTTCATTCTGGTGAGACTGTGGAATGTCTGACTTCCACCACTCTGACTTTCTAAAAGCTTTCAGCCTTTGGTGAAAGCCACCCTTAACTTAAGAGCAGTGTCAGAACCAGCTCCTCTCTGGGAAAATTCAACAAACATACAGTTATTTTTCTTGAATTACCTTCTGGGAAAGTAGACTATGACCCCTCAAGAGTAGCCCTGTGATGGCAGCACCTGGATGATATTATCTCCCTTCTTCATAAGAGGTGAAAAATCGATGAGCCTGACTAAATTAATTTACTTCAATCTCAGCTCTTGTCAATACAAACAAATGATTCCACGTGGAGCTCTGTTCAGTGAGGTACAGATAGAGTCAATAACTCAGCAGGAGATGCTGCCTCCAAAGTGAAGCTTTTGGGTGTCCAAATCACTGTCCCAGACTATGGATGTTTTGGATGTAAGCACAGGTCGCTTTTGGGTGGGTTTCCTAGAGCTGAAAACATCAAGGCCCCTGCACTCTGATATGTGCACGTTGCCAGTGAAGTACACCCAGGCCAGCTGTAGCTGCCCAAAGCCCTGCATTGCTTCCCTCCTGGAAAGCACCTTTGCCCTTGGAATTTGATGCTACATTCCTGTATTCTTAGTCCAGCAATCCCACTTCTCCTGCCTGTAAATTCCACCCCTCTGGAGGTGCAACAAGACACAGAAACTCCAAGTCTCCCACCTTCTCACCGAGTCCTTGAGGTCCCTGCATGAAACCAGCCAGGGCTGCCTCCTGCTTTAAGAGAGTTTAACCCAACTGCCCAGGACCACAACGACAAACGAGGTGTTAAGAGCCAATACAGTCGATAGCTCCGGATTTTAATTCTCCAACACACCTAAGTCAAGGTGTAGGTAAGTATTTCTACCTGGGAGAGAGGCAAGACTCCATATCTCCTCTTGCTGGTGTATTTTTGTTTGGTTAATGAAAGAACTGTTGGTATTGACACCCCCCTGGATGCTGAAGACACACCCCGTGGCTTTGCGTTTCGAGCACATCACATCAGTCTCACACTGAGTGTCTGCAGCACCAAAACCAGCCCTGCCAAGCCAGGAGACTCCGGTGGTCAGTTGGCACAGTGACAAGGCACCCCGGGGAGTCAGTGGCACTGGTGGCACAAGAAGAAGTGGATGGCAGCTCTCCCAGGACCCGGAGTGTTCTCAGCCACCCCCCTGGGACTGGGGCTGAGGCTGTGCTGCCAGCAGCCCTCGGGACAGAACCATCACTCAGCCTCGGGGCCCACTGACTGCTCCGAGCAGCTTTTGGGGAGAACAAGCACCAAAGGGCAGGGCAAAATTCACAAGTCTAGCCTGTCCTTCAGCAAGCTGGTGCAGACCCACGGCAATCAGTGACACAAAGCCCCTTTACAGCCCCCCAGACACCACAAACTACAGGAGTTCCTCTCCCTCCGGGGGGCAGATAAATCTCCATCCCAAAGGAACCAGAGCTCAGCTGGACTGACTTCTGCAGAGTAAGGATTTTGTCCGAGGTGTTTAAGCTTAGTCACGTCTGGAAGTGCCTCCCTGAACCGTTTCATCCATCACTGCTGTGTCAGGCCCTCAGCTCGAGTCCTGCCAACAGCCCAACCCACGTCACAGCCACCTGGTGCTGTTTCCTTCTTGCCCAAGTGGGAGAATAAACAACGGCCTTCTTTGGTTTGTTGCCATTTAATTACTAGAATGAGCGAGCTCTCTTCCCCCAGTCCTGCACCAACTTTAACATCTGAGCAATGAGGAATTGCTTGAAGTTACATTATGTAAAACAGAAGCTTGGTAACACGGAGCAAACACGACCGTTAAGTTACGGAGTTTGGAAAATTCCAATTTATTCCTTCTGTTCTGGCTGCCAAGAGCACAGCGGAGGGCAGAGGGAAGAGGAGGAGAAAGTGCCTCCTTATATTTTCATCACTAGAGGAGAATGAAAGGACAGTGGTGGCATAGGGTCAATTCTATCCTTCTCTGCCCTGCACTTGTGGGGTATCTCTACCCAAGCACCTGAACACTTGTATTTTCAGCCTGTCCTAATACCAGAACAGAAATCACTGCTCCAACATGAGCCACACTCAACTGCCACTAAATGTCACTGTCAGATGTTATTTTTCCCTTGCCAGAAATATGCCCAATTGACATAAAACCCAGACATTGAACATGCAGATGAATTAAATAATTAGGCACTAATGCAGATATCAGCTTGACGCTATTAACCCTGCCTTATACCACAGCATTCAGACCCTGCTCAGCGGGACTCTCTGCAGAGTCTCACACACCCCCAGCCTGTTTCCCAAACACAACCCCTGCCATGAGCTGTCTGGCAAAGCCCTCCTTTTGTGGGCACCTCCAGTGCCCCCAGTCCCTGAGGGAGCATATCCCAAACCCACTGCAGCCTTGTCAATCCCCCTGCAAACTCCTGACCCCACTGCCACCAGAGACAAGGGATGGCAGAGTTTGCAAAGCAGGGAACGAGACATTTAGCTCAAAGTTAAGGAGGAGGATAGGGATCTACCAAGAATAAACTCCTTTTGGAGCTGAAAAATGCAATCAGACCTTCTTCCAAGAGCAGATTTTTCTTGCCTGAGAGAAGAAGCTTCACTGCCCGGGCACAAGGGGTCACAAGCCATTAAAAGCTGCCCCTGCCACCCAGAATTGATGGTGTCTGAGCCTTGCTTACTGGGAGCAAACCCCAGCACGTATCAATCCCAGGAACTGCCATGTCTGGGCTCCTGCTGGTGGCTGTGGCTCTCTTCAATAATTAAACAGGAAGGATGGGTTCTCTGTTGGTAATTACTTGGAAAAAATGGGGTATGTGGAAGTGTAGTCATTGAAAGAACATCCTGTGTATTAGCCCAGAAAAGGTGACTCTGGATGGGGTCGGAAGGACTATAAAACACTCATTCCTGCCATAATTCCCTGGAAAAGATGCTCCCTAAGAATCTTCCAAGTTACCTGAGGGCTGAAAGATAATTGAAATGGAACTCCAGTTTAAGGCAGCACCAGCGTGGCCACGGGAATTAGAGCCAGGTGGGAAATTAGTCCTCAGAAATCCCAACCGGTTTCTTTGGGGTCTGGTTGGGTTTTACCCTGAGATGGGAACACCGAATAATGGGAAGTAAGGAGCGGCTCCTTCGGGGGGAACACCGGGATTGGGAATGGGGGAAAGCCCAGACTGGATTAGGTCAGAAACTGGAATGGGGGAAAGCCCGGACTGGATTCAAACTGTAAACTGGAATGGGGGAAAACGCAGACTGGATTGCAGCTGGAAACTGGAATGGGGGAAAGCCCGGACTGGATCTGACCTAGAAGCAGGAATGGGGTCCTGAGCATGGAATGGGGAAAGCCCTTGTTTCCATGACTGTTCAAACAGAGCTGGAGCTGGAACATTCTGCCAGGCCCCTGGAATGTTTTTCTTTCAGTAGCACGTTGAGTACATTGTACTGTGCAGCCCCAGGGAAAGAGGGGGGACAGGGAGGAATCAGCAGGGATTTGGCTGTTTGGGTATGACCAGACACATCCTGGATGTGCCATCTGAGAGTCCAGACCAGGAGAAAATACAGCACACAGCAGCAGAACAGCTCAACAACTTGCAAGCTTTTAGAAAGATGCCAGTGTTTGAGCAATTCCCATCATACCAAAGAACATTTTTTTAATACCAGCTGCAGGAAAGGGCTCGCTCACTGCTGGTAGTTTCCACCATCAAAGTGGAACGCTTTGCTCTGTGGGTTCCAAGAAGGCCTTCAGAGAGCCCCAAACCGCTCTTACTAACAATGGGGTGTGCTTTGGGTTGGGGCTCGCTGGTAAATCCCAGGGATAAACTCACTCTGGCAGGACATGCCCATTTGCAAAGGAAACTTGCACTGACTTCAGCACAGCCCTCTCGCCCTCTGGGCACAAAGGAACTGCCCACAAGTAACACAACCACATCAGCAGGATGGTGAAGATTTTTCCAGTGCAAATTCAAGGACTTTTAACTCGGGCCCACAAAGTCACTGCTCAGACCTGCATAAGGAGTTCTTTTTTTGGGAAAAAAATATGTCTATATTGTCATCTCCACAGTCACAAATAATGTCTCTTTTATTTCTAAGGATATAATTGATGCCTGGAATTTATTGTACAAGTAAAGGCCACTATTATAATGACTTCACTAAAAGTCATGAAATATTGTGGCAATGAAGAACTGCAGAGTCCTCTGGCACATTTGACTATATTTGCAAGTAAAATCAGTTTAAGGTGTTATATAATTGGATGAATAATCAAAAAATGCTCATTAAAGCACCAAAGGATGCTGAGATGGCAAAATGCTCCGACCTTCAGTGTTTTGCACTGTCCATTTGGACTGTTCTTGTCTCCTGCCAAACAGAATAAATTCAGAGATTGGAATTTTTTTCCAGCAACTCCTCCCCCCCTTCCAGCTATTTCCACCATCCACTACAAAGTCTTTTTATCCTTCTTTAAGTGGTGCCTAAGCAGTGGCGGGTCCTTGTGAGCTCATCCCACTCCCACAAGAGGCCATCAGGACAAAAAGGAAACTACTTTCCAAAGCCGAGGAGAAAAGGTCAGCAATCAAATTAGATATGGGGCAATCCATCTCCGAAGACTGCTGCTCCAAACACTGTTCTCCCAAAACATGAGATTAACACACACAGTTGATTAAGAATCTGAACTTCTGTGGTCAAAGTCAAATGTGTTTCTCATACTCGATTATGTGAAACGACAACCCAAATAAACACAGGCCACATCTATAATTCTGTTAGCCATAATTTCAATCAGCAGGCATCAAACACCATTAGCTGGGATAGCTTTGGGATTTTGAGGCTGGTTTTTTTTTTTTTTTTTTTTAATTATGCAAACATTTTCAAATAGGCAGTAAAAGTTAAATATAGAAGAACANTATTTGCAATTCTGGTGCAGCTTTTCCTCCAGGGAAAAATTAAAAAAAAAAAAAAAGAAAAAAAAGATAGCAGATACTTATGGGAAGAAAAATAGCAAAAAGGAAGCTGTACAGCAATTCTCAATGCAAAGAAAGGAGAGAATAGGAAAAAACAGAAGCACAGATCCTGAACAAGCAAAAGGTACCAGGAATATATTTTAAGCCTGACCCTTGGGTTTTTAGGGGTTTTTATAGTTTGTCTTTTAAAACACAAGTCGTTCAGATTTGTGATTCCTGTAGGAGGAGGTTCAAATGCTCCTGAAGAAAAATACTATGGTAAGAGAATTTTTTTTTAAATAAACACCAATTTATTACTAGAAAAACACATTTTACAGGTAAGCCACTAAATTTTAAAACTCCAGTGTTCCCATGCACGTCCCAGTTTCCTTTAGCAGCATATTATTTCTGATGGGTGCCCTGCAATGGGCCCTGAACCCAAAGCCACCGCAGCACGGCTGTGGCAGCTGTTCGGACACGGATCCCCACCAACCATTAAACACACGCTCTGTCGGCTCAGACAAACTCACCAAACCCCACTGTCAATTGTCGTACTGAAATGATTTCCTGTGTTGCAAAGGAGTGCAAAGCGAGGCCGGTAATGGCCCATTTCAGAGGAAACACAGAGAGAGGAAGAAAATACTAACCATCTCTAGCATATATTTACTCGCTATTTACAATGCAAATGGTTCGGGTTTGTTTTGCGCAGCCAGACGAGCCACTTCAAATTCTGTTTGTGGTTACCACGCAGGAAAAAACCTTTTAAAGAATCCGAAAGCCCAGGAGGTTTGGAGCCCCAGCGCTCCCAGCAGTCACAGAAAGAGGCAGGAGAGTCCCCTCTGCCCATCCTGGGGCACCTCCCACTGCACACACAGCTCTTGCCCTTGGCCCAGCATTGTCCATGGGGGAGCAAATAAGGAAAACACAAAGTCCCCCCCCCTTACATGCTAAAGGTCCACCCTGCTCGGTGGTACTCCAGGAAAAATAGTTGTCCCTAATTTAAATATTCTAAGAGATTAAACTATGACAGATCTGATAGCAAAAAACCCAAAGCAAACCAACCAAACCAAAAAACCCAACTGAAAAATAATCAAAAAACTCGGCACATGCGAACACACAGAACATTAAATAAACCCTCATATCTGAACACACAGAACAAATAAACCCTCCTACCCAACACACAGAATATCAAATGGACCCTCCTACCCAACACATGGAGTATCAAATGGCCCCCCCACCTGAATCTGTTGTATAGTGAGAGCACAAATGGCACAGAGCTCAGGAATGTGATGCCAGGCCTCATTACTGCAGTGTCTTTTCATTCTGTCTGGGGGAGTAAAGTCCAGTCAGTGCCTTAGCCTAAGGGGGATGGTGCTGGGAACAGGAGGAACTTCCAGGCAAGGCTTGGGATTCATTTGTTGCCACAGAGCAAAAGGAAAATGAAGAATAGGACTTAAAAGCCAAATAAGTAAAAAAGTAATTTTCCTGGGCCAGGCTTTACTATGAATAGACCTTTTCAGCCCCAAACAGTGCTAAGAAAGTCAATGATTCCCTAAGCCAGGTTTCAGCTAAAAAAAGGTGCTCCTTTATTCCTCCTTCTCCCTCAAAAGCTCTGACTCCTTTCTGTTCATTCCTCCTCTTTCTCCCTATACCAAGGAAAGTGAAGAAAGGGGAGTGGAGCTGAGCAAGTCTGACAGTCGGGCTCAATTCTTACATTTATGGAGTTTCTTTATCTGAATGACACCTGGAAATTGAGAGAACAAACTGGAAAGCTCAACAACAACCACCTTTGTGGTTTTATCTGACAGATCAGAAAGGTAGGGAAACAGTAACATCCTCACTAACATCCCTTTCCCATGTGAATTCATGGGGGAAAAAACTCCTTATACTAAACAAAGCTTATGGACTGTATTCTGAAGCCATTTTCCTGTATTGAAACAGATTTCCTCCTCATGTCATGCTGAAGGAATGCCAAACATGGATTTGATCTGGGTCAGATCAGAGAGCTGGAGGCATTTCCAGGGCCTCTTCTGCCAAACTGGAGTTACGTGGGAGCAGAAATTCTGAATGGTACAACCTGAGAAAACCCCTTTTCTTGGTGGCTGGAGAAGCCACTCAGCAAATTCATATAATAATAATAAATAAATAATCACTATCAAAGAACAATAAGCCAGTCCTTCCCTAAAACACTGGGATCCCTTTCTGCTAGATGACCAAAACTGAGCTGGAAAACTTTGTCCCTGTTTCCACCACAGATTGTTTGGGATCCTTCACTTCTCCAAACACCCATCTGCACACTTTGTGTAACTTATGTAACCCCTTAATCACTGTGTTGTTTCCTGCTAGTAAAGAGACCCATTTTTGTCAATATCCTAATGAGTATGTTACTGCAGCTGCAACAATGCCAAACATTCACTGAATCCATGAGAAGAAAGGCTGAGTCTAAAAGCTGGAAATTCCCCCCCCCCCAGTTTATAGATCCCATGCAGTTCCATTTTGCATGCAGGGGCATTCCCACAGCACTAAGGATTTATGCAGTGGCTCCTTGCTTTGAATGAATCACCAAGCAACGCTCAGTTCTGCTTAGGAAGAGGATGAAATTCAGAGCCCTGAAACAGAAACCCCACTCCTACAGACTCCAAGTCCTGCTTTGGTATCTCAGCCTTTACTGAGAGGGTCACTCTAATGCCAGCCACTCACTGCCAGGAGGAAAGTGATCCCTGCCGGGATCTGGGATTCATTCCAAACACTCTGCCCACCTGCTGGATTAACAACCTCAGCACTGCTAACACAGGGAATATTAGGGGGGAGAAGGGGGACTGGGGTCAGCTGCTCACCACGGAGGTGTTTCTGGTTCAGCAATGTAAGGTGACCTCCCAGCTTAAAAACTGCCAACATTTTACAATTTTGAATTCCCAGCTGTTATTTACCCTCCACCTCCCTCATCTTCCGTGGTCAGGCACTGCCCACAAATAGACTGTTTTTCCCTGGGAATTGAGAGCATTTAATACAGTCTGGCTTTGAACTCCACTGGATTTCCCTGGAAAACCATTCCATAGAGCCAATTTCCTGGATATCACTTTCTCATTATTGCAGTGTTTGCAACTCTACAGCCTTATACGTGCATGATTTTTTCAGTTTTATTCCATACAGGAATGATTTTGTTTCCAGGGAAAGGTGGCAACACCCTCCAAAGCCCTGCAGAAGGGTCAGTGTCCATAGGACTGTTTCACTGCAGGCTCTTAGGGATTTGGTTGGGAGAAAGGGTATGGAAGTGAGTTATGGAAACGGGGATGAGCACGGGGGAGGGGGGAAAGGGCTCCTCACACATGAGGCACAACTCTGATTTTAATGCAAACTGTACCACCACTTAAAGAACCTGTGTTTGCAATGATAAAAAGCCATCCAAAAGAGGCTGGGGAGACTGAACAGGGGGAAATAGATTAATAGATCTCCACATTGAGCATAATTGATTTGGGGCATGTACTCCACAAACCCTTCACCAATGATTTATCTTCATTTGGTGGGTAGAACACCGAGTTCAGTCAGGTCCCCAGAGAGCCATCCATCACCTGCCTCACCAGCAGGAAGAAGTGGGGCCTTCCCTTGCTGTTTTATCTCTCCTTTTGCTTCCATACGTGACTTAAACAAAACAGGAGGTGGTTTTTCTTTGAGAAAGAAATAAATCACTGCTGATATTAAAGGGAGCCCCAGCGCCATCGCACACGGAGCCGTTACTGAGTCAGCTCCAAAGGCGATCCCGCCTCTCCCACCTGCTGAGCTCCAGCTCTGCTCCTCCCCTGCACGCACAGGAGGGAGAGGCAAGGCTGTGTTTAAACTGCTGGGCATAAAGCTTAAGCTAGGTGTTCTGCTGGAGCTCTTCTGGTGTGAGCCACCTTGTCTTTGAGGATTTAACAGGGCTCATCACTCTGGTAATGAGCAAACCGGGAGAGGGAGCTGGGATAAAGGGAGAGTGTCCAAATGCCTCCTGCACGTTCCCTCTGCCTTCAAGCCAAATGCCGAGGGAGGGAAGCCCCAGGCCAGGATATCTTCATTTTGCCCCAGGAAAAATTGCTGAGGAAGACTCTAAAGAGCAGTTCCCTCACACCCATGGTTCCCGGGATTGCCAGCACAGCAAGGCACCACTCCAGGCTTCCATCCTGGTGCTGCAGCCTCCAAACTCCACCTCAGCCCTGCCAAAATCCCACCCGGAGCTGCCCTTTGCCATAGCCTGGACCCCACATTTTGCCCCTGGCAGCACTTTTTTTCTCTCTTGCAGCTGATTTTCTTAAGCAGGGGGAAGTTTGTACAACCTCTGGTTCTCCCAAGAAGGGGTTTCAACAGGGTTTGGAAAAGGGGGGGAGAAGGAAGAACGTGTGTAGCACATTAAAGAAAGAACTGCAGGGGAATCCTCAGCAAGCTGCAGGCAGGGTTAAATTGATCTCCAACATTAAATGATGACAAAGCAGAATGCAATAAAAGCATAACAAGCATGAAATATGAAAAAAAAAAAAGAAAGCCATACTAAGTCCCAATCACCCCCTTTTTGAATTCCCTATTCCTTCTGCACCTACATAATTGTAAATTCTGAGGAAGAGCAATACAGCCCTCTGAAATCCCATTTCAGAACTGCAGGGGCAGCACTATTTGCTTTTAGGTGTGTCAGCTCATTGAAACGGGCACCCCATTTATCATATTCAAGCATTATTTTTTTGGTGACATTTAAATAATGCTGATATCACTCTGTCAGGGCAGAAGGCACATGGCACTTTTGGGAGCGTTTCCTCAGCTGTTTCCCTTGATTTTCATAATTTCGGGGCAATCAGGTGGCTCCAGATGGGATAAACTCACAGTGTGGTCATTTGCAGTTCTGTACTTTCTTCCTGACAGTAACTCACATGGAAAAGCTGAGGTAGCTAAAACACAAACTAATCAACCAACCAAAAAACCCCCCAAAAAACCAAACAACCCCACCAAAAAAAAGCCAAGCAAAAAACCCACCCCAAAACCTCAACTATCCCCCCACCCCAAAAACCCCACCAATCCCTAACTGGAATTCCCTGAAAATCAATGTATTGCCTCCTGCCCTGTCAAGATTTTGCATTCAAAACAACAGAGGGCAGGAAACAAAGAAATAATTTCAATTTTTTTTCCCCCCAGATGTTCCCAGGAATCCTGAACTGTGAGTTCTGAAGCCCCACTGCCAGTCCCTGTGTTTAATCTACAGAACTGCAATAAAGTGTGATTAGTTAAAATGAGATACAGTCCCCAATTCATCTTTGCAAAAGACTTGGAAAAGCTGATGGGGAAAAAGGTAATTTTTCTTTTATAAAGCAGCTCCCAGCACAAGGAAGGGTTTTTTGGCTATAAAAAAATGGCTTGAACTGCAAAGAAATATCCCTCCACAATGGGAAACGTGAACCTGCATGAAAATGTGAGTAGTATAGGAATTAGGTTATATATTTTCAAACCAGAAATGCCCCTGTTTGTGATCACCCAAAGAGTTTATGGTTCCATGACTTCGGTGGCAAGTGTTTTGCTCTCAGATTATCCATGGGGAATAATTGTATTCGACATTAATGTGCAATTTTGTACAGACCAATAATTTTCAAACTGACAATTCCGAAGGGCCAAACTCCACTCTCAAAACCTGCAAATGACTAAACTTAAGAAACCCCAATCAACTGTTTCTCCCTGGGCTGATCACGGTCCCCGTACCGAGCCCAAGGTATGCAGTGCCCTGTTAATCCTCCACAAAGAAGTAATAAAGTATCAGTTTTATCCACTATACAAAATCTTCTATTTGATGAATATTTCAGACCTTTAAGTGCATTTTTTTACGTTCTCCATCACAGAACAGCACAATTCCCTTAGTGTTCGATGTGATTTATCCCTGCCCGAACCAACCGCAGGCACCAGGAGAGGCCCCTGGCGTTATTAATTAACGCAGGTGTTAATTGGCTGTTACACATGGGAAGAAGACAGCTGGCAGGGCAGACAGGACGGGCTGAGAGCCTCCCCTGCCCCAGAGATGGAGGCACCTCACTCGCTGTGTGAGTGGCCAGGGAATGGCCTTTGCTGTCCCAGGAGACACGGTGGGGACAAACAGCAGCGATGAGACGAGTCACAGGCACTGAAGGGACAGCGAAGGGCAAACAATAAACAAACAAGCGGATATTTCCTCAGCTCAAGCGCCCATTAACTGAAATAAATGAAACCTCCAGCCCAAGGAAGGAGTGGAATCTGCGGTGAGTGACAAGGATTCCCGTTCTGAAGGATGGCTGGGTGGCTTCCCACAGCTCCAGCTCCCTTTGGATAATCATCTCCCAGCAGGAGGAAGGGTAACATGCCAAAGGTTTGTCAGCCTTCCTTTTCGCCTCCCTAATTGCTGTTTTGCCTTTCAATAATTGGCAGATGCAGTCTGTGCTAACAGGGAGCAGATCCCAGTGCATTGCAGCCCAGCTGCTGCAGGGCCCAGCCCCAGAGGAGACGGGCACCACGGCCCCGGTGTGCCCCTCAGAACCAGGCTGGCACTGCACCCAGAGCTGCCTCTCCTTGGATTGCTACCATAAGGCAAAGGGCAGGCGCAAGACTTTGCCAACATATACATCAATTTTTGAAGAAACTCAGTTTTCCTTTTTCTTTGTACTTGACAGATCTGAAGGAAACAAGAATAATACCCATGAACTGGATTTTTCTAACCTGGCCAATGCTGCTGTTTTTGAAACCTTGCACTTCCCTGAACACTCTTGTTATATACCACAGTGTGCAGTCCAGACACTGAAAACTTCAATTAAAAATACCATGAAGTGATTCAACTGCTCACCACGTCATTTAATGTGGCTGAAATTTCAAATGATGTGCTTTCTGGGGAAGCTATGTCCAACTCCATCAAGATTACTGGAAGGTTTATGCACTGGGATGAGAGTCAGGTGAGAAAGGCAAGGATTTTGCTTTGCACACTTGGGCTTTGCAGGTATAACATGAGACAATACAATGGAGATCTAGAATACCATGGAACTGCCAGGTTATCCAGTATCTGGAGAGCTTTGAGCTGAGATAAACAAATCCTTCCCAAAGAACATTTTATGATGGGAGAAAGGAGGAGAAAGGAGGAGAAAGGAGAGAAGAAGAAAGGCAACTATAAATCAAAGCAAAACCCACCTCCATCTGATGGCATTAAATTTATGGCCAGGTGTGTGTGCAGCTTGCCCTACCAAACCCTTTCATGGGAATTCCTATTTCCTACATAAATAAACTGAAGACTCCACGCTCCTCTTTCCTGGAGACTGCAGCCAGCAGATACCCACTCTGGGGATCTCCTGTCCCCTCGTGCCCTGCCTGTTGGGACAGGGCAGCATCCCACTGCCCAGAGGCCAAAGCAGAGCCATGTGCTGTTCCCCACATCCTCACCCCTGCCAGCATCACCGCCTGCCCAGGCTCATGTTGCCCAAACAGCCAACCCCAGCAGCTCCCTGCAAATAAACACTGTTGTTCTCCAGGAACTGCCTCTGTATCCCAAAAAAACATCAGTTTTTCCATGTTACATCCACAATGAGTGGCTCTCAAGGTTTTTGGTGCAATTGATTCTCACTGGGCCAGAAAGCAGCTCAGCAGCTGAAGGCTCTGCAGTGGCAATTTGACAGAGTTAATAGTTTTAAAACCATTTTTTCTATTACCTGCCAACACTGTTTATATTTTCTTCAAGGTCTGTATGTGCCGATTTATTTAAATTATTTTCCAATAGACCCTGAAAAGCACAGAAAATAGAAATAAATGGATAAAGCACAAGGTGCAAGGATATGTTGCTCCAGATTGTCTGTCTCCTTGGCTTTGTCTTCACATAAGCACAAAAACAATATGAGCCCAATGTAAAGAAACTGGAAAAACATCAGCTTAAGCCAAACAAATTGGTCTATTACTGAGCCACATGAGGGACAAACAACTCAGGTGCAGCTCAGAGAGAGACCTGGATTTTTGTCATGGATCTTGTATAAGGATGTGGTTATTATGGCTTACAGAAACCTCACATTCATCTCTCTGCTTTCACCCTCTGAGTCTGGAGGGAAAGCCCCACATCCAACAGTGAAAGCCCCACACCCAACCCAACAGAGAAAGCTGAGGAAACTTCCAATGGAAACCTGCAGAGGTTCCACCAGAGCCACCAAACTTGGCACATGGAGAGTTGTGTGGATTCCTGCACATTTAGTGCAGCAGTCACGGGGTCTCTGTGACAACAACCCCAGCTCTCTGCACAACACACAGACGGGGCTCCAAATAGTAGTACCATCACACTGATTCCCATCAGCTACTTCTGGAGTGGGAAATTCCTTGTTAGTATGTTTTACTAAGAATATAGAGTGGAGGGTAGCACTGAAACACGCAAAACCCCCTAAAATTTGGGATACTTGAGTACAAAAACCAATGCAGGAGCTCATGGTAGTGTCAGTGTTTTGCCATCCCTCCCTCTTTGGGGTCACAGGCTCTTCCTGGCCCTCTGGATAAGCCTGGCTGCAGCAGCCAAGGAATCACTTGGAGCATAGACAATGGCAACTCATTCCCTGCAAGTTTCTCAGTGCATTTTAGCTCATTTTACATGAAGAAATAAAAACAACACCACCACAAGCAAATTCCTCCCAGATGTTCTGGTGCTCAGGGCTGGGACCTTTCAGTGGTTCTAAAAGGATCAATTCTGCAGGAGCACAACTGCCCAGGGCCTGCTGAAATGCTCTCCTGCCTTCCCCTCCCCTCCCATGGAAGGCCAGTAGGATCTGAGTGCTTTGGCCCAAGACTATTTTCTCTTTTTCATATTTTTCCTGCATTAGGAATGGATTGAGAGCAGCCTCTGCTGTTTCCATGGCACCCAGAGCAGCAGCAATGGCCTTGTTATCACAAGAACTCTCAAATTTCAACAGATTGCTGGGAATTGCTGCTTTGATTTGTTTTTTTTTTCCCCTAAATCCAGGTGACCCTCCATTCCTGGAACCTCTAGTGTGGTCCAGAAGTCTGCAGTGGAGTTAAACTCTTCATAGCGATGATTTTACGTACAATTACAAGTGATTGAACATTAAACAGCATTTAAGAGACTGGGAAAAGCAATGCAAGAGAACTGGCTTTTCAGTTTCAAAGGTAACTGATAAAAATCTGTACATGATCTCTCATGCTTTGCTAATTTTCCTGGGTTTACAGTGGCCTGGCACAGATGTGCCTTGTGCCCCAAACTCACCAAATAACTCCTCAAAATATGTGTCTTTCTCCTAAGAACATGTGATTCAGTTAATGAATAATAAACCCAACAGATCCTGTAGAACCACAGAACTACATATTCCTAAGAACGGGGCTTCTGGGTACAGTGTGAAAAATAAAACTGAAAATAAAACTGCATGTCCAAGAGAAAAAGTGCTTCTCCCCACATTCAGATATTAAATTTTCTATATGTAAAAATCTTACATAGAATAAAATAAAGGAATAAAATGCCATGATCTTAACCAAACTTCACCTCAAGGGAAGTGGTCTTTTCTTTGGGAGCCACGGGAAGGCAAATGTGGGGAGGGAATAAAGAGACATCGCTGTTCTTTAGCAACAGTAACTTCATCACCTGAGTTCCTGACAGGTCATTTCACTGTGAGAAATAACATACAATAAACTCAGAGATTTTCTTGGTGTTTCCAGAGATGCTGCTGTAAAACATCTAAATTATCACTAAGAGGGTAAAAAAGCACTTTGGCATCCCAGGCTCGACCAGATGGTTTGTCTCCTCATTTCTCCAGGAGCTGCAGAGGTACAGGCAGTGTGTTCCAACAAAAGACAGCCCCAGAAAATCTCCATTTCATCCACCAAGGCCTTAACAAAACGACTGAAACGGCTCCCGTTTAGCACACCATTATAAATCATTTTACAGCCCTAATATCCTCAGGTTGAGGCATTAAAAGCACAATAAAACTGCCGAGGAGGTGCTCTCTGCAGCCAAAAGCCCCACGGAAAGCACCCGAGTGACTCCAGCTCCTGGGGAATGGCCAGGAATGTTGCACACTTCATTTTGTCCACACTGCAGCTCTGCTTGCTCAAATATGATAACACATAACTTTACATGATTTCAATACACAACATAAAGTGAATGCAAGGGTCATGGTCAATTGGAAAGATGAAAAGTAAGATTTAAGCCCTCCTGGCTGAAAGTGACTTCTGAAAAAGTTCATTATTCCTCTTTATGTCGGATTTAGCCCTTCAAGCTTTCTGCTCCCAAGAGATCTGAAAGGCTTTCACTTCTCACTGCCAGCCACAGAACAGCAGAATATTAAATGCTGAGACCTGAAGAGTTACTGCTACTACTGACAAAGTACCAGGAGCAAGGCCTGCTTTCCATTATTGAAGTTACTCTGCTGAGTCTGATCCCCTGTTGCCCTGCATAATATATACATTTAAATCTGCACAAAGTGGGTTAGGAAGCACTCCTGGCCCACTCTGCACACATTTCAGCTTGATGTGACACCCATAAAGAGCCACAAGAGAGACACTTGTTCCTAAAAAAGATGCTTTAGGCTAACAGAAAAATATTATCAATAAACCTTCTGTGCACTCGAGGACGGGAAAAATAAGCTGTATTTCTAATGTGCCCTGTCAAAGCACCTGGTTACAGTTTTTATTGGGTTTAATGGGATGGGGTTGGTTTCGTTGAAAGTGGAGTGGAAGCAGAACATGGGTTTCACAGCATAGATTGTTAACATCTCTTATCTGAGAGAGTATCATCTCCTAGAATATGATTTTTAGAGCAGTTTTAGCCCTGGAAGATGAGAGGAGCACACAGGCTGTGGCTCACAGAGGTTACACACAGTTGCATTGCCTGTCCCATCACAGAGACGGCTGAGCAGGAGCAAAAGGACCGGGACTGAGGGACCTGCTGCCCTCAGGCCTTTGGCCCCAGGTGGGTGTGAGGAGAGGGATTGATCCCAGAGCCATTCCCGGGGTGGGATGGCCTGGAGAGGGGTGACCATCACCCTGCTGTGGGGGTCTGGGCGGGAAGCAGAGTCTGTGCTGGCTGAGGGTCACCCACAGGAGTCTGGAGGTGCCAGCACTGGGAACTGTCTGCAGGGTGCTCTGAGGAGAGTCTGGGATGCCCACAGCAGGTTCCCTCCAGCTCCAAGGGCCCCAGAGAGCCTTCTGGATGCTGGAGCTGTGGGAATCCTCCTGCAGCCCTCTGTGTCACGTTCTTAGGAGTGGTGTGAACCCAAATGTACAAAGGAGACCTCACGTTCCCATACAGGAGGGAGGGGAAAGTTCTGTGGGATGTCTTGTGAGATTATCTGCTGCTCATGCACAGATTAAAATATACAGGGTTGAACTGGGGTTTTAGACCGTTCTTACAGGAAAACTCTGAAGGAGGAGGTTTGTGTCAGCTCTGGAACATGACCTTTGGAGCAGCCAAGGGGCCGATTTGCTCACCAGCCCATCAAAGACTCACCACTGTCACTGCCTCTCCCACATCTTCCCCTCAGGGCTCTGCTGCTTTGCTGCCACGAGTTTGGCAGTAACTCGTGGCTTTCCACGAGTCATTGGGGATGACCAGATCCAAAATCCTTTCTCTTTTCTCCTCTTGCTCCCAGCAAGCCTACAGAGCCTTGTACACCCTCCACCACAAACCCAGACCTGATGCTGCAGGTGAGGACACCCCCCCAGCACTGCCTGGGCCCTGGGATGGATGGATGGAACAGTAACGAGCTGTAACTAACCCTCTGTGTCAGCCCTACAGGAAAAGGGGCAGCCTTGAATGGAAGCTGCATTCCCAGCATTGCCTGTTCCCCCTCATCCTGCACAGAAACCCAGAGAGACCTTCTGCCAGAGAAATGTAGCCAGGTAACTCAGACATCTGCCTGCTTAGTAGTGCAGACAATTTTCCTAGAAATAAGAGCACAGATTCCACAAAGTCCTACCACAGGACAGGATACCAACAACATAGCTCTGAAATCATAAATACCAGAGGAGGGGGAAGTCTGCAATAGGGTGTGTAATGGGGTCACTTGGCCTCTGTTTCTCCTTGTTACTTCTTCAAGAGCTGATTTGAACAAACTCTGCTTATTTGACCACTAATTCATGCACAGACATTTCTATCTATAGACCACTTGGAAATGATGCACTGCTACTACTGCTGTTTCACAGTGTCAACAGTCACACAAACTACATGCCATGACCTGTGTGTCCTGACCAAAAACTCGCTGAAAACAAAGCCAAAGGGCACAAGAAGTGTCACATCACTCGTGGCAGGGCTCCTGACCATCAGGAGCAGGGAGAATGCTCACCTCAGTGCAGTTGGAGTTGTACACTCCCAGCTTTCAATCAGTACAACAGCAGACCTGGAGAACGACACAGCCTTTGAGACAAGTCCTTGTAAATGGTATGAAACTCCTGGCAGGAGACACAGCTCCAAGACAGGGGGAGCTTCAACTCTGTTAACACAATTAGGGCAAGCAAACATAATAATTCATGTTCTGGCAAGTTCCAAGAAAGGGGACACTGAGGAATACTTGAATGCATCTCCAGTTGGATCTGTGGCTGATGTGACATGAGAACCTCCCTGCTGTGAAAACACACTGCCCTGCTTTATGAGGGGGATGGTTTCGGACTGAGAGGGGACCAAGGCTGAGCACCCTGTTGGAAGGGGGTGGCACTGGCACCTCAGAGCAGATTTCCCTGTGCTCTGCCAAGGGGTGGCTGGAAAAACTCCCATTAACTTCCTGAACCACGAGGTTTTGGAGCAGCACTTTGGATTAATATTAAAATTGCAAATTTAACACGAAGCTTGTGACTACAGAATAAACTGTAGCCCATTAAAATAATGAACAAAGCTGACAGGGCATTAAGCTGAGATTCCATGGCAGCTCCCTGTGGTCTCCTGTGCAGGTTCTCAGCTCAAAGATGGATTAGCCATGGGGAGCAACCAACAGCTACGAGCTCACCCCGGCAGTCCAGCCCAATTTCACCCCAAAATGAGTTCTGTTTGCTCTGGGTTTGTGTTGGGTTTTTCCCAGCATGGCCAAACTCACATAACTTCAGCAAAAAAACTGCCAGAGGTTTGAGTCTATGAGAGAGAAGCAGGAAAACCAGTAAAAAGCCACAAAATCCAACACCAAGGGTTCAGTCCAACCCAAAAAGGACCAAATCAGTGGAGCAGTTGCCCCTGTGTGGATGACAAACTCTCAGCAGACACAGTGCTCTCAAAGCTGATCTCTCTCATTTGTCACATTCTGCCCCCCAGAGCTCCTGCAGTCACAGGGAATGTTCACACCCTAAGCCCAGCTTTTGAAGCTAAGGCAAACTGGAATGCCCGTAATTGTGCTGCTGGGTATGATTTATCCACCCAGTACTACAGTTCCATTTATACCAGTCCCCAGGCAACACTCTCCAGGCTCCAGAGGCTCATGTGCATAATTCAAGCACATGATTAAGATGACTGTGGATTATTTTTCATATATATCTTTCTATTCATTTTTCATATAAGTGTGGCCAGGATTTCTTTAGAAATGTCCAAGAATTAAAACAATTAGGAAGTCTGTTAATAGATTCTTTAAGGATCTGATACAGAAAACATGTCAAACACTCCAACAATCCTGAAAATTCCTTACGGGGGTATAAACAACAACACCCAAAACTTGTTAGTTTAGGCAACAGAGGAGAGACACTGATGGAGAATTCCACCAACAGGACGTACTAAAACTAATAATTAACACCCAAAAGTACTAAAGCCCTCTTGAGGGAAGCACCAAGTTAGTAGGGTTGACTCTGCAAGAATAAACATGTTAAAATACATGTTCTCCCTGTGACTGAGGATGGAACAACTCCCATTAACTTCCTGAATGATGAGGTTTTGGAGCACCACTTTCAAATATTATTACAATTGCAAATCTGATGTGAAGTTTGCAACTACAAAATAAATTCTACTGCATTAAAATAACAAAGTGGTGGTGTTTGTGCCACTAATGATGGAGAACAGGAGACATTCCCCTCTTGTAGAGCCTGTAAACCACAGAAAGTGCAATTCCACCACAATAGGCATGTTTCAGCTATCCCAGATTCAGGCAAGAGCAGCACATTTCCTGAAGTACTCCTGAAAGTCAAAATAATTTATTTTGAGGAGTGTAAACATCTGCTCAGAGTTCTGACTGAACCTGGAGGCACTCTTGGATCTCCAGGAAAAGCCAGAAGAGGACAGGGATATGTCAAAGCAGAGCTCTGATTTCATCATCCAAACTTCAATAAAAGTAGCAATTCCCTCGAGAATTCCAAAGGTGTAACAGTGACCCAGAGCAAACCCTTCAAAATTCTGAGAGCATTTGCAGGACCCTCATTATTCAGCACTTTTGAGCTGCCAAGCCTGGGAGCAGCTGTGGGTTGGAGGATTAGGCTGAGCTTTGCTAAGGAGAACTGACTGCAGCATCTCAGCAAACACTGAAAGTCATTCTATAAATAGCAAAGGTTTCTGCTACAAAATGTTTTACATACATTAAATCAAGGTGCCATAATTATAGTAACCATTTCAGGGGGGTGAACAATAAAGAGAAAGTCATTAATAAACTCCAGGAAGAGAATCTGATTGAGTCAGGCTGAAAGTGTTTTGCCATTGAAGAAAAAGAGTTCTACTCTCATTGGTTTGAAATAAATTACTAGGAGTGAAAATAAGGAAAACATACAATATTATTACCAACATACCCTGTCACGCATCTTCTAAGGCCTTACTGAGTATATCACAGTGTTTTCATAATTACAATCAGCTAAATAGCTCGTTAAGTGAGTGACGCGGTTTAAATTACAAAATTAAAGTGTTCCCACTGTTTTGCTGCAGCTTTGGGATGGCTCTCGGAGCATCTGCAGAGCCAGTGGAGTGCCAGGGCTCTGTGCAGTCAGTGGCTCTTTGCAATCAGCCTCCCATTTGTCACGCTGCTCCCAGTCAAAGAGTCGTGTAATCAGATGAAATCATGTCCCTTCCAGCCCCTCGTGTGCTTTGGAGTCAGTGCTGGGTTTGCTCCTCTTCCAAGAGGGTTTGTGGTGCCCCAAGGAAGCAAGAGATGGTGAGAGATCAAAAGGGGACCATTTAAAGATGATATTTAAGTGGTATTTTTAAATACTGCATCAAAACATCAAAAATCTATAAAGAAATGAAGTTACTTTAACGACACGGCGACACAATTAGTAGAGCTGTAAGCGATTAAAAAATGAGCCTCAGATAAAAAGAGTGAACGTGACTAAAAATGTTTCCGTCAGAAAGATTTGACTTTCTTACCCATTAAATCTGAACATTAATCAGGGGATGGAAATCAAGTTACAATTGAACAGAGACCATTACATTTCAATTTGGGGTTGACAGCCAGCTCAGGTATCAGATCTAAGCCAGTTACTGTGTGGCCTCGGGCACCTCATCTGAAGTCCTGCCCGTCCCTAAATGCAGGTACCACATCCCTGCCTTTTGAGGAGCTTTACACTTGGCTGGCCTGTCCTTGTTTGTGTGCCCAGCACGGCTGTGTTTGCACACACACCTCAGGGTGGTATTGGCAACACAATATTTACTCCATGTGCTAGAAATATCCCACCAGATGACTTAATAACACTTTGCCGGCTTGTTTCTCAAACAGAATCCTAAATAAAGCTCTGCATCCTACAGAAATGCCTGTGCTTGAGTTCCTCCATGGAAATCAATCCACTGAAATCCACGGGAATGGTCACGTGGCTCAGCTCAGGATTGAGTGCAGCTGCACAACCCCAACTTTAGGGAGCACAAAATATGAAAACAGCCCTTTTTAATGCATGCAAAGCCAACACATCCTTCCCCACCCTGATGCCTTTCCCTCCCCTCCCTTTGCCTGTCATGCTCCCACTGCACTCCGAGTCCATGTCCCATTAACTGCATGGGCACACCAACCACGGGAGTTTTTCATTCATTACAGACTCCCACCATCCCCTAAAGGGCTGTCTGTTCTCATCCTCTGGGTTTTCAAAGTGTTCAAGCTTCATAAATAAGAGAAAGAATTAAGTGTTTACTGATAGGGTTTGACAGATACAAACTGGTGGTGACATCAGTGAATATACTGCCTTAGTGGAAAAAAGAAAATTAAAAAAAAAAGCAAGAAAGATTGGCAATGTATCAGCATGAAAGAATTAGCTCCCTTTTAGCCTCTACCCCAACCTGTAATTGAAGTCCCTCCCCCTCAAGCCCCGTTTCCCAGGGACAGCTCTGCTCTAATGAGTGTCCGTGAGCAAGGAAAGGTGCTGCAATTTAGCAGTGGAGCACAGGGCAAAGGGACACATCCAGCGTGCCTCAGTGTGACAGCACAGCCTCCTGTGGAGCTGCAGGAATGCCTGAGAGGCCTCTGGTGAGGGGCATTCCTGGGATGGAGGGAAAATTCACCTCCTCGGGTGCTGGAGATGGTGTGAACAGCAGCTGCCTCGATCGAAGAGGTGAGCTGTGCCAAGCTGCAATACGGGGGTTCCTTTCCTTCTGAATTCTCTGTTTGCAGCTTCCAGGTGCCCTGCTGGATGAGCTGACCCAGCCCACGCCAGAGAACCTGACTCACAGAACGTGCTGTTGTGGAAAGCTGCAAAGTAAGAACCAGGACATTTCCACATGTATGAGGCAGCCAAACCCAGGGAGCACAGCCCTAATGCCAGAGTCCAGGACAGCCCGGATTTGTCAGTCAGCACCTGCCTGAAGTTGGGGCAAACTGACTTCTGTTGCGGAGGTCTGGGATGAGTGTTGGGCATTATCAGTTCTCACCCCGGGCAAGGTTTTCCTCTCTCCTGAAGTGCCTGTGCAGCTCTGAAGAGCAGGGTGAGGAGATGAACCTACACTACATCCTGTGTCACCACTGCTGGCTGTGACAACAGGGACTGGCACACAAACATGGTCCGCCTCTGAGTGATGTATTTCCCACAGCTCTACCTGCTGAGGAGGGGATGGGATACCCCCTCCTCTAACACACTGACTCTTCTTACTCACTCTAAAGCTTCCTAGGCTGTGTTTCTCACACTCAGGAGGCCTTCAGCAGTCCAGTGAAAGCCAACCTGTCCCCGAAGGTCACCAGAGGCAGCTGTGCCTCTGAGTGTTTTGAGGGGCATCCCAACTGTTTCTCTTCTCACAGACACCAGTGTAAGTCTTTACTCATAACTAACCTCAAATAGTATAAACTTGTATCACTAGAGAGACCTTTACTTAAATAATAGCCTTATAAAGTGTTCCACTCCATCCCTAAAAGACTACAGACACCTGCAAATTGCCAATAAATGCTCAAAGAAACAAGCTTAAGGCTGGCTGGTGGCTTTCTAAGGTTTATGGCACAGTGGAAGGGATTTCTGGAGTACTTCGAGAGTAGCAATGTTATTTGAAAGGACTGAAAATGAAACATCGTGTATTCTCCAGAATTGCCCTGTTTAAGTCACGGTGTGTTTGGCCTTCCAAGAAACCCATAATCTCTTCCATCCTCACCTGGTTCTGTGCAGGCCACCAAAGGAAGGGTGGGTTTTGTTGGGAAGTCTCTGACAGAAATGTAAGAGTGGAGTTAGGAAAGTGAAGCTGCAGAGCTGGCCTTTAAATCCTCCCAGCACCGAGGTTCAGTTTGAAAGCAAACAAAGCTGGAAAGGAAAAGGCAAACTCAGGCTTGGCAAACCATTTCTGCACGAGATACTTTATGTTCCACCAGCATTAGGATTCAGGGGAATATCAGAATGGGGCCATGATATTTAGATATAAAGACATGCTGGATCCTTTATTAGCCACGAGGTCAGAATCCCTCAGCTGTGCCTGAAGGGCTGTGCTGGCCCAAGAAAAGTGTCCCAAAGTGGACAGAATTATCAATTTATCTTTCTGTTGTACCAAAACCACTCCAAAAGAAACAGCAAAGAGTGGTGGATGAAAAGAAACCAGATTTCCACATGGGTTCATGCTCCCTGCTGTTAAGGAGATGCCACGTTGAGGCTGCGGATGTAATTTCCGTGGGGATTTCCAGAATTATTAGCAGAGGGAAGGAAGGCAAAGGGCTCATCCAGACTCAGAAATCTTTATATTTCACCAGGTGTTTATCTGGCGAAAATGAACCCGAGTGAAACAAAGCAAAGCACTAAAATAACCACAGGCAGCTCCTGCTCAGTGCAGCTGCAGCGTGTCCCCAGCCAGCCCTGCTGCCCCCAACACAGCCTGCCCAGGGTGCTGCCCACAGCTGGGAACCCCTGCCCTGGGCACACCCTTTGGCACCTTGTGCCCTGAACACTCATGTGACTGACAGCCAGACTCCAGGCTGACCCACACTCGTCGGGACGAGGCAAACCAGAGAGGAACCCAGGGCTCCACTGCTCCCTCTGAGTGTTCACTGAAGGAATGACAATCCATCTACAAGGATCTTTTCCCAAGGAATAACCGTCTGCTTGCTGTGCTCAAATAAGTACCTTTTATTGCCTGGGTGCAGCTACTGCCTTGACAGAGAATTAAGACTGGAGATTAATTACAGCATGACTGGCTGGAAAAACTAAACTTCCCAAAATAAGCCCAAATACTGTGCATTCCATTCCCTGCTCCCTCCCACTTGTCCTGGTGTTCCAAGAGGGCCAAGCAGAGCTGCTGTGCCCAGGACATACCCATTTCCATGCCCATCCCAGCTGACTGCACACTGTATGGAAGCACAGGCTGTGGGAATGCCACAGGAGCAGGCTGGCAATTCCTAGGCTGGCTTTGGAGGCACAAGATTAACAAAACCACCAGCATTTTACACTGCACAGAACAGGTTTCAATGGCTCTGTCCAAGTAGGCTTAAACAGGATGCACATTGCAAAATAATTTTTCCCTGCAAACACATAAATGGAGTTCTTCTGAGCATGATCTCACTGGAAAAGGTTGTCATGTAATCTTCCTAGCAGGGCTTTATGGAAGGACACGTTTACCAACACCCCAGTGCTGTTCAACTCTGCTTCCCTGAATGCAAAGGGAATTCTCTCATTAAATTCAGCGTGACCACAGTTCCACATTTGGCTCATTTTTCATCCTGAAAGAATTTAGAGCTTTACCAAACAACACTTCTGATTTTACTCCTCTCCATCTTTTTGGTGCCAGTTCATTTTGTGTCTGTGGCAAAGCTGATCAAAGGCAGGTCATTAATTGCTTTTTTACAAAGCAATGCAAAGCCCATTAATTCTGACACTGAGCCAACAATATGAGTGTTCCCAGAGTTTACTATAAAGATTGATCTGGTATCTATTTATGTGCTTCAACTAATGGCTCTTTAGGTCTTCACACTGATGGTTTTTTCACATGATTTTGTGGAGAAGTTTTTGCCACTAAGTTCTGAGAAAATTAGGTTCATGAAATAAATGTTTATCACACTCAAAAGAGAAAAATCAATGAGAGAAAAACAACTGCATAATTTAAAGGGCTCCACTAATATGGACATGCCTTATACAAATATATTATTTCACAAAAAAAGCTGAATTTCTAACATTTTTGGCGGTTTTATAGGTCAAAAAAACTATTATGTACTTTGATTCACATCCCATTTCTCTTTCATCTTTATTTCCAAATAATCTGGTATCACTAAGACCTCCTGACAGTTGTTTCACCTTCATCCTCCCTGGCAGCCCAAGTGGGCAGAGGGAGTATCATGCTTACGAAGAAACATGGCCCTGAATATACAAATAGCAAGTACATATATAATAAATAAATAAATATATTAAATACATTGGTTAACTTAACCAGAACAAGGGTAGTTTACTGCTGATCCACAGTGCTCAAGGTGATTTTACCCCAGGGACGATGATGGATCATTGTGAAGGTGATGTGTGAACCAAGTGTTGTCACTTAGAGTGGCATTTACTCATTTAGAATTATAATTTAGCCTAATTATTGATAACATCACACCAGTTCACTCTGTTTTTAAATTTATCTTTCCACTGAACTGTGCTTGCCATTGAAACAACTCAGTGCTGTTACTGCCTAAGCCCAACTCCCGACCAAGAGAATAAAGACAATCCCAGTGCTGTACAGAAAAGGCACATTTAACCACAGGTCCCACAGAAAAAGGAGGTGGGATGAAAATGTGCAATGCCTATGTAAAAGTCCTGAAAAGCCACTCAGATACTGATGGAATTCCATCCCTTGCTTTGATGACACTTCTGTGAGGTGCGTGAGAGAAAAATCCATCCCAGATTTCCCCTTTTGCTAAGAGAGGACCCAAAACGGGTCCCTGCACTAACCCAGCCAGGTTAGAGGTCCCTGCCAGCAATATTGCTCTGGCTCCCCTTGCACAGGCAAACCTGCTTTAGAAGCCCCTGTGAGCCTCAGAGGCCGGTCAGAGCAAGGTGGGTGTGCCCACCAGCAGGGCTGGCAAGGCAGGCAGAGGGCAGCCAGCTTTGGTGATGTCCATGGCAGAAGTGCAAGGCAAGGAATTTAACGACTGCCTGTTACAACCAGTCAAAAAACACAGAGGAGAGAACACTATGATTTTAGAGACATCGTTATACATTTCTTTAACAGATTTAAATCTAATTTCTCATTTCCACAGTAACTTAATTCCTTCCCTCGTTTTCCCATTCTTTGCTGATAATCACCCTCCATCAGCAAGTGAAAGCCTCACCTGCCTCAGCAGAATTCCCAGCCACAATGCCCTGAACTCGATCAATAAAAGTGAGTTTTACAGAACATTTCACTTAACGAGGCACTGATAAAAACTCAGTGGTTTCACTTGCCATGCAAATGGGCTCGAACGGGCTGTGCTGGAGGTACAACCCTCCTGGCACCAACAAGGACAGCACTGGGGCTGAGCAGCCTGGAGAAGAGAAGCTGCAGAATGACCCCACTGTGGCCTTTCAGCACCTGAAGGGAACCCCCAGGAAAGAAGGAGAGAGTTTCCAAGGGCCTGGAGGGACAGCACAAGGGGAGTGGGTGCCCACTGCCAGAGGGCAGGGTCAGATGGGATACTGGGATGGAATTCTCCCCTGTAAGGGTGGGCAGGCCCTGGCACAGGGTGCCCAGAGAAGCTGTGGCTGCCCCATCCCTGGGAGTGTCCAAGGGCAGGTTGGACAAGGCTTGGACCAACCTGGGATAGGGGAAGGTGTCCCTGCCCATGGCAGGGCGTGGGACGGGATGATCCTTAAGGTCCCTTCCAATCCAAACCCTTCTGGGATTCTACTGCTGACAGTTCAACAGGCTTTGGTAGTGGTCACAACAAATACAGCCAAGAAACATTCTTCGGTACTTACTACAGTAAGTTAAATATGTATAAATAAATATCCGTTATTAATTATGCCTTGGAAATGTGAGTAACAGAATTTAAAACCAGTTACTCTGCTTGGCTACAACACAACGGCCCTGCAGAGTGAAATGTCCCTGCCCACAGGCACCACCACCTAATCGTTCTGTCTGCTCTGTAAGAGTTTATATAGAGGCTTTGCAGCCCAGATTAAATCCCAGATTAATACACAACACATGCTTTTGCTTTGCTGCTTCACTGATCATTCAAGTGTGGCCTTTTCCTTGGCAGCAACAGGGTTGGTGGCAAGACAGCAGTTGGACTTCTCCAAGTGTCTCTAAACACCTGAAGATCTCTGCCTGGCTTTTCACACAGGCTATTGTACAACAGCAGTGAGAAGGATTAATATTCCTTCTCAGGAAAAACATAATTTAACTAGGATAATTATTTAAAAGAACGCCTTTTATCAGAGCAGAGTCATCTCTGTGTCCTGCCTATCAAGACCATTCATCTTACAGGTAATTTCTTATTAATAAAAGATGGACTTAATTGATATTTAACAGGAATTCTGACAAAATACTAGCTATAAAATTACACGTAAAATGGGAAAGAGAAGTTGCCCTCAGCAGAATTCCATAGGAAGATTATTCCTTTAAAAGTAAAGGCTGATTGCACCCAGGGGAAGTACGAGAGGAATTCCTGCTTCCAGTTTCTTATGTTGTGTGTTCTTCACACTCAGCCTCTGAGCTCCTGCACTTGGTAAAGCAACAGATGGAAAAAGAAAAAGGTCTGAGGCTTCTGGGGTGAATTTTATGCTGAAGTCAATATTGGAATGGCTTTTGGCCTCCCCATTTTACTGCATTTCCTATAAATTTTCCTATCAAGAGGCACTACTAGAGAAGGGGGGGGTGGGGGGGGGGGAGGGAAATAAACAAAAAAAATCAAAATTCAGTGCCCTATTTTTCAGAATATTTTGAAACATGCAAAAGATCTATTGTCCTGTTCACTACAGACTTGAATGACATCCTGAAGCCAAGTGTCTCCAGAGAAACAGAGGGATGAAGGCTCAGGAGAATACTCGGTGCTCTGTGCCAGGTTCAGGCCAGTCAGACCCCACAGAAAGGGGTGTTAGAGATGTCTAAACACCACTCAGAGTCACGAGACAGCAGAGGGTTTGCTTCTTCAGATGTAAACACATGAGCTGAGACTTTTAAAGGAATCAAAATTAACTTGGGTCATTAAGAAGCTAATTTTTCAAAACCTTCTTTTGTCAGTGTAAGCTCACCTTTTTCTGTCTTACTCTTACCCAGGAAAGACATTCTGGCTCTTTTCCAAAGACATCCCCGAAACAAGATGGGTCAGAGAAGGGCGAGCCCTTCCGAGGTCAATTCCCGCTAACAGCACTAATGGTCTCCTGAAAAATGAATCGGGGAAGAGCAGCAGCTGGTGCTGAACCAGCAGCGAGTGTGAAGAGTCACTCTGGCTGCCAAATGAAACCCAACAAAAACAAATCAACCAGTACCTTAAAAGGGGGTGTTCTGCTTCAATGGCCCTGCTGGGAAAGCTGCTAAAGCCTCTTTCAATTGTATCTAATAATCACCTTGTGTAAGAGAAACGTCTTTGTTTCACTTTTCAATCACTGAAATGTTATTACAAAGATCACAAAAATCAGAAAACAAAAAAAAGCCATTAGTGTTGGCTTTTGTTAAGTTCTTGTTACCTGTGGCAAACAACTGATGGCACCACACTGAGAAAATGATCAAACACCCAGTCCAGCCTTCTCTCAAGTCTCATAGAATGGCTGAGGCAAATACAGGCTTGGATAAACCCACCAGGAGAAGGGGGTGGGGGTGTTTTCCATTAGGAGACATTGAAATTGGGTCTGTTGCTGAGGAAATCCTCCCTGGAACAAGCCAGGAGCATTTCCACTATCTATTACCCCAGACAAGACACCCTAAAAGTTAAGCACAGGGGGGTGTAGGTGAGGGGTGTTTGGGGTTTGCATTAAAGCTTCAGGTAGGGGGAGGCATCTCCAGTCAAGTTTAAACTCATTTAAATCTGATTTGCCTAAATAGGATTCTAGGATAATGGTTACTGGGCTGTGTGCTATAAAGAATACTGTGACTAATACAATCAAATGCAGAAAAGAGCTTTGGACACACCTTGAACAGGCCTGGAAAACCCCGTGAACACACCTAGAGAAGGCCTGGAACATACCCAGAATGCACCTCAAACTCAACTGGAATGCACCAGGAACGCACTCAGAGCACGCCTGGGAAGCACCTGGAACGTGTTCCCAGGCATGGTCAAACGTGGAGCACACCTGAAATGAACCTACAACACAACAAGGGCACACCTGGGATGTGTCTCAAACACACCTGGGGAACACCTGGAACACACCTAAACCACAACAGGAACACATCTGGAAAACACCTGGATCACACCTCTGCAACACAGGTGGAACATGCAAGGAGCACACCTAAAGCGAACCCAGAACACACACAGAATGCACCTAAAGAAGACGTAGAGCATCTGTGCTCATGTAGATGTCCCTAAATAGACCTGGAGCATACCCAGAACATGTTTCTGGGGTGTTTGAACACACCTGGAGCACGCCCAGGACACACCAGGCACACCCAAACCGAGCAGCACAGATTTCAAAGCACAGCTGGCAACGGGCAGTGCCCCAGCCAGCAAAGCACCCTCAGCAGAGAGGGCATCGGAGAGATGAGTCGTGGCTGATTTTCAGCAGCAAAGACAAATGACTCGAGGTGCTGCTTTCTGAGGGGCACCTGAGCCTGGCAATCACCACACCCCCCCAAGTCTTTCTTGCAGGAACCTGCAAGAAAAGCAACTGAGACCTGGGAACTAAAACAAGCCCTGACAACAACCAACAGCTTGGGCAAAGCAGCCGAACTGAAAACCTTCCTTTGGAAGGTAAGAGATTAAACGGGGTGTTCCTTCCCCGAGGCCTCCCAGCAAGCCCAGTGTCAGAGGCAGGCTCCTCACAAACCCAGCACTGGCTTGCTAAATGGCAGTATCAGAGCAGGGCTTACACAAACTCTGCTCTTCGATGCTCTGGAGATTCAGCCCCTGTGTCTCTGCTGCCCAGGAGCAAAATTCCAGCCCTCGGGAGCTGATCCAAAAACACTCAAAAAGGACAAACCAATCTTTGCAGCCATAATTTTTCTTAGAAACCCAAGGAATGAAAGTCAAGTGGAAGAAATGTCTCCTGAGTCCGTGTCAAAGTGTTTCCATCTGAACAGAGTCCTCCCTTTGCTATTACAAACCAAACACACTCTTGCATGACTCAGTTAATGCACAGACGTGATCAGCCTCCTGGAAACAAAACAATTGTGCTTTCCCTTTCTGATATTATTGTATGAGCCAGAGAGGTGGCAATTTTGGATGAAAAGCTTTATAGAGCAAGGATGAGGTGGGTTGCCTTTCTCAGTCATTAAAATTTCATGTTTGCAGCTGCTGATCACCCAGCACTGCATCTTCCAGATATTTGACAATCCATCAGCCATCTGTTTGTGCTCTTTTCCCCAAGAATGTTCTACATTAATTTTTGAAGTCATAGAGATATGTAACTGTATAAAAGTCAAGATTTCCTAGTGGAGAAATACTGCAGTTCCTTTCACAAAATGAGGTGTGTTCAAAGGGCAGATTTTAAAGGCATCTCAGGAATCCAAGTACAAGAGCTCCAGTATCAAGCACAGCCCTTAACTGCAGGATTGCACAATCCATACACTCTTCAGTGGAAATTCCTACCACTTCCACATCAGATATATACTTTTTCTTCTAATATTTTCCACTCCAAAATTGCACTGTCTCAGTCTTAAAACTTAACCAATGGCACATGCATGAATAGAGAAGGCTTTGTTTGAGCAATTAGAGCATCCTCAGCATGGCAGGTTAATTTTTCTGAGGGCTCCAAGTTCCCTTCCAGAAACAGCCACAAAAACTGAAGAACATTTCAGCAAGCACAGCCTGCCATTACACAGATTCCACACTCAGGATTTTTCCTTCTGAGTGGATCAGGAATTCCTTCTGCACTCAAACACCGTAATGCAGAGTGGAAAGGAACCTCAGTGGGCTCAGTGTGCTGCTATCACAGACTGTCCCACCACTGTGTTCTCCTGAGGGCATCACATTAAACATTACAAGGACTATCTTTAAATGTTAATGTGTTTTCTGAATATTTTTAATATAATTTAAATTGTTGTTTCTGAGATTGCTAAAAATACATTATTTTTTTAATCAACCTGTTAGTATCTTGAGTGCTAAAGGCCAGGAATTCACAGACAATTTAGGTTCTTAAATAACTTGAAAGATTTCACTATTAAAAATTGAAAATATTGAAAAACCCTTCCAAAGTATAAAATTACAAATGTCCTGAATTAGGATGATGGAAGCAACGCCCCCTCTTTGCAAATTATCCTCTTTCCCTTGTTCAGATTGTGCAATTTATTCTGGAGTGAATAATTCATAAGTACTGTGAGACCTTGGCCAACCCTGCACAAAGTCAACTTGGGAAAAACACAGGGTTTGAACTTTCAGGCCCTTTGCCCCAGTTGAGTTCCCTGTCCCAGCATCTGTTTTACTGGCTGCACATTCTTCCCAACCCCGTGCACAAGAACCTGCCCCCACACTTCTCCAGCAAAACAACAATGCATGGCACACAGGCTCTCAACTTGCTCAAGGAATTACAGCTATTTTTACCAGTACCTCGAGGGCACGATCGTTGCAGCGCTAGACATTAGTGAGATATAGATGTTCATTTAGGGGTTTTGTGCCTTTTTTTCCAGAAATTTATTAAATAATTTTAAAAACCCCTCAAACCCTAATCCTTCTGCTTTGGCTTCAGGAACTCCCACAACCCTGAATTTAACTGCTTAGGAGATAACAACCAACTCAGAGATACTGAATTCCCTCTACCTCAAAATTCCATGTAGCCCAGAAGAGAGACAAGGAACGGGCCAAAAGACATGGAAGAATTTAATGTATTAATCAGAATGGCAGCAACACCACAAGTTCTGCTCTGAGTGCAGAGAGGTCTCAAACACAGCACACATTCCTGGTTCCTGCCTGTGTGAGACAGGTTGGGTGCTGATGGAGGAACAAAAGGCACGTGACCAAAGGAATATGGACCCATCCATCGCTGCCTGGTTTTCCCAACAACATTCAACAGGGAGTTTGGGAGTCGTTTTTCTCTTTTTCACAGGCTAAACCCCAACCAGAAGGCTGTAGCCATAGTAACACCCATGCTGTTATTAGGGAGAGCTGTGCATCCACTCAGGAAAGAAAAGTGGGTTTGAAATGAAACCTCAGCGCTGAAATGGCAAGGGCAGGGTCAAGATATTTGTTTCTGTGCTGTAAAAGCAAATATGTCCAAGGACCAATTCAGCCCCAGTTGCCAATGAAACGAGCAGGTTGTAACACTCTGTGCTGCTGCTGCCTCATATTTGTGTTTTGTTTTGTTTTAATAAATCAGGCAGTTATGTCAGAGGCCAAAAGGCAAAGGACACACCTGTGACATGCTAATCTCACTGATGTCCATGGCCCATCTCACTGTGATTTTAGGAGGGACAGGACCTGGTCCCCAGTTTATATCTGTGGAGAGTTTCTGAGCAGGGTAAAGCCTCTAATGCACTGAAACAAGTTCTATACAGCAGTGCAAACATCCAGTCCCTCCATCCTGAGTGCAGGAGAGGCATCCCTGCCACAGCTGTAACCCTAAAGGTGAGAACATCCTAAATGTGATGCAGCTGAACCTTTGGAATCCGTGCCTAGAATACCCCAAAGAGCCACAGCCCAAACCCTGGCTGTCAGTACCCCTGTACAGATGGAGCTGCTCATGGCTCCTGTCCAAATTTAATTCAATTTTTAATCTGCAAGCCCAAAATCAAATAGCAAAGCCCCTCAGGGACACCTGCAGTGATGCCCAGTGCAGCCCTGGCTTTTCCCTGCCTTTATTTAAGAGTTCCTGAGAATATACCAATTTCTTTTAAAGCATTTCTTTTGCATATTCCCTGCTGGAGCCAATGATAGCACTATAAATGCCTCAAAAAGCATTTAATTTAGATTTAATAAGGCAGTAAAAAAATCTGTGGGTTCTAAAAGAACACTTAGATCAGTTTAATGAGTACATGGGATAAATCTGGGCAAGAAATATTCCACCAAGACACCGCCATGCCAGGTTTGGAGTTCATTACCTGGGAGATGTACTTGCTTACTCTACATTTGTGATTAAACTCGCACTAAAAGCTGCAGCCCAACTGGCTCTCAAACCCGAGGTGGTTTCCATGTGAATCAGCAAATGGAAATGCAGAAAACCCAGCAGCACTTCATCACCTCAGGGGCATTCCCCAAAAATCAGCCCCTGAAGCTCCTGCACTCACCTGCCCAGTTCATTTACAGGAGTTGCCCTCCACGGTTGCTGGGAATAAGTTACCTTTCCCTGAGCAGGGCACCAATACCCTCTCAAAGCTGCCCTTGAAAGGTTTGAAACTGCACCTGCTGACACGGCCCACAAATGCATTGAGGGACTTATTAGGGGAGCTGGGGTTTGGAATATATACCTTTGCTGTTTGGTTACTCTGCCTGAAGGTCAATTAGCAGGACCTACTTCAGAGACACCATGGAAGGTGCACTTATAATTAATGGCTGTCCTGCATTTCAGGGTGCTCAGAGGAAAGGTATCCTTGGGCACAGCATTACTGTTACTACCATGTTTCTGCACTGCCTTGGAAATATCTGCCCTGCTTCTTTTTACTTCTCTCCTTCATTTTCAAGGAAATGACCATATTTTGGAAATAAAAAATGCTAATTGTATCAAACCTCAGGAAAGAAAATGCTCAACTAACCTTGGAAATTAGATTTCCTTTTATGATTGAGCATGTTTATTTCAGGCAATAGCACATGTAAACTAGGAGAAAAATAGTAATATAAAAATATATAGGATGTCTACCACCTAATGGTTCCTTGCAGAAGGAGAAACAATAAATATTTAATAGAAATGCAAATATCAAGCCATCTGAGGAGCAACTCTGGCCATAATTTCCTGGGGAGAGAGCGAGTGGAGCTGGATCAGCGCCCTGAGCCCCCTCCAGGAGCTGGACCTTCAGCAATTCATTCCCCTTCACCAGAAAGGGTCGAGCTACTGAGCTGAGCTCTTTGGGGAATCCTTGGCAGATGAAAGGCCCTAAAGACTACAGTATGTTCTTCTCTTATCTCTTGGCTGTCTTTCCATGCACATGACCCAAATGAACAGGTTCTCTGCAATAATTAAACACTGAAACCCATTTAACTGATGGTATCGTGGAGCAGCTAACAGGAAGATAAATCATTTTACTATCTGCTTTCTTGGTATAACAAATACTTCTTTTTTTTTTTTCCCAGACCTGTTGATTAGATCTGTAAGGAAACTCCAGTTAGAGGAATCTTGCACAAAGCACTGGTTATGGTTTGTACTGGGATGCCCCTTCTTCCTGCACTGCAACAGCAGCTTTTCCTTTAGAAATGAAGATGAACAGGGTGTAATTTGGGAGGGAAAGCTGGAGCCATTAGCCTGTGGTCATTTGCCCACAAATGCAGGTTTTAAATGGAAAGAAGGACTTAACCACACCTGGCTGGGAGCTCATTGTCAGCTCCAACTGCTCAGCCGAGCCACTCTGGAGGAACAAAGGCGTGCAGGGTTCATCCCCTTTCACCAAGTTACTCCAGGGTGCCCTCAGCGTGTTACTTGGTTTGTTTACTCAGGAATGACTGGGAAAAAAGATCAGGGATGAAGTTAAAACTCAAAAAGGCACATCACACCTCACAGTTCCATTTACATTTGTTAGACATCTCCCTGCACTCTTACAGTAGTACTTAATGTAGCCACAGAGCAAAAGGAACTTGTATGGGGATCTGCTGTTGCTTTCCCTATTTGCCCTCAGTTCCTGCACATGCCACGGAAGTAGGGCACGCCCTAACTTGTAAGGGGGGTCATCTCACCGGACGAAGGTGACACCCAAAGCAGTGTCACTCGTGCCATTGCACAGGAGGAACAGAACCCACCCCAGTTTTCACCACTGACAGCAGGGGGTTTGTAATACAACATTTCTTTTTTTCCTCCTGAAAGCAACACAAACCACAGAAGTATCTTTCTGTTTGCCTCAGAAAGAAGAGGTGACTTCCCCAAGTGCCAGCTCTGCAAACTCTGTGTGACACCAGCAGCAGAGCTGGGATATTTCTGCCTGAGAGTGACACCACCACAGGCTCTCTCACTGCTGGGGAGCCACAGAGAAGAGCTCCAGCCTGAGGAGACTGGTGCCCTTGGACACCCTCCACCAGCCTGGCTGTCTGTAGAGGCAGAAGGGCTTTTCCAAGGAGGAATTTAGGCTCTGGGATGTCCCTTGCTTTTGGTATTATCTCCCGTGCTCTGTTTGGGCCCTGCCCCACAGGCAGTTTCCCTCATGGGCATTCCCAGGGAACTCACTGCTGCCTTCCTCATGTCCAGGACCCAGAGAAGGCTTTAATATACACAACATTGCTACCTCAGCATTACCATAGTTTAAAGAATCCCTGGCCAGCTTTGCTCCCAGGATGTGGTGCAGGACCAAGCCACGGCTCACTTCTCCCTGCCCACCCATCAATGTGAGTACATTCCTGACAGAGGCCAGGATAGGAACTCCCACCTGTCCACAAGGGTTCTGAGCAGCAGCAAAGGACCAACTCCTTTCAGGGTTAAAAAACCGCATTTGGGCCCTTCTGTAGCTGGTGGGACTCTTGTATGCCTGACACAAAAAAGAGGTGGTGAAACTCAAGATACAAGGCAAAAACAGCATCTTTTCACTTTTCTGCTTCTCTCGTCCATCGGAGCAGCCCCAGGGAATAGCTTTGCTCTGTTTTATGAGCTGGAAGGAAGCTGAGGCTGATCCATCATCTGTGAACTTCTGCAGTGCAAAAGGCACTTCAAGTCCCCTGCTTTCCTTCCTGGGCATGCCATAGCCTGGGCACAGAGGTGGGATAGCAGCCACCAGAGCAGTGCCAGGCATCCCTGCCAGGAGCAGTTCCCTCACACCTCTGAAACACTGCAAAGAAATACCAGAGGTGTATTTGCATTCAGCTGCCCCTGTTTCTCCCCTGCTTTGACAGCACAGTTGTGCATCTTAATGCTCTGTTACCAGAGGGCTGCATTTTGTTCTCTTCCTCACTGCCCAATACATAATAAGTTTGCTTTCATTCACTTAAACATTCTATCCAAGGTGTGTTCCAAGAGCTCAGACCTGTGAGTAGTTTCCCTGTAGGCCAAACTCCTCTTTTGAGAAGGATGTGGGAACAAGTGGAATGGCCTGGCTGATTCCCAACCAATTATTTATTCAGAGAAACTTCTGCTGCTGGTGAGCTGACTGCAAAGTCCTCGGGTCTGTTTCTCCCTCAGAATTATTCATGGCTTTTCTCAGTGACAGATAGCTGGGCTGCAAAAATGTGCATTTCCCAATTTTTCACCCGGAAAAAGCTCAGTCACTCTGGGATGTGGGAACGTGACAGTCCATACAAGCACTGCAACATTGTGCTGTCAGTGCTGACACAGTGCAACACGTGGCCCTGTAAGAATACCTGGAGATGCTCGGATTCTGGGAGAGGGGTTGGGGTTTGGTTACACTCTATCTGGACAGCTTGTGTTTCTGTAAGGGGAGTCCAGCAGGACTGTTCCAAGAGCTACAGGCTTCAGATGTGGACAGTTAATCCCAGTATCCAAAGGATATTTCTGATTGTGGAGGGTGATTAACTATGAAGAAGAAAACTGTATTTCTTCTCCAAAGGCAACCTCTGACCCAAGACTCATGGCTTTCTTCAGGCATGTCACTCATTAACCACAAACATCTATTACATTGTTTTTTTCCTTAAAAATGTACTGCAAGATCCCTCTCCCAGTGAAGCCCACTGGAGATCTGCCCTATACTCCATCGAGGCAATGATATTCCTCTTGTCCAAGACGACCACAAGCACTACCACCCCTGATATGGTACCTCCTCTACAAACTCATCCTGCATATTTTTGTTCTTAGCAATAAGCATTTCAGAGCATTTGCTTTCATAAACTGCTGCTTTACCAAGATGTAGATTTACACAGACATCATTTGCTAGTCCCTTTGTTCACTCAACAGCAACCAATTATCATCTGAACCCCTTCCCAGAACACTCCCTGGCAATTCCTGCTGTATTCCAGCCTACCCTTGTGTCCAGGCTCTCCCTAATCTGATAATAGCTGCACACCCACTGACAATTCCCACCATGTCCTTTTCCAAGGCACCAGGGCCTTCCTCCCCAGCTGTGCACTTGTCTTCCTCACCCGGCTTCTGCTACATCCCCACCTTTCCCAACTCAAGACCTTTTATTCCTCTCTAACTCATATTTTGGCCCACAGGTAAGATCTGATTCAGTCGAATTTATTGCTGTGTGGTGCCCTCTGCAAGCCTTTACACTTTCCTTCCTACAAATTACAGGCTATGGTAACATAAACCCTGTAACCCTGCATTAAAATTCAGGCTGTTTTTATTTTGCACTGCCTTGGAGTGGCTCTTGCTTCGGCACCAGGGGGGGAGGGACAAAGAGGCTGATTTTGCAGTTAGAGATGCCCAGCTATGCTCCTCCTCAGAGGATGTTTTCAGCTGCTGCAAGACCAGCTCAGTGCTGAATGTTTTGAAAACCTCCCCGAATTTGCTTCAGTGCCATTAAAGCAACTGTAACTCGACCACACCATGATTTCCAAACATCTTAATTCTGTCCACACCGAGAAAACTAGAAACACCTCAGACAAGTGATCAATAATTCTGAGGGAAAAGAAAATAAAAATAAACAACAAACACCTGAGCTAGGATAGGGGATATTTCATTTATATGAGGCCCCAAGAGGTTCTGAAGATGTCCTTAATAAATAGCTCCATATTTAAGTACTAATCCACTTTTTAAGGCACTCCCCAATTGCTGTCGGCGTGTTCCGAACCCCCCCAGCAGAGCACCGGCCGCGATGATGTAAAGCAAGACTATATGTTAAATGCGAGGGTGTCCTCTAGTGGTGCCAGGGCTGGATCTTCTCCCCGGGACACGAGCAGGATCCAGGGGCTAATCCCTGTATTTTCAATGCCATCCCAAACTACAGGTCAGCAGAACACCCCTGGGCTCTCGTGGCACAGAAAACACCACACAAACACCCGATCAGCACTTAAAAAATGCCTGAGCCTTCCTGAAAATAACCTCACACAGCAGGTGGCAGCAGGTCGTTCCACTCATTAATTTCGGTTGGTAATTAAGTTACTTTTTAATCTAATTAATTAAGCCTCAGTAGCACAGTTTTGGTTCTGTTCTCACACCATTTATCTTGTGCAAGGCTCGCAGCCGAGCTCGGGCAGATCCGTGCCCTGTTTGTGTGTCTGCACAGGGATATAAAAGGGCTGTCAGCTGCTATTTCTGTGCTCTGCCATCCTGTGGCTTTGTTGGCGTGTAATCAAAAGGAAAAGATTCCTTTCTATGTGTTGCTACAAAATAGCAAGAGGTGATACACAGTAATCACAGACAGGGCTGAGCTGAGCGAGAGGAAGGAGAAATCCATCTCTGCTCTTCACCTTGTTCTGCTTTTTCCTCCCGCTGAGAGAGTCAAAGGAAAATTTGACACGGTGTCTTTGGGGCAGGAAAAGGCCAGAAAGGCTTCTAGCAAATCAGGGATGCAAATTTGTTCGTCAGTGTCGGTGCTTCACATTTTCTCACTCAAAACTGATAGAAAATATCTGAAAATAACTGATAGATGGTTTCAGCAGGCACAGGAATTAAAGGACACACATTGATGAGAACTCAACAAATGTGGGAACAAGATGGCGAAGAAACAAGTTGTAATAACGTGTTTGGGTGTCAGCCCAAATTGCAAAGCCCAGAGGGAAATGGGATTGCTTTCACTTCTGAAAGTTTGAGGGAAGCCAAGGTCAGAAGCTACCTGCTTTTTTCGGAGACAGCAATAGCTTCCAGTGGAAAACCAGGTATTAATGGCATTAGTGTTTTAACCTGATTTCAGTCCTGCACCTCTGCTAAGGAAGCTGCTGCTGATGCCAGGAGGTGCAGCTTGTTATTGATCCGTGGAACTCGGGCATGCTGAACACCCTCAGCAGTGACTCGGAGGTCACGGCTCCAGCCCCACCCTTGTGCTCCCCGAGAACCTGCCAGGGCTGGCACGGCCAGGGAACTGCCCCATTCCTGCCCAGTTCCCAACACCTGCAAAGTCCCACCTGTGACAAGCCTCGCTGGCACAGGGATGTGCCCACACCCGCCCATGCGGCTCGCTCAGCCCACCACTTCATCCCCCCCAGGTTCCCGGGACACAACTCCCAGCACTACATGTTAATCCTGAAAGTGTGTGGTTCTTTCTAGTTTGCTCAGTGCTGCGCTGACGTTCTTAGAACATGGGGAATTTGAAAGAGCAGAAACACACTTTGAGTATCTATATTCTCCTATTTCAGGGCTTTTCTAGACAACCTCTCATTGCCAGTCTCTCAGGACAATGTGCAGTGAGCCAAGTGCAGAATACTTTAGTAATATGACTACTGAAACTTTATAATATATTTGACAATAACTATTACGGCTCATAAAACTATTTCAGTGATAACTGCTTATTGTAGGGCTTAGCTATGTTTAAAAAAGTTAAGTTACCTCAGTTACGTGACTTTTCAGGTAAAGTCTAATGTAAGCACTTTTGATAGCCATGTTTTACAGTATAAGACAAGAAAATGCTATATATAAACAGAGATATGGAAATTGTTTATTGCTGTCACCGGGCAATGTTACATTAACCTTTCTGCATTCCTTGTACCACCTAAGAACAGGCACCATTCTCCTTTGCCTCATACCAAGTGATCTCACACGGCAGAAATGCTGAATTATGAGCCTAAACAGGCATCAGTCACTGTGGAATTCCACAACTCATTAGCTTAGAGGTGAGTAAAATGTTCTTTAAAAAAAAAAGACAAATGGCATGTTATATAATTAATGTCCAAGTTGTTAATACATATCTTGTTATAGCTCAACATCAGCAAGACTGGGAGAACCATCCTCTTAAATAATAATAAAAAAAGATGTTTATACTTAATAATTCTTATTCATTAATTCTAAGTAGCTTGAAACTGTTCCCAGTACCCAGCACAGCAGTGTTGGCAAAGCAGCTTCCAATGCTGTGAAAATGTTCTATTTCTGTAATGCAGCTTAATGGGTATTAATTCACTTCTTATTCTCTGAAAGGCACTAATCACCATAAAGGCTCTTGGTATTTACAGAGGAGCAATGTGTAATTCCATCAGAAATGTACTGCACTCCAGCCTTCAGGATAGCACGGCTAAAAGCTTCCAAAAATGTGTCCCATTACATGCCAGTGTTCTAGAGCTTTCTGCCTAATCTGTACACACCTGGTTTAAGGCAAAGCTTAAGGAAGCATTATTTTTATTACTAAATGGCTAAGGGCTCTCTCTTTCAGTATAATGCCATCCACCAATATAGTTCTTTCTCTCCCGTTAAGGGAAATGTTCAACTTCATTAAGGCAATTCTCAGGGAAGAGCCGATTTCCGTGGCAGGCACAGGCTCAAGGAAAAGAGCTGCTCTTTAACCAAAATTAGGGCGTTTTGCAAACATTAGACCGTGGCTCTGTGCTTTGCTTTGCTCTACCCATACAGCTTGGCCAAAAGAAGGCAAGTAGAAATGTATCCAGGCAATAAGCAGAAGCACAAACTAAACTTGGACCAAAACAGACCACAATTTCATGTTTTCTTGTCTCATACAGTTCCTTGAAGGGCTCCTTCCATGTACCAGGCATTTTCTTTGGTTTTCCCAAACATTTCTTTAGCAAAACTCCTAAAGTTTTAGGCTACAATCCTCTTGAGCTTCAGCCTTAAACGAGGCCTTCCTCAGTCACATACAAAAATCGTCTGACAAACAACCTAATTTGGGTCTCGCTTTACTGAGGGAAGAGCATGTCTCTGCAGGAAGAGCAAAATTAACAACTAATCTTCATTAAATCTCTCCACTGAGAAACACAGAGGAAAACTTGCATCTGAACCTATAATTGGCATTGCTAATTTTTCCCCCCCAAAAAACCCCTCCTGGCTTTCATTAATAGTGAAGTTGCCCTCATTTCCATCCCATATCCTATTTTCAGCTCTCACCTGGGCACCAGCACCCCCCAAAAAAGCAGAAGGAGAATCGGGCACGGTGCCAGGACGGCTCTGAGATGATCCATGTGATGCACAGAGCGTCCCTGGAGCCCAAGAAGGGGCTCTGAACTATCCCACACAGGAAGACCCAAGGGGGTGTGGGAAATGCTGTCGCTGTTCTGCGATTCACACCCTCCCTGGGGCCGGGCAGAGCTGCCTCCTCTTCCACGCTGGTACAGCTGGGTCTGTCAAAGCCTCCCTCACGCCTTTTTTTCCTTTCCCTTTTTTTGAAACTAAGCATTTCTTTCAAAACACAGCCACCAGCACCTCCCTTTTTATGTGACAGCTCTGTGATAAATGTGCCACGAAGACATGAAGGATTTTTGCAACTCCCTAACCAGCCTAAGAGGTTTTAACTCTATTTTTCACCTCTAAGGAAGATGCCTGAATGGCATCCTTGTGAGGAAAGGGAAGACCCAGAGCCAAGAAATCCACTTCACCCTGTAAAAACTAAACAAGCCATCCTCAAAATCCATGAGGAGCAGAGCATGTGTGCACAAAACACATAAAACTCTCTAATGGAAAAATATACATTTACATCACACGATGTAGTGGTCAGCAAACAAAGCCATGGATTTCTGGAAACCTGTGTCTGGAATTACAAGCACAGCCTAACACTGGTTGCAGTTGATGTGGTCTAATCATGAGCCAAAAGAGCAGGTTGCTGAGGGCTGGTCCAGCCAAGCTCTGAATGCATCCAAGGATGGATATTTGGCCCCTGTTCAGTGGTTTACCAAGCTCAGTGGAGTGTTTTTCCATGGATGAGGTTTGTAAGAGGAAACAAGCCATCTTGCCCTGACTGTTTTCACAACTGCAAAGTGGAAATAATATTATCATCACCCTTCTTAAAGTGGTCAGAGATCTGCTGATAGCAATTGCTATTTCTACTTACAAGTCCGAACTGAAGCCTGACAACAGCCACAGTTTAAAATGCAAGCATGGAAAAGCCAACAGATTTTTTTCCAGAAGTAGAAGGAAGAGGAATTAATCATATTCCCATCTGATTCCCAGACCTGTGCTGCATTCAGCTGCTGCTCAAAGAGGGGAGACATCAGTTTGGACATGAGGGATCTTGTACCAGTGACATGATCCCAGAAATAAGAATTTCAGAGGTTGAACCATTCCCTCAGAGATGGAGATCTCCATCAAACAGAGCAGCAATCACAGGGTTAACTGTTGAGAGACAAAAACTACTGACAATGTTTGATAACAGCAACAAAGCAAATCCTCCAGGATTCCAAGGAGGAGACAAGATCCTGCTGGGAGTCAGGCACTTATTCTTGTCTTGGATGCAGGGTGAGATGAAGTGAGACTGCAAACTAATCACAGGTACTTGAACTTTAACCAGCTCCATAAAACACGAACATAACAGAGCAGCTGAACTTCCCACACGAGGACAAAGCACGGGACCTGACTCTGGCTCTCCTGTGTCCTTGGAAAACACTGTCCTGAACAGGAAGGATTCACCTACTGCATGTTTGTGCTGAAACTTGACCACACACACCTGGGAACATCTGAGGCTCCACTTCCTTGGTGTCCATGGGAAGTGTGGGACACAACATTACCTGGGGGATAGGCAGGAGGTGCATTTGACAGGTTCGTTTGGTTTGCATCACAAGCAGATTGATACATCACACCCAAGCAGCAGCACTCTGAGCACTTCTTGGCAGTACTGGCATTGTAGTGACATGGATTTTACACCCATAAAATAAATTACTAAATTGCCCTTAATTCCTTCCTCATGCCAACACAGCATCACCAATTAGAGGAGCTACATCCATCAACAGCAGCTTGACAGCACAGTCAAGTGGAACATTTCTAACAGTCTCCAAGACAGCAACAAAAATAGTGTTTAAATACAGGAGTAAAACCCCAAGTCTTTTGATATAATTGGAAGAGTTTTTCCTTGTGAGATTCTGCCTTAGAAAAGTAACTCTCGATGGTCTCCCACTAATCCCAATGGAGGCTAATCCAAACAGCTGATAAGTACCTTTTGGCAGGTTTTTACAACTGCTACTCTTTCGTATCTCACTTCACATCTCTTCATGATCTTTATCCCTTAAAAGATGATCCTTATCCCTTAAAAGCTTTTGACTGATGCTATGAAAGAAAACCTCTGGAATCCCATCTTCTCCTGGCTATTTTCAGCCATTTACTGTAGATATCCACTGCCACTTTCTCAGTCTCCAGGTACTGGTCGCCTGTTCTGCCAGCAGACATGGCACAGTATTTCCCCCCCTGCAACCACCACGCACAAGGCCACTGTTCCCTGGGTACCTATAACACAACTCCTGCTCATTCCTTCCTCACCCCACAGCTCTGGCAGACAGCTCCTGCATCCCCTTGTCCTGGCACTGCTGGACACAGACAATGGCAGGTTTATGGGACGGTTTTACTGAGGAAACAATTATTTATCCCATTTTTTCCCTGGTCTTTTCAACACTGAGCTAAATGTGGCGATATAAGGAAGAGGGTAAGTTGAACAGCTCACAAGAAATTATAAGGAAAGGCACCGAGGGGAAGGTGTAAATTAAGAGTGATATTCTTTCAGTTGTATCTATTTAAACACAATTTAGTGTCCCTGGAGTGGATGTCAGGGAAACAGAACAGGGTAAAATAGGGATTACAAGCGTGCAGATGGCCTGGCTTGCACAACCTCACACTCCACTGCTAAACAAGCAATCATACAGGCACTGAGGTCTCAAAAATGGTTCATGGCCCATTTGCAATACTGAGGTGAGACTTTGAAACTAATAGAGACAATTATTCCATTCATGCTTTCATATAATTTTGTAAGCCATTCCCACTGCCTGCAAGAGTAAATTAAGGAGAAGGGGATTAAAGATACAAAAATAATGAAGGATGAAAAAAGGCAAAACATGAAAGGATCAAAATGACACAAATACTCTAATTACACCTCCCTGTAGTGACTTTCATTTTTAATCCTTCACTGGCTAAGAAAGGACTACGGGGATTGAAGAAAGTGATTATATACAATTTGTGACTATAATAAATAAGCTAAAAAAACCAAAACAAAACACAGCAATAATGTATTTCTACCAAAGTGATATTGAATGTTCAAATAAAACCAAGGAAAAAAACCTCAGTCTTATTGTATATACTTGACCATCTGGTTATTCATCTGAATGGAAAAGAGCTGCAATTAATCCCTGATTTATTTCTCTTTTCCATTCCACACCTACTCCCGGCAGGTAACAGTTGAGTTTTATTGCCAGTCACATCCCCTCTTGCACAAAATTGCTCCTACCCACACGTCCCTCAGTGAAGACAACGCTTTCCTTTCAGAAATTGTTTCCTTTGCTGCTTTCCCCAGCCCCAGCAGAGCTGGGCTCAGACGTGCTGCCCAGGATACGTGCAGGACAGCCTTCTCTCTCACAGCCTCTGAAACGTCACCATCCCTGGGGATAAACCTGGTGGAATAGGGAGCTGTCCTGAGTGTAAACTGTGGAGGGTGGGATGGGAAGCCCTCCTGAGTTCCTGGTAAATGGTACCAACCACCAAAATAACCAATAGCAACAGGCAGGAAAGTCTGGGATATAAGGCACGAGCACACCCTGCAACCCCAAAATCAGTGCTGAGCTTGCAGTGCGTGTCCTTGGCCACCCCCATGAGCCATTTCTGGAGCAAACTGATAGAACTGACAAACACTTGGCATATTCCTGGCAGGGCAGGAAAATGCAAGGAAAGGGCCCAAAAAGGATGTCTGTAGAAAAAAATCCTCTGATGGAGGAGGAAGCCCATCACTGGGATCATCTCCTGGCCACACTGATTCCGTGTGTGCCAAACCGGGCAAAACCACTTGGGCACATCATTGTGGCACCTCCTGATTTCAGTGAGCCAGGGACACACAGACACACACAGGAGGGCATTCAGAGAGGCACACACAGCACCCTGCTGAGGGGTAAAACAGACTCTCTGTGTGTGTGTTTATACAGAGTCAGCCACACTTATGTCCTTCTTGCTCTACACCCACCTAGGCAGTGGCAGGGATGGCACTTTCTCACCCAGTGTGTGAAGAAGATCATGCTTTCTCCATAGCTTTTATTTATTAGAAATATCCCCTATGCTGGCACCAGCCTCCTGGAAAGCAGCCATTTCAGCCACCGTGTTTCAGATGTCCTTTTTTAATGATAAGGGCAGGACTAACAGGATTTGAGGTGTCAGGATTTAAGATAATCTCTTGGCAGAACACCAGGAGGGAGGTGTAAGAATCCACACTAAGTCTGGCTGAGATGCTAAGACATTAAACAGTGAATTTTCAGTGAGTACAAGTAAATGTACTTTATCAAAGCAGTAACTGTGTCATGTCTTTTCACCTCTGCTTATTTTGGGTACTTCTGATGCACTCACATAGCCGGATTTAAGCACTAGACAGTAATTATAGACTGGACTGAGTGTGAAGAGCAACGTTTTCACAACCAGCTATAAGCTGCATATTAAAAAAAGGGCAACATAGATGCTTAAAGACTCTTACACAGTTTAAGGAAAGAAAAAGGGAAAGGCAAAAAAAAATTGGAGATGCTGTGAGACAACAAAGAACTAGAAATAAAACCAGCTAACTAGGTGTTGGCTTGAAGGCATTGTGGGGGCACCAAAACATCAGAGCAGGGACCAGAAAAAGAAGAGGCATTTTCTCCCTCACGTTTTACCACTACAACAAACCCATGGGTCCTACTTGACCAACCTACATAAACTACACACACTTATCATACAAGAGCAAAGAATGAGAGAAGGAAGGGTTTTTTAGGCTAATAAAAAGCATGGTTTGAAATCACACACTTGTTTACACTGCAACTCATGGATTCAGAAGAACTTGGGTAGCTAGTGCTGCCTTTAAACCCCCTCTTTTATGGCCCTGAGAGAGAGACATCTCAGAGTTGTTGTGTTCCAGTGTAAGAAGGGGGTTCTACAGAGAGGATGGAGAGAACCCACTAATAGAGGAAACCAGGATTTTAATTTAGCATTTCTCTGGCTAAAGCACTGGCAATGACACCTGTTCTTGGGTGAAGAAGAGGATTTGTTCCTTTAGGACTTGCAGCAGTTTTTGTTCACTGTCCCACTTCACCACAAACCTCACATTCCTCCTCTGGGTTTTTCTCCAGAACTGGATCAGGGAGCTCACAAAGGACTAAAACCATGGACTGTCACAGGGCTTGGAAACTGGAGGCACCCAAACTCTGTTATCTATCCAAAATGTCACTTCACAGATAAACCAGAGAAAGTTCTACAGTGTCCAGGTTTTCATTCCATTTTTTTTCCTATTAAAAATCTACGCTCTGTAACATTTGGGGCTTCTCAGTATATTTGCTTCTGAAGTTTTCACTGGGAAAAAACCAAACTAATTACCTGATGGTCTCTAAGCCTGAAGATCACGTTTTCTTGCACGTGCCATGTGAAAAATACCGAGTAAAGCCTTTGAAAGAAACCTTTCATTGCTGGGTACTTAGCAAAATTGATTGAAATTCAGATCTGCTGCCCAGTGGCAAATTTTGATAATCCAGTACCTATTTGCATTCCAAATCAAGATGAAAAATTGAAATATTCATAGATTCTGTAGAACAAAAATGCACTTAAAATTTTTGCCATAGAGAGAATTGAGTTTCCAAAGTAATTTAAATGCTGTTTTTCCTTTCTTGGATATACCTTCTCCTGGAATTTACTGTGGGGATTTAAATCCTTATTTTCCCCTCTGAGCTATCATATCCATTAGGGTTCCACCGCCCCCCAACCCCTGCCAACAATTCATATGCTATTTTTATATATAAAGAAAAATCAGCAGTTACTTAAACCCAGAGCTGCTTCTACCAGCATATTGCTTTTTTTTTTTTTTTTTAACTAAACCTTTAGGTATTCAATGGAATTTCAAGATGAAAAGAAAAAGGCATACACCCTAAAGTAGCCCAGTGACCATTAATCATTCAAGTCAGGATCACCTCAAACCCAGATTTAAGTTGTTACATTAGACACTTGAAATTAAACCTTTTCTCTCTCTCACCACAACACTAAGGCTCTTTCTCCCTTTAGGTTTTTTCCCAGGAAAAAAAAAAAAATCCAAAGTAAACACCATTTTTCACCTAAAGCAAAAGAGGAATGAACACAAGTCTCATGGAGTGGGGAAAACCTTTTCTTTTTGAATATATTTTTAAGCCAAGTGCACTGGGGACAAACTGGAAGCTCCACGAAATCTCCCAGTGCCTTCACAGTCCTGTATTTCCCACTACAGCTCGTGCACAGCACTCGGATTTCTGTGGTTGGAATGACACTTTTAACAGGCAAAAATGAAAAAAAATAAATAAAATTTCAGGCTTTTTAAGGAGGATTTTTTTCCCTAAGGGGCCATCAGAGAAGCGGGTGTACCATGAGCCTCAGAGCCTGCAGGTGCACATCCTTAGGCAGGCAGAATTAATTACTACAATTGCTGTAATTAACAATGCTGGGGGCAGCCATGAGGCAGGTATTTATACCCCTGTGCCAGAGGGTCTCCCTGTCAGAAAACAGGAGGCTTTCTGTGATAACCACACAGTAATGGCAAGTTGGTTTAGATTAACAGCAAATAGTGATTCTCACAGCAGGGCCACTTTTTAAACCAGTTGCAAACACGTTTATGATCAAAACTGCATTAACAGATACAGCAGAAGTGACTTCAGATATGCCTTGTACAAACAAAATGGAAATCACTCCAAAGGCACTCCACATTGATTACCATCATATCTGGTCTCCATCAGGAGCCAGAAATTCCCTATATTTATCCCATTTGCATCATACTTGTCAGTTAGTGTATAAATAGAGATGAGTGTACAGTGTCTTGTGTCAAACTACATCAGTGAGTCACCCAACAGGGGGAAGAACAATTTTTGTCTTGCCTGTATAGACAAGATAGTATTTATTAGCAAGTCAAAAGGCAGATTGGGGCACAGAAAACTCTGGTAGGAGGGAGAAAGCTTTTCCCTCACAAAGCTGGTCAGAGACAGGGGCCCAGTTAAGGCACAGGATCTCCTGAAATGCTGCTGGACAAAGCCCTGAGCAATGTGACCAAACTGAAAGCTGGCCCTGATTTCAGCACACAGCTGGAATGGAGGCCCCGAGAAATCTTTAGAATTTCAAGTTTTCTGTGATTCCAAGGGGCAAAATAGAGGCAGTTCTGGGAACCTGCAGTGTCTGAGAATCTACCTGGGACTGTGCTCAGGGTCTCTTTGCTTTTCCTTGAGGCCAAGCTTTTTATGCTGCTCCGAGTGACAAAAGTACATAACCATAAAGCTCCCTCTGACATCAGAGAAGCTGCATTGTACAGACACTGGAGGATATTGCACCAGAAGCCTTACAGGGGGGTTTAGGGAAAGCAAAAATGCATCACGTTTGCAGCAACATCATTTAAATCCTATCCTGATGCTTGCATTTATCTTCACAGTGTTTTCTGTCATAAATCAGGTATTATTTTCCTTCTGCACAACAACAAATAATAACAATGAGCAGCAGCACTTGGGCTGTGCTCTTCTCAACAGGACTTTCATGCAGTTATAATGTAAATTATATTAACTGAAATTGGAAAAAAGCAGAAATGCTAATTTGACACTTGGAACTTTAGTACAGATGGTCAATGTTGGGTCATTTTAACTGTAGACTTCTATTGTTAAGTTATGTATTTTACAATAATATCTTATTCATCCAGAGATTTTGGGGTTTTTTACTCATTATCACTTTTTGAAGGGTTTAAACTTAATTTTTCCCTCTGGAACTAAGTCCCTTGGAGTCCAGGTTTCCCTGAGTGCAGTGAATACCCCCAGTCACTGTTCACAGCTGTAATCCTGCCCTGGTGCCAACCTGGTCTCAGCCCTCAGGAAGGCCATAAAGCAAAAGACAGTGCTGAGGAGATACTTGACCTGATCTGTAACTTAAATGCAAGAGCAGCTGTGAATTCATGGTAGCACTGAAAGTGTTCCTTGCAGAGGAGGTTCTTTCTTTACACATCAGTTTATACCATTTGTACCCATGGGAGCATCCAACCTCTTATTTCCTTTATCTCAACACAACACGGATCCACAACGACCTCTAGGATTGTTCACACTTCTCATTATATTAAGAATTATTAACACTTTTTTTTCTCCTGGAGAGAGGGATGGGTTCACAGTTACAGATAAACAGCGTGTTGAAGAAACCTTTTGTGTTCCCTGGTAGCACTTTGAAATTCTGGTGTCACAGTGGCAACAACACAAGTCACAGTAATTCAGGAAGCAGGGTAATTAGCTGTAAATGTATGCAATATTCACTTACCACACGGCTGAGATTAGTCAGATGATTCCATCCAGTCTCCTGTTTCCCTGTTCCTTGTTCTGCCTGATTAACACACCATGCATTTTCTTCTATCTTGAGGTTACATGTCTGAAGCTTTTCCACAGGGAATTACAAACAATTCACATTGCTTGACTTCACATTCATTGTTTCACTAGAAAGAAAAAAGGAAAATCTAAATGTTTGCTAAGTCTCAGGTTTTTTACTTTCCATGAAATCAAATAATCAGCAGTACAGGCTGATCCCAAAATCTCATTTACTTCCATGGGTTTGAAAAAATTTAATAGATCTGGGTCAAACACTGCTTTAAGATTATTAAGGGATTTATTTTTGACCTTGTGTAACCAGAACTCTATTTTGTATCTCCACCAGTTCAGCAAATTTTACACAACCCCCTTCAGCCACACACCAGCTAATTAGGCCTCTTTACTACCGCTAGCTAATAGTAACTATAAATTGGACAAATGTCCACTTAGCTTTATTTACATAACTTCATAGTAAAACTGCACAGCTGACAAGTACTTTGGGAAATGGCTGAGAGGAAGATGTTGGAAAATTGCAGAGGTTATTTTCTGTAATTGCCGAGTTCAGCCGAACAGTTACAGGAGATGAGGGGCTTCAGGCTGAAAGGACGAATTTCAGCATGAGGCTTCAGATTTGGTCAATTACTTAAGTTGAAAACTATGGCAAACACACAAAGCCTCCTGGGGTGCACTTCAAAAGCATCATTTGGATAAATGATTTGTGGCAGGGAAGTAGAGCCAGAGAGGGACGGAAGGAACGGGAGGAATTCACTGTGTGCCACCAAGGGCTGGAGCGTTCCATGACACAACGGGGCTCCTGCACAGCACCAGTCCCTAGGCCAGGAACCAGTTCCACCTGCTGCTGCTTATGGACAGGGACTGACAGCACTGAGCACTTTATCTGGGGTGCAAAAGCTTGGCCTGGCCACATGTGCACTGCACAGACATGAATTCCTAAATTCCTGCAGACAGAAACCCTGGGAGGAATTAGGCAGTGGTGCCCAAACCCAAGCAGGAGCATCCCAGTTCCCACAACTGCCTCTCAACTCTGAGCATGGGCTGTACCCAAAACATTCTCCATACAGCACTTATTTGCAAAGGGCTTTCAGTGAAAGGGGGTTAAGTAGTTTATCAGAATTTGTCTGAGTGTAGCACACGAGGAGCAGACACTAAATAAAGGGCTGCCATTGTATGGCTGGAGGTAAAGGGGAGAGAGAAGTTGCAAGCAGGAGGGAGGGAGGAAAGATTTACACATGAATCATCCCCAGCCTCTCCATATTTTTTAAGAGAATCCTTGAATATGGAAAAAAATTAATTTGATTGTTTGTCATTAAATGCCAGCCTATGCCAATAACTACTACACAGAGCACAGGAGCAACTTGCAGTAATTCCCAGGAACAGTGTCTCATACACCTCCCTCACCTGACTCGGTGATACTTCTTCCCCCTCCCCAAAAATAAATTGAAAAAACTTATCTAACTACCTTTGGAAAATGAGTGCCAAGCCATCCCTGACTTACTATTTTACTGACTGATCCTTGTGACGAATAAAAAACCGGTTTCATTCCAAGCAGGTGAAAGACGGACAAGACACAACACCTGGGCAGCCATTTTGTGTGTGTGGGGAGTCAGGGGGTGCTGGGGGTACAAACCAGGCGGGACAGCGAGGGCAGAGCGGCCTGTCTGGGCCCATTGCCCAGGGACTTTGGGGCCGGGATAGGGACTCACACTGTTTACAACTTTACATTTCCAAGCCTGCCTTGAAACACCGGGTGAATTTGAACCAGGCAGAGCTGCCTTTCCAGCCTAAGGTGGCCAAAGGGAGTTGGGCATTCACACACTTTCCTATCAGGGAAAGAAAGTTCCAGCAAAACCAGAACAGCGTTTCCCACTTAAAAGTGCCCCAGGAGGGTTCAGCACCCAAGTCTCCTCTGGGAGGATTTGCCTCCAAGGAAGGGCACACTCCCCAGACAGGAGGGACCTCCCCTGGGCCTGCAGCACCCAAGAACACCCAACTATCCACAGAGTTTCACCTTTTAAAGACAGGGAGTGAAGCCCAGCCTGGGAGGGGTTGATCATGCAAATGTCAGAGACCAGAAATGGTGTGATCCCCAACCCTCCTGCGTGCTCAGACCCTCCCACAGGCTGAGGCACCCAGAATGTGCTGTTAATAAAGTTCTTTGCCATCTCTGAAATCTCAGTGAAGAGATGTTTCTCACAATCCTAAACCCCCAACTACTCATTTTGTGCCCCAGTCCATTATGGCACTAGTGGAACTACTCACACAGGTGAGAAGCCACTGTGGCACTTAATTCAGGGTGGAATCACACCAGTTTAGAACCACTGCAGATCATAAATATGACAGTAATTAAAGGAGCAGGGAGGGGTGGGGGGAAGATCACACAAAACCTCCACAAAAACCCAATGATTTCTATGAGTAAGTGCCCAAAATTCAAATTCCACAGCTGGCAATTGCAGAGAAGCTCCGACTCCCTGCAGATTTCCTTTCAGCAGGAAGTTTAATTAAAGTGGGTTGTTCTTTTTCTTTTTTCCTTCCCACACAGGAAATTCCCCCTGCATCTGCTGCATAGAGCAATTCTTGCATTTTCAGGAGCAGGAATTCAAAGGAATCCCTGAAGCATAGCAGAGTTAGGCTTGTGCTAAGCATCAGCCATACTTATCTTTAAATAGATTTTATTTGCCTTCTCTAAAACACACCCAAGAACACAAGGCTTGCCACCACTGTGCCCCTACACTGCTAAGACAGCTGAAGAAGTTAATGGGATACACAAAATGCTGCAACAAACCAAAGTTTGCCTCACGGCACTTCGAGTTCCCTTCCTAATTTAGTCCAGGGAAACAGCAATTGGGTCGCTCTCATTTTAGATCCCCCAACAGCACAAAGGCTGATTTCACTGGTTTTGGTAAAGCAGCCTAAATTGTTGGTCAATTAACAAAGCCATTTAACTTTAGAAAACAATCAAGCCCCAGAAGTGAATGTCAAGGTCACCTTGAGTCAAGAGCACTGGAAGGGAATAACCCAAGTTTTTATTGATATCACTGTGCCACATGGTACCATGAAAATTACACAAAAAACCCCAAAAGATGTACAGAAGAAAGAATTTCAGTGGGTAAGAGTAAAGAAAAGTAACGGCAATAGAAGGTAATACCTTAAAGCACTGACACAGACACATTAGCTGTTCTATACAATACTTCTAGATTTGCTAAATATCTGTTTCTCCAAAGTATTTACCAGCACTCTTCCAATTATGCAAGTCACACCCACACTGGTTTGGGCTTTCCACCCCCCCCTGCCCCACACACATCCCCCCCTCAGCGCAGTGTCTTTTTTACCTCAGTGAGCTGGGTAATATAAGGTGTCTAAATGCAGAGGAAAAGAAAATATCATCTGTCACTGCCATAACAGCAAGAAGATAAAATTATTTCTACAGACTGAAAACAGAAGTGCTCCTGAAAGAAACCATCACTGGAAGGTTATTTTTGGATGAGTAGTATTCATCAAGAGTTTAAGGAGGGAAAAGGAAAAAGTGCGTGTCGAGGAAAAGAAGTGTGACAATTGAAATTAAACATTTCATCTGCCTGTGGAAACATAATTCTAAATTTAATTAAAGAATTCCTTGTGCACAGCCCAAGGACTCCGCAGAAAGCCACGGGAGCAGTTTTGATCTCTTCCAGTCCCATTTCCTATACTCGTCCCCAGCTGGCAGTGTGAGAGGGGCCAGCCCCTTCACCGCCCCAAGCCCAGGCAGGAGCAGCACGAGGAGCCATTTTACACTATTAAACTGTGTATATTTTCCCTTCTTATTGGTTGTGCGGGTGACACATAACACATACAAAGTATGCACTGAGATGGAGATGTTCTACAAATTGATATTGATTTTCTTTTTAATGCCACATAAATCAACACTTGACACCAACTCAAGGCCAAAGACACGCTGCTCTGAGCTGCAGCAGTGCCTGCCGAGCAGTGCAAGCAGGCTGGCTTGGATTCTGCCCCTGCAGTGAGCAGAAGCAAAGCTGCTGCTTTGCCCCTTTATTCCTGTCCAGCTCAGGACTGCGATGTGGGGCAATGGGAGAATCAGATCAAAGCACCCAGCAAAGCTGCAAGGTGCCTGTATGAAACCTGAAAGCGTGTGGAGAATTCCATGCACCTTTCTGAACACAGTCAAGGGCTCTGACCAGGATCCTTCTTTCAGGTTTAAAAAGTGACACTGTGTTGTCAGATTAAGCTTCAAATTATTAATCCGTTTGCTACCAACTATTAAATGTATTATAAAGGAGAATCAGGGAAAAACCCTTATTATCTTCCAAGTGATTTCTCTTTAAATTCAGGCTTGATAATTTTCACTTTTACCCCTCCAGCCATCCCTTCTAAAACATCCTCAGTCTAAAGAAACTTGATCAAAGATAGGTGGGCTTCATTTCTCAACAGGTGGAAAACCTTTCTTACTTTAAATTCTTTCACTGGAGAAAGGACTGAAGTAATTTTGCTCAACATTCCATCATATGGAAGTCAAACAGGAGAGATTTCAGCCCTAACAGTGAACACTCAGTGTGCACATTAATCACACAGTAATCATTAGCGATTTTTAATCAGTTCTGCCTTGACAAAAATGCCCCTTGCAGTGCCAGGCACTCAGAGCAGCCTCTCCTCTGCCAGTGCTCTGTACTGGGGTGTGAGAAAGAGCATCCCCTGTTCTCACAGAGAAGGAGAAACACTGGATACATGGAATGTCAGTGTGATCAAAGCGATCAGCTCAAATACTCAGTGCATGTTCTCTCCACTTAAACACCTTTGCTTGGGAGCCAACATCCCTCAGATGGGATTTCACCCACCTCTGCAGGGAGCATTAGTGTTTATCTGGCTCCTTACTGCAGGTATCATTAGGAGACATGCAGTAATACCTTGCCATCATCCTGACAAATCCCAGGGGAATGCAAATTCCTTGCAGACAGAATCCCTTCAGATTAAACCCAAGGTAGGTCACTAAAAGAGTCTGGCTGAAGATTCAAGCTCATGACATCACCTAAACTTGTAGCAGCCATGTGATGACAGGCAGCCAGCACTCCATGATAAACCTACCAAGGTCTCCTGACAAATTCTCTATTCCATGAAAGCTGCCAAAGGAAGGCAAGTCAAAGAAGAAAATAACCAAACACACACCCCCACAAAATCCAACCAAGAAAATACATGTGCTTCCTAGTCCGTTTGTTCTGTTTAGTTTCTATTTTAAACCAGCCTGGGTGTAAAGCACAAAGGACTGGCAAGAAGATCCAAGACCGGCAGTGCTTCTCCAAAGCCACAAGGCTTGGAAGCATTTTCCTGAAGCAGGCTCTAAGAAAAGCTCTACCCGCAGCACCAGCTACTTCCCTCCTGTAACAGGAGGCAGATAGACAAATGAATAGATGCAATAGTAAATAGATATTCTCACTGGGTTCTCCCTTCTGCAAGAATTCCTTGTCTTTCCTTGCACCTGCTTTTGAGTACTGAACAGCATCATGACTGAACCAAACCATCCCGTGTTTGCTCAGCTACAGGAAGGTTCAAGGAATTAAAAAATAAAACTCTTGCCTCATCAGTGAATACAAGGGTTTTTCCTGCAGTGAAGAGCAGCTTTACAAGCACCAGCAGATCACCCCGTTTCACACAGCAGAGCTCAAACCTGGCAGGAGCAGGGTCACACAGCACCTTCTGAAAGGAGATGGACACCAGAGACCAAGAGGGCTCTCAGCTATTAACCAGGTTATTTCCTTCATGCCAGGACTCCCTTTCAGCACAGGATCACCCCAATATCTCCTGATAACTGGTAAGAGTGACCAGCCCTCTCCCATGCTGCCCTGATCTCTCATGCTAGGCTGGGCTTTAGAACACGTACAAGACAAGTTGCTATTTGTAGGCATTATTTTGCCTTCTCTGCCCTTTATTCTGCCAGCTCCCTGCCCACATGGGTTTCCTTATTTTTAGCAACTAACCCCAAAGCCTTCAGATTTCTGTGTTCCCTCTAAACCTGTCACACCTGGAATTGCCATCTGTAAGTTGAAACATTACTTCAAGCAAGGAATTGTCATCAATTTTGCAACACACCTCCAGGAGGATTTTGGGCATTCCGTGACAATCCTGAGTTTAAAAAGAATTAGTAATATGCTCATGAAACAACCCAAAGTGCAAAGTGAGAAAACAGGCAAAATTGACAGCCTATAAAAAAANACAACCTTATTTTCTTGGATTTGAGATCTGGGCTGCCTACAGCCCTGGCACGGTGGGTTTTAGGAAGGGCCTTTGAGCCACCTGGAAAGGGGGGTTCATCCTGAGAGTGCCAAGACCCCAGGCTGGAGGGGCATCAGTCAGTGCTGCTGGCAGCAGTTCTGCATGCAGGGCTGCAAAGCCAGTCTTGCCCTGAGACAGAGATACTCAGCTCCAGGGATGAATCCCAGGATGCAAACCATCACCACTTCAGGAGGAGCCTCACTCAATTAAAACCCGGAGTATCAGCTTCAAGTGAAGAGATCAGGCAGAGCTCCCCAAGCAATTACACAAAACAAAGTCACCCTCACAGCAGCTGCTCTAATAAAACCAGGGCTCTGGGTCATACTATTTTATTCTCAAGAGGTGCTTCCTAACTAGGTTTCTAAAGGAATTCAACTTTTGCAATTCACTAGCCCAGATTAAGAAATGCAGTCCATAGGTCAAAGACACAATTACCTGCAGCTCTCATCAATCTGCTTCCCTCACAGAAAAGCTGAATGCTTCTTTTCCCCCAAGAGCAAGGGAAAAGAATGTTACCCCCTTCAACTCTTCCTCCCTGCCTCCTCCATTCAAACAAAGCTTCTTACATATCTCTTTTGCTCTCAGTCACACTTGCCTCACTGCACATTCCTTGCCCTTCTCTCCCAAGGCCAAGGGTATTCCCCGAATCACGTCAAACTCCTATAACTCGATATTTTCCCATTGCCTGTGACTCCTAATTTGCCTGAAGCTTCACTTTTCTGCAACTTAATGTTATTTACTAAAAAGATCTGTGAATAAGTTATTTGTATATAGCCTGATGAAAGCAATGGACCCCCAATTGTTGTTTTGAAAAAGTATTTGTTAAAACCAACTCGAAACCGGCACGTTTTCCTAGTTTTCCAATCAGAGGAGAAGCAGTAGGGGAGTCACATCTTGTCTAACTGCTCAGGATTTGTTTTCTATCAGTAGACCAAGGTTCACCTAATCATAATGCCAAAATACTTACTAAAACAGTCACAAAAGGAAAACTGGAGGATCTGAAGAAACGAGTTGTTTGGAAGATTTACAGAATTACTTTGTTTTACTTTTATTTTCAATCTATGCCCAGAGAGTTTCTTCCCTTCTGGGAAACTCTTCCATATCAGAAACTTTTTCTGCAGCTAGCACAAGTCTGTGGAATTACATTTTAATACATGAAACATTAAAAAAATTAAATCAGATACAATGCAGCTAATGTTCAAAGATGTAGGCATGGAACTAACATAAGGTTTTCCAAATGTCTTAGGGAAAGTTCCTACAACTAGAGCTGAAAAATCAGAAATTCCTCCTTTTTTGCCACTCTGTTCAACATTTCCTACTTTCTGCAATTGTTTAATAAAGTTTTCTTTTAAACCACAACTATAGCCAATAAAAAGGCAAGCTCCTCATCACACCTGATTACCAAAGTAACCCCTGAAGTGCTGGTAAGGCTCCAGCTCTTGCTGAGTCCCCCAGGAAACCCAAAGGACACAACTGCTAAACATCCAAATGCACTTCAAACCCAGAGGCAGTGACCATGATATTAATGCAGGCAAATCCAGCAAGCAGAGTCAAGGCAAATGCAACCTTTCAGCCAGAAATCCAATCCCTGGGGGGAGACAAGGTGTAAGAACAACACCTTTATGTCCTGTGCTCACGTGGGGTCTGACACGTGGACCTCAACAGCCACAGCTGGGCCCCCCTGAAGCACCAGTGTGCTAAATAATACAGTAAGGAATAAATGCCTCCCAGTCCACCACTGCATTTGAAGAAGGTGTTTAAGAGCTGTGGTTAAAGTGGCAAACAACAGAGAAATGTCATGAAGAGCCTGACTCGCTCCTGAAGCTGATTTTCAAATCACTGTGTTATTAACACAGAAAAATCTACCAAGCAGATTCAAAGCAAATGCAGCTTTTCATGCAGAAATCAAAACTGTGGGGTGAGCTCAAACACCCCTAAGGCAAGGCTGAAAACTGGTCTAAACATACTGGGGCAAGTATCACTCCTAAGTGGCAAGCAATTTGAAATTCTCTGCTACTTCATAAGCACAGTGTGCCAAAATGCAGCAAGAACACACAGTAATGACTGGTTAAAGAATGTGAAGCAGGTAAGGGACCATTTTCTGGGGAAAATCAAGGGGAAGTCAACTTACAGGAGTAAGTGTTGGCATTTAATCAGCACCACTGCACCTGGCAGGGAGCAGCAACAATTTTCTCAAGGCTCCTGTCACCAAAAGCACGAGTGTCTCACCAGTGCTCTGGCAAAGGCCTTGGCCCAAGCGCTTTGTGCTGCTGAGGCTTTTCCTCTGCTACTGCACATTCTTGGCAGCACCAGCTGGACCTTTTCCTCTGACAACCCCCCGGGGAAAGTCAGGAACTGTTTAGCAACAAGTGTGGGCTCTTGAAAGTAACACTGTCAAATCCTCCTGCTCTTCAGAACCGCTGCAGTGTCAAGTTCTGAGGTCAAGCTCCAAGGAATTGTTTGGCACTCGGGTTCAGAGAGAAGGTAGTTTTATCCGTGTGCTAATGATGAAGAGAGAGAGAGAGGAGCGTGTTCCCCTGCAGATCTGATCAATCCACTTCAGACATGTCTGGAAGTTAAAAGCAAGAGCTGCCTGCGTGCAGTCCACACACAGCCTCCCCACACCAGTGAAAACCCAACTGCTGAGCAGCACATTGCACCTCGGGTGGCATTTCTGGCCAAGACAGCATCACCTCTGACTGCAAGCTAAACTTCTCACTGGAGGGGAGACAAGGAGAAGAGGACAGAGCCCAACTAACCCAGCTTTGCATGAGCCAAGAGCTCCCTGCCATCCAGCCCTGCACTGCTGGAACAGTGTGGATGTGCCCATGGAGCCCTTCAGGCCACCTATCACTTTGAGTCTTACAGAAAGAAAAATGCTAAATAAACTATTATAGCCCCAAATGCTTTAGATTAAAAATAAAAAGTCAGAAACTGCAATGTAGTCAGGTTATATAATGACATGTCACATTGGCAGATCAGGAAAATATTTACTGTTCCTTTTTTGAGCAGGCTTAGTTCAGTAATTAGTGATGCATCCATACCAAAATAACCGACAGGAGCCTCATCCCAGCATTCCTGACCTTTATCTAAGGATGTGTCACTTGCACATAGACATAGTTCAGAAAACATGTGAAGAGGGAGGCAAGAAGTTGTTTCCCCAGTGCCACACTGAGTCCTAAGGGAGGCAGGAGGTTGGGAGGATCTAACCAGGAGAGGTGGGAACTTGAACCCAGCCCTTCCAGTCAGACAGGAATAGTCTGGCAGTGGGAGTGCTGGATTGGAACACATGGCACACAAGTGCTGAGCAGAGAGCCCACTGAGTTACAGGAAACTCTGCGACGTGCACACACAGTTGTTGTGGTAAGTGGACTAAGACACTCCTGTTATCACTAATCAGTACTTGCTGTCCTGCAAAATCATGAATAATCCTCAGGGAAGATGGGAATGCCACCCACCACAGCACTTTCCCTTGGCCCTCTCCCCCCCCCATCCTCCATGGTGCCCCTGTTTATCTCAGGAATTTCTCTGAGTTCTGCCTTTGTTTTAAACTGCAGAGGGAAAAATAAAGATATAATACCATAGTACAGCTGCCAGGGCTGCTCTGTTGCCAGAAGCACAGCTCTTCCTGAGGGGTCTGAGTAGGAATACGATGTTAAGGAACACCAGGTGAAGCCACTCTGGATTAAATCCACATTCCCCGCCAACCTACAGGCACCATATGAGTGTAATTAAGGCTGGAGGTTGGGTTTTCAAATAAAGCTAGCCTCAGATAACGAAAGGACTATTTTCCAAGCATTTGGCATCAAAAGCAAGGTTAGAGAAGTCAAGTGTGCAATGCCAAAGGCAGTCAAATCCCCACGGAGAATGCCATCCTTCTGCCTTTAGTGCTAGCACAGACAGTGGAATTACGAGTGTCTCATGCATTCAGCTTGTCCCTGACATGAACTGCTTCAGTTGCAGGGCTCTTACAGATACCATCCCTATCACTCTGCCTACTAATAAAAATAACCCTGAAATAATTCTTTCTTTGGAGTTACAGAGAGTTCAACCGTGTCAATAAAATTACCATGCAAAAATCACTTGCACAGAAGCCTTGGCTGGCCCTCCATCACAAGCATCTCTTCTCTGCTGCTGCACTGCCTGTTCCACCCATCCAGGGAGCATCAGTCTGACCAATTTAATCCAGCTCAAAAACCAGAAAACAAAAGGCTTTTGTAAAGCCATTAAAAAAGCTGCCATGCACACACTACAATTTGGCCTTCTGCCTGTTCAGCAGAGGTTGATTGCCTAAATAAATGCATTTATTTTAAAGGCAGCCAGCTTTCCACATACCTCTGTATAAAATGAAGTGTGATACTGTTTATCCATTACCAACACTTCTGGCACATGCATTTGGAATTATTCCTCATTTATCCCCACTGCTATCTGGGTATCACATCGAATATTCTGTTGCCTGCTGTTATTTTGGTTAATTAAAATGACCTCGGGAAAGCAAACCCTCCACAAATACTTAATGTTACCCTGCTGGTCCCTGAATAAGGGAAATAAAAGGGGCTGTTTGATCTCCCAAAAGCAGATACAACCTTAATTAACACCACCTTTCAACACCCCCACCCGAAACGCTTCACCACTTCTTAACTACAGTGAATTGTAAGATGTATATTTAGCATTACGGCCCAGTTTGGGTCTACGCTTAAGTTTAAACGCAAAAAAAACCACTCTGAGTTTAATCTCAAGGGCTTTGATGCCCCTTCTTCGAAGCTTCAGGAGTTCAGAGAAGCTGCTTTTAGAGCATTTGAGCAGCTGTGGGTATTTTTACAGCCAACTTCGAGAGCCCCGCCGCACATTGCGCACTTACCCGTGTCGCTGCTTGCCGGCCGAGGATGATGCGGCGCTTTCGGAGCTCCTTCCGGAAGGGGCAGGGAGGGAGAGGGGCAGTTAAATTGGCCTAATTGGGTTCAGCTGAGCCGCCGCCCTGCGCTCCTTGGGATGCCCAGCGCTGCTCAGGGCCTTGGCAGGGACAAACAAGGGGGTAATGGTCTAACGTAGGTCATTTATCCCAAAGTTCAGCAGGAACACCTGGGCGCGCTGCTGGGAGTACACGCGAGTCAGAGCATCCTCACGCTGTCCCCAAGGAGACACCCCTCAAACCCCGAAGGGCTACATTATGAACAAGAAGCAAGTCACTGGGGAGAAGTGATTTAGTCAAAATATTGGTGATTTGGGCACTGGAATTCAAAGCAAATTCAGGATAAGATCATTTTTCTTCCCAATGGAAGATTATATGTCCCTTTGTAACTTGAGTTACAAATGTTCTAAAATTACTCTTTTGTTGAGAGTTCTTTTGGGAATTGACTGTATGCACGACGAAATAATTGTCATCAACAAACATCCTCACCTCAGCAATGTTTTCAGGACTGTATGTACACAATATTATCAAATTTAGAATCGAGGGGTTTAATTACTGTTTAGAAATAAACACATCAGGGTCATTATTTTGCTTTCGCTCTATGAAAATCAACTTGGCTGATTAATTATAAGGCTTTCAAGAAGTATTTCGACTTCTCCAGCAGCAGAGGCTGAGTGTGACAGGATAGAATTCTGCCCAACAAGACTGGGCTGTGCAGCAAAACACCAAGAAACATGAGGGCCCCGTTCCCAGGGGCTTTCACTGTATTTCAATAATGACAGAAACATGTCAGGACTTTCCTAAGGGGACACATACCGGTGGAATCCACTGCCTTCACCTTCCCTCCGAGATGGAGCTGCTTTCCTTGAAGAAAATAAAGCTACATGTAGGAAGGCATGATTATAACACGAGGAAGCAAAACAGCAAGAGCAAATCTTGGTCTTTCCTATTTCCCTGATAAATAGAGCCAAAGCTTTTCTTAGCTGGGGATTCCAGGTCCAGAGGATGAAACATCAGTGCCCCCTTCTGTACTCCAAGGAAACTGGATCCAGCTCCCAAAAATGCTGTGGAACAGTGGGTAGTTACACACACACTGACACTGTCTGTCATACTGAACTCGCCCACCATGCTCAACAAAAAGCAATACTCAATTTCCCCCCTATTTATTTCAAGGTCTGTATCAGTCTTGAGGTGCCTGGTAAACATCTAACCTCGAAGAGGAGAAATACAGAATAAATACACTGGAATGTATTGATTTAACAGTTTGTATGTCAGAATGGTGTGCATTTCTGAATTTATTACAAAGCCCTTCCAACATCCACTGAACTGTCATCGGGGGCTCTTGTCTGAAATGAACCAGCCTTTTCATACAGTTTTCAAAGAAATTATGTGCACAGTTGCTGTTAAATTGCCCTACAGTCCAGGCAAAGTGAGAAATCACTGCCTGGACAACATTTGGAGGAGGAACCTGGAGATACTCACCCACACCAACTGCAACCTGACCCTACCGACCTTCCCATTACCTTTCCAGAGCCTTTCCAAGGACCTTCTCTGTACAGAACCATCTCTGGGCACTCACTCCTGCTTCAAGCCTCCTCTTTTAAGTGCTTTTTTCAGCTACAACCAACACACTCTCAAAGCTCTCGTCTCCTGAAAGCAAAAGAAAAGTGTGCTCACCAAGTTTAGAACATACTTGGAATCTAAAAGGTTTTTATTTGTTGAAAACAGGCAGCAGCCTTTAACTGTGGGCTGAGCCCTGGGGCTGTGAATGCCCCTGCAGTGCTGGGGCTGACAGTTTTTGGGGAGCACACTGACCCCCTGGTGCACTGGAAGAGATCCTACAGACCTTTCTCCTGCCAGGGAAAGCTCACCTTGTGTCCCACCACTGCCTCCTATGCTGCTGCAAAGGATGTGTTCCATTAAATGATGGTTGGACACGAAAAGGCAAGTTAAACTGTGCCCACAGTTAAGCAGAAAGTGGAAAGAGCTCTTCCTAATCTCATGATCATCCCTGTGGGAAAAGGCACAAACTGTACACAGATACAGATATCCTGAGAAACAGGGGCAAGTGTCTAATTCTGCTGAGTTGCCCTCTCCAGGCAGAGTGTTCTTTATGGTGCTGCAGTGCAGGGAGGAGAAATCTCTGTTCATGTTTATGAATTGCTAAGCCAAGAGAGCCAAACTGCCTGGATGATGGGATTCTTATACACAGACACAGAGGGGTTATAGATCTCTGCTGCCACGTTAAATAAACACAGAGGCCTGCGAGAGCCTGTGCTACGAGCAGCTCCTCTGGCAGCCCCGCTCCCTGATTTACACTGCAGGGAAGAGAAACGGGGAGCTTTGTTTGGGAAGCCGAGCCAGCCCCTCACACTTTAATTGCTTTGAACTGCCCCGTCATTTTTCAGCTCATTTCAGCCCGACACTGACATGGAGACGCTGCAACCATAACACAAACATGATTCTCTTGCTGCCAGCTGGACCCTCTGGGGTGGGAGCAGCTCCGTTTCAGTCCTGGCTGCTGGCAAGGCCACAGGTGCCCTAAGTTTTAAGAAAACAGCTGTGTTCTGGTTCAGAAATACTGCCAGCAGAATGTGTGCATCTCAAACTGCTGCCACTGGGCAAGGGAGCAGAAGGCTGAGAGCTGTACTGGGACCAGGAAGAAAAGGGAAATAAGGGAGAAATAACGGTCAGGAGAGTCGAACTGGAAGAGGAATGAGTGTGAACGAGGCACGAGTGGCTCCCACCATGGGCTGCCTGCTACCCCAGAAGCTCTTTGCATCCTTCCCCAAGGTGCTGGGAGACAATAATGTGTGTAGCAGCTGCTGAAGGCAGGCACTGAGCCCTCTTCTCCCTTGCAGCAGCCCCAGAGCCCTCTTCTCCCCTGCAGCAGCCCCAGCAGCACAGCAGGGACACACCACACACGGCACAGGCTGACGAGCCCACGGAACCCACACCAGAATAAAGCACCAGCAAAGCAACATATCTGATGCAACGAGTAAGAAAACATCACGAGCAAATTTGTGAGGGTGGTCAGCTTGGGTTAGCTGTGTGACGGCTATTAAAATTTACTGTGTTTGCAGGCCCAGAACGGCACCAACCCTGCACCCAGGAGCAGCTGACAAAAGCCAAAGGAGCCCCTCGTGGTGCTCACCCATCACAGATCCTCCCCTGGAAACCTGGGCCAGCATTTGCTCTAACTTCCAACAGTACAAACAGCCCTAGGGAGGGAGCTGGAGACACACAGAGCATATTCCCACACAGCATTCCTGCTTCTCCCACTGGAAGGGATGTCTGGAAATTAAAATGAGCCCTCGTGCCGTGGTGCTGGCAATTATCTGTATTATATATTTATTGTGCATTATTAGGCAATCAAACAATTTGCTGCCAGCCCCATTTGCAGTGTGTGCAAGTGGGTTTCACAGTGATTTTACTGTGCTGTAAAAGTGCCCGTGATAAACCACTAACCAAACAAGTTGCACTCCCCAAGGAAGGCACAGAACAGGCAGAGACAAAGAGTGACGAGCGAGAGGATGTCAACTGGCCCTGTGGGAAATAACTGTGTTTAGGCAATAATTAACCACATCCCTCACTTTAGCATAACATTAAACCCCAGTGCAGTGCATAAAAATGCCTCTTTCTGTCTGAAATGACTGGATTCACTTGATCAGTGGGACTCAGTTCCATGAAAGCCGAGAGATCCTACAGGGACTACAGACATTAACACTTTGATATGTGCAGGCCAAACTCCCCCCCAGGTGGAGCAAACTTGGTATTTTTGATCTGAAGCCCAGAGAGTTTTGTGTCAGTATGTGAAAAAAGAGTAGCCTTGGTTGTATTTCAGTCTGAAGCAAAGAATAAATCTGGAAATCATGAAAGTTGTTGCAAAACAGAATTGTTATTTCTTCTGCCAACTAAGATATCAAAGAGGGGCGGCCACGGATCACTGGGCAGTTTTCACATCTCCCATAAATCCTTCTTACACTAAATAAATCCTTCTTACACTACACAAGTACTGACTGTGGTCCAGCAATCCTGAAATTCATCAGTTAATGTTTTTCTTCCTTGGAAGCTCCTGGGAATACTCAGAGCTGTCATTTCTTTCCTGCAAGTCGCTCCCACCCTCTGGATGCCACGCAAGGGTTACCAGAACACAACTCAAAGTGGTATTTAAATACTTTTGCTGGGTTCCTTTATGCACTCTTCACATCGTGCTAAATAGAGCAGGGATAAGAAATGGAACAAAAGAAAAGATTATTTTCTGTTTCACTACAGACTTCAAAGGCAGGAGATGTGTCGTGTCCACAAAATACACAAATGCATTCTCAAAAGGAAGAAAATGGATAAGCACGAGTTATGGTCGGGAAATGTTGATAGAAAATGGCACAGTCTGGGTATAATATCTGTGCTCTGTCTATTTAAACCAAAGAAAGCATTGAATTCAGGGCTTTCAATACTCAAAATCGATTCCTGGCAGGGTTTGTTTGTGTTTCTTGTGCTGTTCTTCAGTACAAACCCTCAAAGAATTCCAGTAAGTTCAGGAAAATCTAATAAAAATTACTGATCATAAAAACCTACGATAAATGTTCCATAATTTTCCCTTTTTTTATCACAAACTGCAGAACCGACTGATTCTATGAAAGGCACTAAAACACCGCATCAATAGCTCCCAAATCATTCCTACTTGAAATAATTTCTAAATTGCCTTCCAAAATGGTAGGCTATTGGTGAAGGCGAAGCACAGCCCAAACAAACAAGCAGGAAAGGAGCAGAGCATCACAGACACTGAACCCCCACAGCAGAGCCCTTTCTCTTCTTGCTCCTACTGTCTGCCCAAAGACAACAGAGATGCAATCAGCTTTATTTGGGCTCCTTTCCTTCAAAATGACAGCAGGGACCCCCCTGCCTTGAAAAGTGATTTGAAAGTCGTTGGAAAGGATTCAAATCCAATGCACTTTCCAAAAGAGGAAAGTTTTCTGTAAGAGTCCCATGGGAAAAACTGGGGAAAGGTTTTAAAAATCGTTAAGTCGTGAGAGCTTCTGAAACCTCCTTGTCTACATTGGTTGGGTATTTTGAAAGCCCAGAACCAAACGAGTCAGGCCAGAACTGTGGACAGGATCTTAATATTGCAGCAAATAATTCCTACAGAGATCAACAGTTTTGTTCAGATACTGTATTTTTGTTCTAAAGGAAGCACATCTTCTGTAGGGGCTTCATGACCAGCTGGACTGCACTTCTGACTGCTGGATGGCCAATGCCCACTCGGTTACTCTGTAAATGAGTATATTTGTGCACAGAAATGTAGTTGTGCACTCCGTAAAAATATATGCCTTAAAAACAGAGCAGCAAAACCTGGCAGCATTGCTCAATATGACGGCAAACAGAGTCCTCTAGTGGTCTGTGCTTGCCATAGCAGGGAAAGCGGGCAACTATTTAGGGAAGAAAGTGGATGGTCTCAAACATGACCTCACAAGAAATAAATCTTAGTCCGAAGCTAAAACTGATCACAGAAAACTTCCCCCATGGGTGTCCAAGACATGTATCAGCTCAGGCTTCAGAAAAGACCTCCCAGAGCAGGATCACAGACACAGAAACGGATGAGGAGGGAAACAAGTGGGAAAAACAATTTATGTCAGCTCCCCAAGAAAACCAAGGGGAGGATGAGGAAGCTCTGCCAAAGTACATATTAAAGGAGCTCATGAAAATATGCCAAGAGAGCAAGGGGAAAATGGGATTCCAGGGAGGGTAAACAGATACAGGTGTGCTGGCAGGGGGACCTCACCCAGGCTCACCAGGTTATAGGTCTTCCCAAAAAAATACTACTGTAAATAATTTGGCACAGTAGAGAAGTGAAATAGGGATGGATGTGTTGGTGACACTGGGATGGATGTGTTGGTGACACTGGGGTGTGTGTGTTGGTGACACTGGGATGGATGTATTGGTGGCTCTAGGATGGATGTGTTGGTGACACTGGGGTGGATGTGTTGGTGACACTGGGGTGGATGTGTTGGTGACACTGGGGTGGATGTGTTGGTGCCAGTTATGCAGCTGTTTTTATTCAAACCAAGAATTCACTTACGTATATCTTTTGTATATAAAATGAGTATTCCTGACTAATATCTCATGATTGCAATTAATTGATATAATCAGAGTTTTTTTAAATAATCAACTCTTTCTCTGTAGGCATTGAAGTTTCATAGTGGTACCAACAAGCATGCAAATGGCAACAGAGCCTTCCCAAATAATCCACTGTATATCCTGCCCTCTGCTCTTTACCCTCCCAGATCTTGAGCAATCCTTTTTCCAGGGTACATAACCAGCCATAAACCCCCAGCCAGCAGCAGTTCCTACGAGAGATTTGTGTGGTCCCCGTACCAGACCGTTCCCAGCACTGCCATTAAGGGCTTATCTCGGCAAAGCACTTGGAAAAATCTGTTCTCCCTTGAAGGAAGAACCTCATCAGTCAGAGCCAGGGGGGTCATCTGTCACGACCATCAGCTTCCCCCTCTCTCCAGCAGCTCCAGCTCTACCTCAGCCAAGTTAGAGCATGAAGAGATAAGTTCCACGTGCAAAAATTCCGGGGTCAAACATCCCCTGCCTCTATTTGGAGATGCATCTTCACATTTCAACCCCTACACCTGATCCTTCCTCTCGGTGCTGGCCTGGCTTTTGTCAGCTCTCCCATTTGTGGCTCACACACCTATCACAAAAGTATTGCTGAACGTCGTGACAGGCATAAAATAAAGTTTGAAAAGATCCCATCTTTCATATGGAGAGGGAAATTACTCCCTCTGAACATGCTGTCAACTCAAATAAGGCAACGGATTAGTGCAGAGAGCTCAAACCAGGATTTGGTTTCCTACTCTGACATGTGCAAAAAGCTCCCAAAACACTGAAAGCTGCTATGTCTGAACCAATGCAGAGCTGTGAACCCACCAAGCCTGTGGAGGTACAACCTGGGAGGTGATTTCAGGCATCAGTGCCAAACAGGCAAAGATGTGCAATAACCTGGGACAAAAAATGCTAGGAAAAAGGTTAACCCACCATCCAGCACATGCAGGAATGCAAATTAAGTTTCAAAATTGCTGTAATTTCACCTAGACACTGTTCACATTGGAAAGAAGCCTTGACCAGTAACAGTCCTAATTTTTACTGATACTAATAGCTGTGCTGAACCTCATTTTCATGAACAGAGGTGATCTAGAAGGTAAAGATGGGACATTCTCAACAGTCCTGCAGAGCTTCTGTGCCACAGTCCATGTCAGAGTAACTGGCCAGGAAGAGAGATGCAGCTGATTTTGGGGGCTGAGGAAGTGACTGCCATGGAAAAACACTCCCCAGGAAGGATGTGAGGGGCTCAGCAGCCTCTGTGTCACGGCTGGTGAGGTCTGCTGTGCCTCCCTGGGGGACCCTCACCACACTGACACCACACTGCCCATGACAGGAGGCAGCCCATGGTGTCCAGCTCTGCTGCTGCTTTCCCTCGGACAGATCAGAGCCCTCCCTCCAACCATTAGCACACATCCCCATCCTCTGGGTGCACTCAGCAAGGACAGTAGGACCTTAGGGCACATGGCTCTCTCAGAGTAAGGCAAACAATGGATTTCTAGCTCTGACACTGAAGTGGCACGACTGGAAATGTCAAGTGCATTTTAGCCACTGTTGGCTATAAAAAAACCAAAGACACTCAGTGCTGCATGAGATTCAACTGTTATTTGCATTATCCAAACGTGGTTCTTTTCCAGCCACAGTTTCTACAACTTCAGCTCCTGGTTGTGTGACCGCCTGCCTAACACTGCAAGTGCAGAGAAGTTTTTCTTTCTCCCTTCCCCAGCAATTCTGCCCCATTTTTCCCTGTTGAACATTCATTCCCCTCTCCCACAGGTTCCACCTGGCTCTCTCTCAGTCCCTGCCCCATGAGCCTTCTGCAGACAAGGCCACTGCATCAAACCAACAGGCATTATTTCAGTATGAACATTTTGACACAACAGATTAAAAAGCCTACATCTGCCTGGCCAGAGCAGCTGGTAATCACTGCTTAAAGAGCCCAGGTTCTCAGTCATGATGGGTTCTCAAAACAGAGCTAGAACAGAGATCACACTGTATTTAAAGATAATGCCCACAATCTCAGAGTAATTTTTGAACTCAGGTGTCTAAAACTGGACTCCTGGCTCCTCACTGAGACAACCACATTTCTTTTCACATTCACTGAGCAGCCACAGGGCAGCAGAAGGTGCTTGTGCTCAGCACTGTTGGGATAAAACCAAACCAGCAAACTGAATGTTCTTGTGAACTCCTCATAATTTAGATGTCCCTTTGAGTCTTTCTGAGGACACAGAAGTGCCAGTCCTTGTGCACAGCTGGCCTGAGCAGAGCACATTCTGTTGGTGTGACTATTGTACTCACCCTTCCTACCCATCATTTCTTGTGGTAAATAAGATTCTACTCTTCTTTATCCAGCATGATTCCTGAAAATCCAGGACACTGGGTGACCCCATGGGTTCTTCCTGATCCCATATTCCTGATTATTTTGAGGAAGGCAATATGTTCTTCCATGTGCTTACGAGGCCCTCTCACAGTCTTAACTGAGACTGTGGGCATAATCCAAATGCAAGTCATAACCATAACAATTTAATTAGAATTATTAAACCCAAAGAGCCAGAAGTACTTAATTGAATAAGCAGCCTGGTTTGTGAGCAGACATTCTTCGGATCACTGCAGTCACAAAATTCTCACTGTGCAAAATTACCAGTTGTTGTTTGATAATAATCAATAGAAGAGGCCACTGAACAAACACCTTCTGATTTGTTTTCCAAACCATCACAGTGGTCCCAGGAGCCTGCCAGACAGACATAAATTATTATGTCACCGTGTTCCCACAGTCTGGCTGCTGTTGGTATCTAAATGACCACCGACATGACTGGACAAAAAGGGAAGTTTAGTCTGTCAGATCTTGTCACCTCTGCAGGGCTGTGATTGTCCCTTGTGCTCACAGCATGGCTGTTTGTTTAATTTTCACCAGAGAGCCCACATCGTGCAGAGAAATGGATGGGCATGGATGTGCCCCACAGAGGCTGCATGGCTTTACAGGGCCAAGCACTGCCAATATTTAAAGTGTGGAATCAGAATATCCTGAGATGGGAGGGACCCACAAGGATCACCAACTCCTGGCCCTGCACAGGACAGCCCCAAAAACCCCACTGTGTGCCTGAGAGCGTTGTGCAAATGCTTCTTGAACTCAAGGTATGGAAAAGGACATGGATAAAATACACAGAAAAATTCCAGTCTGCATTTACAGATTAGTACTCAAGATGACAGGCTGGGAGCCCCAAACACGTATTGTGTACAGGGCATTGCAAGTCCCTACAGGTCTACTGGCTCTGCCTATTCCTCCCCTGAGGCAAAACTGTTCACATTCACCTCCAGTAAAACCAGAACGTGCTTCCTGTGGCTGGACTGAATTCTGAACCCTTCAGCAAAGTGCAGAAGGGACATGGAGCCACCCTGTGCCCCATCCCTCAGAGGAAGCACTCCCAGTGATCCTTTTCCATGGGCTCCAGACAATAACCATGGCCATGAGGAGCTGGCACTGCTCCTGTCCTGCCCGGAGCATAAGGGCTGGTAAGAACCAAGCTAACACCTCCTTGGCCCTCCTGCCTCAGGGCTGGAAATGCAGTGGCACAGCCCTGGGCTCTGATGGCACACGTGGGTGTGAGGGACTGGCAGGTGCCCCACTCTGGGGTTCTCTACCCTACAGCAACGAGGAGAACATTTAAGGGGTGCATCACAACTGTTCAGGACATTTGGGATGAGCACACAGGGCCGTGAGGGAGGGGATTCCCCGGTGCAGCACACACTGCCGTGCACGGACACCCACACAGGGCACACCCAGAGAGGGGGCACAGCGCTCCGGGGGCAGCGCTCAGCACGCTCCGTGCCAGCTATTCGGCGGCCGAGCAGCAGGTGGCATCCCTGGGGCCGGGCTCCCACTCCAGCCCCACAAACCCTGCCTTTCCCCACCTCTCTAGGGTTCTTGCAGTGATCCTGCCCATGGTGAAATGGATGGACACCCAGCCTGGGCACAGCCAGATGGTTCCCAGTCCCTGTAGGAAAGGTTATTTGCAACCAGAATGATCCTAATCCCAAGTGCTTTCACCACTGCGGGGCTTTAGGCTCGCTCACTTGGGATATGATTTGTCAGGTGGAGCAGCCCTGGCTTTGTAGCAACTCTGAACTGTGGTGTCAATGTGTGCTGCTTCCTGCCTTTGAAAGAAGAAATGTGTCCTGTAGGATATGCCTTAGCCTGGTAATGATTTTGAGTGATGTTTTCCTGCAAAGGAAACAAGCAATTGTCTGCATATCCAACCCTCGGCCCTTCATGGGCTTCTCCTTGTACAGCCACTTCCACAAGCACAGAATACAGAGGAGAATGAAAGGGCTTGCTGTTTCTTCATACAAGTGTATAGGAGAACACAGGACTACACCTGGCAAATAGAAGTAAATCCTCTTCCTTGGGATTAGGACCCACATTTCATTATCTGATTTATGTCCAACTTCTTCCAGGTGTTGGCTGAGGTAAACTTCGCCCAATTGGCTCCCAATGCAGAAAGAAACAAAAATAGATTCACCTTTTCCCTGCAGTTTTGTAGTATTTTCCAGTATAATCAGGATTTCTATTACGGTTTTAGAAAGGAGAAAGAAAACTGAGAAAAACTCAGTTGTGACTTTCTGTCTAAACTCAGCTGTAACTTTCTGCCTGGACCAGCTGCCCCCAGTTCTGAGGCTCATGGCACATAAAGCCTCCCTGCCAAAGCACGGGAAGTTTTCTATAACCAGAAAAAAACATATCTGAGAGCAACAATATTTATTTTCCACACTCCATTAGTAGCCCAGAAGCAATTCAAGCATGTTACTAGAAACTGAACCCAGCTAATTAAAAATAATGTTCCAAAGCTCCACTGATGTGTTTTGCATCTGGAGCTGGCTTCTGCAAACAAACATACACAAAACCAAGGACAAATCACAATAAATCTAAGCAGACAGGTACAAGCAAATTGGTCTGTGGAAGTGACATGTCTCTCTGCTTAAATGTCTACCACAAATCCCAAGGAGACGTGGTAGGATTTAATCTAATTGGGTTTGCCACTTCCCTGCAGCTTAGTGTGAGAATAACAGCAATTATATATGACTGTACTTAGCTCAGTACCAAAAACCCATTTATTAGGCTATTAGACCTGATAGAAACCAGGGGTTTGAGAGCATTTGGATGTGCTGGTTGCACACTTGGCCTGCTACTTGTTTTGTGGTTACAGTTTCCAAATTGCCAGTAGTGGTAAGAAAGCAGATGAAGTTAAGCATGGGAATGGATGGCTTAGGAAGGGTTTCTTCCTGCTTCAGAATCCATAATGGCACCTTTTACGTTGGCTCAGCGCCCCCAAATCTCATAACATTCAGCAGGAGACTGGGAAAGCAAGAGCTTGCTGAGGCTCAGAAATCTGTTCATCATAAAGCAAAGCCCCTCTGCATGTCTGGGCCCCACAGAGTTGGCACCACACAGCACAGAGACCTGAAAAGAATTATGTGTAAGGCCAATGTTATGGGCCAACAGAGCAAAGAGCCTCCAGACTTCTCCCGCAGCATTTGAGAAGGTACCATTAGCAAGAAAAGCCTCAAAAGCCACTGGGCCATTCCAAAAGAATGTGGTTGTGTCCCCTGTCCCACCTGTTCAGTCTGGGATGGGAGCAATGACTGGTGCCCTCACCCCCGAGCTCAGCACCAGGAGGCTGCAAAGCCCTGTCCTTTAAGCCTCTGTCAGCTCTTACAGCCACAGTAAAACTCTTCTTGCCAAGCAGATGTTTGTAAATGAGGCAGTAAACCCTCTCAATTTCATTATTTTTCCTAGACCACGCTGGGATAAAGGTGGATTACTCTGGAAGTCTGGAAAGCTTCACCTCCATAGTCCTGCAATGTTCACTCGGAGGGGCAGTCCCAGCCAGTGGCTCCTTTGGCTCCCCCACGTTACAGAGAGGGCCTGACTGCAGGAGGGTCCAGGGGCTGCTCATGACCCCCGTTCCCCCCCAGAGGTACTGGGGCCATAAGCAACATGTAGATTTAGGAAAGCAGATTTGAGATCCATGACCCTTCCATTCCGCACCTGGGACTAGGAGGGCTTGATTTCAGTCCCAGCAAAGCAAGTGGCAATGTTCCCATGGAATTCACAGGCACTGTGAATGTGCCCCATTCCAGGCTGACTCCCCCCCAGCTGGGATGTTGGTAACCTTGCCTGAGAGCCTGGGTTACATGGAATTTTAGAGAGGGTTCTCCTTCAGTGGCTCCACTCTGATCCAAACAGAGAACTGCCACAAATTAACATGTGCTTGAATCAGACACCCCGCCAATTACCTGCACACTGACATTCAGAGGATATTAGCCAAGGTCCCTGTCCAACTGCTGCTGAATTCTACCCTGAAAATCTTTTCTGGGAAGTGAATAAATTTATGCCTAGTTATGGGCATTTTATTTTTTATTTTGTTAAAACAACAGTAAACAGAAAGGATTGTTGGGCACAATTTTATCCTCTGTCTGTCTTTTATGGCAGCACAGTCCCTGGGATTCCCTGAGAGGAATGCCAAGTTCAAACACCTGGATGTGGGAGGTGCAGCCTCCCTGGGCAAAAAGGGGGTTTGGGAATACTCACCTTGCTCAGCCTAAGCCAAGGGCCAGAGAATCTTCTGCCTTCTGAGGTAACTATTTAATCAAAAGTTATGTTTAACATGCTCATACCAGAATGAGTAGAAGGTGGGTGACCAAGAGTTTCTGAAGAACACCTTTAAATTGTGACTCAAATGGGGACACACTAAACCACTTCTGACTCCCAGGAAGACATACCGTGCAGCATCACATTTAGAGACATGGGAATTCTCAGGCTGGGATCTCAAATGGCTGTAATACATCACTCCATGGTGAATTCACTGCACTGCACAACCTGATGCCACATGACAAAGTGTGACAACTGATCTGTATCACTTAGGAGAGATTGTCGAGATGTGCTGAATATTTTCTAAACTGCTATTGGAAAACATATGTTTCCGAGGGGTAATGATACAGTGGGTCTGAATAACCCATAAAAATTATGAATGAGGTGTTCTCACCTTCATTTGACCTTTTTACTTCTCCAGCAGGCAGAGCTAAGTGTGTGGCACAGCAGAATGCATCTGAAGAAGAGACACATGATAATAAGGAGCTGTTAAGAGATGCTCACTCCACTGGCTCTATTAGTTCAGCCTGTTTGCACAGGGAGAATTTCCCTGCACGTGTGAACATGAGCAGAGATCAATAAAGGGAAATATCCAGGCTGATCCTTTCTCAGCCTGAACTCCAACCAAGGTGCACACACAGCCCAGTGGAAGGCTGGAGGCAGGGGCTGTGCTCAAGGAGCCACGCAGAGATGTGCTGCTGTTCTCCCTGCCCCATCTGGGAACACTCCACCTCTGGCTGGAGTCACATTACAAAGGTATCCAGATGCTTTCCCTCTCATTTTCCACACCTACAGCCAAGGTCTGCTGGGCTACTCACAGTGTCAGAGACCAGGAGAGCTCTTCCTTGCATCTGAAAATGTGACTGTCAGGTTTTTCAAACGTTGAAAGAAGAGCAATACTTTTCAAATGTCAAATGACACACACACAGAGCATAAAATCCGGAAAAGCAGAGTTTGGTCAAGCAAAGCAAAGCACCTTCTGCCCACAGCGGAGTGACCCACAGCCTGGCAGGACTGGTTTAAACGCAGCCAGCCTGCCCCAGGACAGGAGCAGTGCCTCGGGCTAAGGCTGTGTGACCTGTCTGCTCACACCTCACAGCTCTCAGTGCTTTATTTCCCTTTGTCCCCGGTAGGTCCTGAGTTTCCACCGCTGCCTGTGAGCAGGATTTGGGAATGTTTGGTGGTCTAGGAGCCTTTGCCAGCTTTGGGGGCTGTTTGCCCCTTTCCCTTCAATGGTATCTGGGCTGATTTAACTGCCAGTTTAACCCAGATAAAGCTCTCTAAGCTATTTTATTTCTGTAAATGTATGATCCAAGACCAACCTGAGACCAGCTGGGAGTTACCTCCAGTGGTCACCGGGATTCACAGCCTTGATGTGCCCCTGAGTTCCTCTTATCTTTGACATTAAGGCCCAGGGCGCTTTCCAGGGCAGAGATTTCCTGAGGCGTTTAAGAGTCTCCCCGTTTGACTCTGCATCACTGTCCCTCCCTCTCCTGCCAAGGCCTGGGGCAGGGGAGGCATGAGGAATGTGCCTCATTTGGTCACTGAGGAAGTGGGTTTCACGCTGAACAATCCCGGCAGGTGCCGCTAAGAAGGCTGGAAAGTGATTTTCCCAAAGCTATGAATTCCCTCCCGGTTCAAGCCCTGCTCTCCACACAGAGCCAGAGCCACACACGAACCCAGGGGAAGGGTTTGGGGCCACGCTGGGAGTTCTCAGGGGATCTCTGGGGGGAGCTGGCTGGGGGGTACAGAGGCAGGAACAGCACTAATGACACCTATCAGCTAATTGAAGCCACGCACAGCAGCCTGGGCAGCAAATAGGCTGCAGAAATGCCAAGCCAGTGCAGGTGTTTGAAAGGCTCGAGGTAAAAAGGAGGCGACTGCGAACGGGTGTGAGGCAGCATCAAGCACAAAGGAAGTTGTAATGAGAGCAGGAGCGTGAGGAGTGACAATTCAGCACGGGAAAGATAAAGATGGAACAAGAGTGGGATCAAGAGAGAGCGCAGAGGAAGGATGGGGAGGAAGAGAAATTTGAAATGGAAACGATGAAAATGGAATATGATTTCCAGAGGGAAAGAATAAGGGTGAATGAGGGTCCTACTGGGTCAGCCCATGCATATTTAGTCAGTTATAATAAGGTAAAATTGCTTCCTCATTACAAAGAAGGGAATGATGTTGATATGTTTTTGCAGTCTTTTAAAAAACTGCACAGAACTTATAATTGGTGAGAGGAGGAATGGGCAGCACAGTTCAGAGCCTGGGCAATGGGAAAGCCCTGGAGGCCTGTGCCAGGCTGGTTGATAATGACTGCCCTGACTAGCAAATTGTGCGGGGAGCTTTCCTGAGGAGGGATGAGCTTGACCCCAGAGACCTGCAGGGTTACACTTGGGTCTCCAAGGAAAGGATCCGGTAACTCCTTCCCCGAATTGGCTGTAGAAATGACAAATTTATTTAACAGGTGGATAGAAGGTGAAAAGACATCTGTATCTGTTTCTTTTTTCCCTTTTTTTTTGTCTTTTAAATGATGGAATTATCTTGAGGAGCAGCTCCTAGAAGATGTTCTGAAGGATTTAGACAGAAAATCCTTCTATTAAAATTTTCAGCCTCTCAATCAAAGCAGTGTTTTCGTGTGTATCCCCAAAACCATGAGAAAGGCAATGGGAATCCTCCCTATTTCCACAAAGACTTGTTGTTTCTTTGGGGAGCAAACAGGAACAGAAAACAAAGCACAGAAGGGCCAAAATCCTACGAGTCACAGTCTATCACTTAGTGAAAGATTTGGTTTGCTGCTCTGTCTGCAGGAGCCCCAGCTGTGCTGGGGTGTGACCGAGGAGATCGCTCTGTGTGCCGAATTCAGCGCTGCACAAACACACTTGCAAGAGTTTTACAAAGCAACTTCAGATGCAGTTGGTTAAAAGGCCTGTGTTTCCAGAAGGTGGCCTGGCTCCTTCCTCCTGGAAAGCATTACCCAGGATACATTCCAGCCTGGATTACCATTTCAAACAAAGTGGGGAGTACTGGGAAGTGACTGGAATATGAGACAGATGTTACTGGCCGCTTTCTGAAATATTTACTGGTTGTAATGAGTCTGTAAAATTCAACGTTGACTCAGCTACTGCATTCCCAAATCCCTTCCAGACTCTTGGCTAAATATCCTCCCTGCCTGGCACTGCTTCCTCTGACACTTACTTCCCTGCAGCACCTTTCCCTGGCAGCCTGGGAACAGCACCGTCCCTGCCCACCAGCACAGCACCCTGAGGGCTCTGCAGCCCAGGCTCAAACAAAGACACTTGTTATGTCCTCAGTGTCATTTTCTTTAATTTCTTATTGTTGATATTTTCCTTTCTCTTTTTAGCTTGTCGGTTTTCTCATTTAATTCCTAATACTCTTAACAAATATCCGTTGTACTTTTTAATTACCTCTGAATGTTGCATCTTCAAGTTCCCCCCAGCCTGCATTTACAGCCCCTTTATTGCATCATTTGGGCCTTCACTTGACTGGCTGCTCATTTTCTGGATAGATTTTGGCATGGATAATTTCCTGCATTTAAGATAACAGAACTTTCACTTTCCTTTGCATTCCTATTCTCTTTTAATTCTTGTATAAAAGTCCTACACCCCCTGCAAGGATTTCAGTGGGAGACATCACCATTTACTCCCATTTCCTCTTCCTCTCTGTACAGAGATGGGCCCATCCAGACACCTCTCCTGGCACTGGCATTAGAACAGTAGGGCTTCACAGACACCCAGGGGAGCAGAGTTTGGTCTAATGGCATTTCTTCACCATTTCCCAGCAGTGCTCACACTTGTATATGCTCCATTCTATTTCCCAGATGTGCTACCAATGCACAAGATCTATTCTGTGCATTGCCAGTGCCTTTTTTTGGTGTAAGATGTTATTATGTTAAATAAAATGCTTTCCAACTACATGTTCTTGGATGCTGATGAAGCCCACGAAACTACTCCCTGGCCAGATGAAGCTCAAGGTCCAGTAAAACTGGCATCTCTGTACTGATGTCAGTACCAGGAGATGTAATTGTTGTTGCTCATAAACCTGCAGAATAAACATACTTTCAGTATTTGCTCTGCCACCAATACTTAATCCTGTGCCTGTTGCATGTCCAGGAGCAGAAGCTTTCATTTAGAGGAAAACCTCAGGAAGACCAAGCAGTGACCTCAGGCATCCTGGAAAAACCTTGATAGTATCAGAAAGCCTTGGCTGAAGTGCAAGAGTACATCAAAATGACATTTAGCGAGGCAAAAATTCACACTGCAATGTACTGGCAGGGCCATGTGAAAGTCCAAGTTTGATGGTACCCAGGTTAGAGATGGTGATTCTTTTGCCAGAGTGTTTCCTGGAATAACATGGGGGAGTCCAGCTGGCAGCAGGCTGAAACATGGGTGTGAAAAGAATTGCCTGCAGGCCTCTTTGGGCTGGCCACTGCCTTTGTGTTTCTGTCACCTGCAGTGCAGTGTTTGCCTGCAGATCTCAGAGGAGCCAACACCAATGTCTGCACTCGACAGACAGGGAAACTGAGGCACAGAGTGATTCACACAGCTCAGAAAAGTCCCACCAATGTCATGCCAACCTTTGGTGCAGAACTTGCTCTTGAATTCACTCATCAGACCTCAGCCCTGACAGACAGAAAAATCCTTAGGGAAAATGGTGTAAGCTCCTGACCTGTCAGGCACAGTGGGGTTGTTCTGGCTGACATTGGCCAGAGCTGCCTCCTGACTGATCAGTCAGCCCTTGCTGAACAGCTGCAGGTGTGCAAAGCAAAAGAATTCAGTTGGTGTGCTTTGTTAAGGCCAGGCCAGCTCTCAGAACACGGCCAGGGCTCCCGGGGAGGGGCAGGTGCTGCTGTGCTGTGGGAGTGAGCTTAGAGCTCAGCATTACAAACTGGGGTTACTTCAATCTTCTGTAAATGCATGAGATTCAGATTTTAATTGGCTTCTTCCCTCCTCAGCTCATCTCATAAAGTGTGTTAGGTGGGTCTGCTGAGTAAAGAGAAGACAATAATATGTTTAAATGTCTGTCTGGAGAGCTTCTTCCACCCAGAGCTGAAAATCAATACAGCTCAGAGAGGCATCTTTTGTTAATATCACTTTTCCTTTTAGCACATTTCTAACGTGTTTAATACTTTCCAGTGTTACTTTGCTGGCACTGAAAGCCGAAGCCATGCCTGCAGATCCCTGAACTGGGACTCCAGAGCCATGTTTTCTACTCTTGGAGCCATTTTTAACACCTTGGGCAAGTCAGAGCAGCTCTGCAGGCCCTTCAACCCACTGCCAGCCATTCCCTTCTGGGCCTTGCTCCTGTAGAGATGAATGCATGGATTGGGCTGGATAAACTGTGATGGGATTGAGTGAAGTGCATGGCTGTGACTTAAAGTTGCTATTAAACCCAGCATTTGAATCTTTGGATTCAAATTGTGCTCAGTTGGGCTAATTTACCTATAAAATGGGATGATTCCGAAGCTAATCTACCTGTAGCATCCCCCCAAAAAAAAGCCATTGGGTTTTGCAGATTGGAATGCCAAAAATGCCAGAAAAAACGAGCCGGTTCTGCCTCACCTTTAGAGAATTTAGGAGCATTAGGGAGTCCTTGAGCCCTCAGCAGCAGCAGCTGGCCACGAGCTTCGAAGCCCCCACAGAGGCAGAGCCCATTCTGTTCAGGGGCTGTGGCATCTGTGCTCTCCTCTGACCTCAAAGTCAGATTTCAGGCCCGAGGTTGGGCAGGGAGGGAAGTTCAGGTGAATTGCATCTGTCCCTGGGCTCTTACAAATAGCCCGAATTTGCCCCTCTGGACTGAGAAGTGTCAGGCTGAAAATATATCTTGGAAAAACACTCTCCATTTCCTGCCCAAATCAGCCCATAAATAACTTGTGTGGTGCTGAATGGCCCTGATCCTCCCCAGGAGGAGATGCTGTGGTGCAACAGTGACAGCAACAAAGAGAGGGGAACTGGGTAAGTACTTTGGGGGTTAAAATCTGTGCCCTGAACAGTAAATTTTCTGGCCAAAAGCTAGTCTTCCACAGTCTCATTTATTACTGCAAACATGACTGGAACTGGGGACCACGACACTATTACCTGTTACTGCAGATTTATTGAAAATTAGCAATTCCATTTATATCTCTGAGATTTCAGGGATTATTCTGTTACAGACTGGGAAACTGATGGATTTATAACCCCAGCAAATCCAGTTGTACCAGCTAATAGAGCAAGTGAGAAAATTTAGAGGTTTGTACTCCTAAAGGAGTTAACCTTTGGATAAAGAAACATTTTTCAAGTAGCATCTGAGAAATTATTGGATTCATAAATTCTCGCTGGCGTAGCATGAAAAATACTCATTTCCTGGGGTTTGTACTTTTGTACAGGAAAGGCACAGAAAGCAAAATTTAGTACAAAACATTTCACTCCCTCTGTAATTCCCACTGTACCTTTTGTTGACCCTTTGGCACGTATTGGCAGAGCTTTCCTGGCTGCCCCTGAGGGAGTTTTCAAGGTTTGTATCTACTAAATTCATTAACATCGTATTGACTTGAGTGTGTTTAATTTTACTTTAATCTTGATTTTTGTGTACTCGCTGGACTCCTTCAAAACTGAACCAAACCTGCAAAGGTATGACATTCCTGTGAGGGTGTGAAACTCTGTGACTTCCCTGGGCCTGCCCCAGTTTCTCTTGTGGGAACAGAGGTTGCACCAGCTTAGGGAGGAAATTGGAAGAACTCGGGCTTGGACACCGGACTGTGGAGATTCATTTCTGCTTATTATCAACTTATTGCTATTTCGGGCCAGATTACATACACAGATAAACAGATTTTTGAAATTACTTTTTAAACGAATTTGAGGGTTTATAAATCATAAAATATTCAGGTGCTAAGGCCTGAAAAAGAAACGTTGAATTTCAGTTGAAGTAATCCAGAGCACTCCCACTCTAAAGGGGAAGAAGAATGACAAGTGTTCATATTACGGACCAATCCCCACCCCAGTGGCATCAGCTGAGTTTGGTTATTAACTTTGGAAAGCAGGAAAATCCTTTATCTGCCAATCTCCAAGGAAAAAAGCCCCTGGAATTATCCCATCATTTCACAATCAATAAGGCAAAGCCAGAGTGTGCAGAAGAGTTATGATTCCATCACTGTTCTAACACCGCACCTGTAACGTGGGAATAGACCATTTCTAAATATCCAAGTGCTTCATATGAGACACAAACCAAGTTTAAAATGCCCAACAGAATTTTGATTTCTGTTTATTACTCAGTATAAGCTTATGTATGAGATATTTGCAGCTACAATTAAAGAAAGAAAACCTGAACAAGAACATCCCCTTCCTGTGCTCTGCTCTAAAGTTTGTGCTGGGTTTTAATCCAGGACAAACCAAGGCAGGCCCATGGAAGGCCCCATCTCAAACCAGAATCCAGCCCAGAGTGAAGTACTTTGCTGATTATGTGGCAAAATATCCCAACCTGGCTGCATTCCTTAGGGCAGAACCAAATAGGAGAAAAAGTCACAGAGCTACTTATGTAGAAGACTTGGTCATAATATTGACTTTTCTCTCCTTATAAAGGAATTATATTTCAAAGATTGCAGATCATTTTACAACAGTAGTAACACTTGTTTAAGTGCAAGAAAATATCCTTGATTATACATGAAAGATTATTTATTGTGCCTGTTTATGCCAATGTGGCAGCCTATAAATCCCTTTTTGTATCACAGTTTATCCGGTAGATGAATTCATGATTTCCAGTCCCATTCTCCTAAGGAGACTTGGGGAATGTCAAGAGCAAGGAATCACGCAGGGATGATGCAAAGCACCCAGTGAGAAGTTGCTTAACCGAACAGAAACACTTAATCCCCCAAAGAGCTGCTGAATTACCCCAGGAATACTTTTCTTGCCATTGTTAAAGGACGCTCAGTAATGCCACAGTATCTTTTTGCCCTCATAATCAGAGCACCCGTACTTCAAACCATCATGAAGGGAAGTATTTTAGCCCAGAGACAGGCAATAAAAAGAACTTTCACAAATAATGAGTTAAGAGAGCCAGAAGACAGGCTGTGTTCTCCATGTAAATCAAAGTTGTTCCAGAAGGGCTCAGAAACAGAGGTTGGTGTTTCCAGCTGAGAGTCAGCTGAAAGTTAATGGGGACATCACTAAGGATCACAGGCAAACGCTCACTGGACTCCTAATGAATATTTTATTCATGTCACCTTTAAATTAGTTAAGTTTGATAGGATGATAATGTAATGCAAAATGGCTCCCTCCCCAGCCCATCTCGGGTGAAGGGGAGACCAGAATTTAATTCTAGGCTAATGCCAGGTCAAAATTAAATTTAAAAAATTATGGTTGGAAAGTAATAAATCCAAAGTGACCAATGGAAAAAAATATTAAGTTAATGAGATATGCAAGCCATTTAGAAAAGCACAGATATTTTACATGATGTATATTTTCCTTATCTGGAAACAAGCCATTTTAATACCCGGTGATAGGGGTGAAAGCAGGGAAAGGAGAAGAAGGGGCACTCCTGAAGCTATTGCTCTCAGGTCTTGATACAGTTATGAGGAGAAATGGAGAAAGCTCAGGATGGAAGTATTCACCATTTCATCAGCAAGCTTGGTGAAAACTTATGAGCCCTAAATACTCCTCTGGTATTTAAATTGGTGTTTTGCTGCTCAGAAGGGAGGTTTTATTTAAAGGGGGCTGAGTGCTGGCTTTAAGCCATCTCTTCTTAAGGCTCAGTTTGATAATCCTTTTCAAGCTTTTATTTAAACTCTCCAGGAGAAAAAAAAAAAGCAAGGATGAATTAGAAACTGGAAGAACACAAAGAAGCCCAGGAGAGAAGATCAATAACTCCCATGCACAGCAGTAAACAAACTGCAACAATTACAGTGAGGGATGGTTATTGATCACTATCAGGAGCAGCTCATACACCAGCACTCTGCTTATGCCAGCCCTCAATTGTATTCTTACTTGCTCATAATTATATACCTGCATTCGACAACTTTTACCACTGGGGAAATCTGAATTCCCTTTTCTTGGTGAACAATAAGCAGATGTTTTAGGCAGTGTCACTATGAGTAGATTTACATATCAGCAGGTACTGAGTGCCCTGTAGGGCTGAAACCTCTCCCAGCCTGCAAAGCTGAGCTGCAGAAGATGAGCTGACATCCCCGAGGCCAAGGGCAGGAGGTGGGAGATCTCCTGAGCCCTGCAGACTTTGTTTTCTGGCAAAGCTAGTCCCTCCTGTAGACCTTCATGGCAAGAGGAATTTTTTTTCCTTTAAGAAAAATAAATTTAAAATAGTAATTATTCTGTTTCAGAAGTCCCTGACCCAAACTGCTCAGACCTGCTCTCTGTGTTCATTCAGGTCATCCTGGATCCTTGAAACAAAGATCTGTGTTGATCTACTGAAAGGCGGGCCAATATTTGCCTCGGGACAGAAGCCCTGCCTGGTTTTCCTCTTCCCAATTCCTTTAACAAACCTCATTTACGAGACTGTTTCTTTCCCTTCTCCCACCTGCAGTTGTCGCAGTGTTTCAGGCAACAAGACCATCCCATATAATTACAAACCCCACCCGTGCCAGGGAGCCCAGGGAAACACCAAGTAAGCACCCACTCAGCAGGAGGGTTCCCCCCAGGCTCTCCTGTCATCCCCTCCAGTGCCCTGTGCAAGCAGCCCAGGGCTTTCATTCCCACCCAACCAGGACATTTCCTTCCCCTTCCCTCAGAGGCGCTCGCCTGGCCTGTAAAAACCATCACACTCTCAAATTTTGTTCAATTACACGAGTCAGAGCAAGGTTTAACTTTCCGCAGGTTGGAACTTCGTGGTTCGGACTTAATGAGATGTATCAGCACCTCCACAGCTTTCCCTTTCTTGGGAAATTCCTCCCTCACAGATATCCGAGCTAAGTGGGTTTTAATTTAAGGCATATGTATCAATCCCCAAGCCTGTCTCCATAAAATCTGACACATAAAACAAGTTGTTAAAGGAAAATGAGCTGAAGTCTGTCCTCTTTAAAAGTTTCTTTACCGAAATAAGCTCACCTTTAAAATATAATCAAAAATCCCGGAATCCTATTCACAAATCATATTGAAAATTTAGGGGTGAAGAACTAGATCTGCCTGAAACTAATTTGAGGACCAAAGTTGATAAGAAGTAAAATAATTTATGATAAACTTTAACTTTTTTTCCCGGAGTTTGAATATACCATTTTACTAAAACCCTGCCTTTTTAATAAACTTCTCCAGCAATATTGATGAAAACACCTACAGCCAAGAGATTGTCCAAAGTTTCCATTTGAAAAAAGTTTACAGATTTTTATCAAGCTCATGTTTACTGTCCATTGACAATTTCAGCAGAAGTTTCCTGGAGGGGCCTGAGAGGAGCCCTGAAGTTTCTTGCAAGCTTTACCTCTCTTTCTGTTAAACTTGGGCTGTGCCTTCCCGCTTGACTTTTTATTCTGGTCCAGCCCTCTGCTGTCTTGACATTCAGGTGCTCTTCAAAAACCCGTCCCTGATTTCCTGGTAATCCTTACACAAAATGGACAATATGCTGAGGAAATCGCCTTGCAAAGTTGCCAAAAGAGCAATTCCAATCTAATTAGGAGTTCGTGCTGCTCCAGTGAAAGCAGCACAAACACTGTTAATATTCACTGCAGCTGCTTTGTCAATAACTCCCAGTGAATCCTCCAATTTATAAGGAAAATCAGGGAACTATTGGATTCCCTGACACTGATAGATCTATCAGTATTCATTGCCCCTCTCCTCTGCAACACAAGGCACAAATGCCAATAACTCCAACAGTCCCTTAAATGCTGAAGGATCATTATTAAAGTGTGCTTGGCATCCCTGGTCATTAATTATAATCTTGTGCACATATGCAGTGTGATTGCAGGAAATAATCAGCTTTGTCTGCCAAATTGGCAACATTTAGAAACTAATTTGTTATGACATACCATCAAAGATATTTAAACAACAAACCCAAAGCTCTGCTGCTCTGAGCACACTGGTAAAATATCAGATCACATCATTAAAAAATAGTTAACATATCCGAGGGGAGGTAATATTTATCCTTGAACCCTGGTTCAAGTGGAATTTCCAGAAAGCAGGGCTATATCGCTTCTCCCTCGCAGCTCACGGGAGAGGGAACTCTGTGCAGAGCGAGGGACGGCCGTGGGGAGGGGGTGGCGTGGATTCCACCGCACCCTCGCTGTCACTCAGGCGCTATTACAGAGCCGTGAATAAATGTTTGCCTCGGCCGCCGTTCCCGCACTGTCGGGGCTGCTCTAGCGCCTGCTCGGTGGGGCACAGCCCGTGGGCACACCCGCTCCGCTCTGCCCCCGAGCCGGGCTGTGCCCGTGGGAAGGGTCACCCCTCCCAGCCCCTCCTGGCTGCCAAACTGGGGGCCTCCCCCCGCTCCCGGCACAGCACCGACCGGGTGTGGGCACCGAACCTGCCGAGGCTCCGCGGCGCGCCTGCCAATGCACGCCGGGGCATAGGCAGGGCCCTGCCGGGCTCGCGTTCGTAGCAGACGGGGCAAATGTTGTGTTATGTGCCTGTAGAAGAGGAGTTTTCTCAGCTCTACAGTCAGAGGGTTAAAATATACACCAAAATAAAACCAGAAATTAAATCATAGAATCACAGAATCGATTGGGTTGGAAAAGCCCTCCAAGATCATCAAGTCCAACCCTTGGTCCAACTTCAGTCCTTTACTAGATCAGGGCACTCAGTGCCACGGCCAATCTCCAGTTTAAAAACCTCCAGGGACGGTGAATCCACCCCCTCTCTGGGCAGGCCATTCCAATGCCTGATTACTCTCTATGTAAAGAATTTTCTTCTAATATCTAACTTAAATCTCCCCTGGCAGAGCTTAAGCCCGTGCCCTCTTGTCCCGTTGCTGACTGCCTGGGAGAAGAGAGTTATTGAGTTATGGTTTCAGCCAGGAAACAAAACTCTCTCTTTTCTTTCTTTTTTTTTCCCTCCACAAAAATGATTTTTAAATGGGAAGTCACTTGTGCAACATGTTTGGAAGAAAATATTTCTTTCTAAATTGAAATATGGCTCTAGTTTATTAAGAGAGCTAAATACGATGCTTGTGTATTTTTTCTGCAGTAATTTCCAGCACTTTCCCCTCTACACTCTGTGTTCTTCAGTGCACTTTTTATTGCTTTTGTCCCTTTCTAATTCCTTCTGTCCCCTCCCCCAGCAGGAGTCCATCAGCCCCGTTAGAGCTGAGGCTGGAGAACACAAGGAGCATGGACAAGTGCAAGTCCTTAACCCGTGGGATTGCTGCTCCATTCCTACAGCAGTGACTGTTTACTCAGGGAGATGGTATTTCGTCCCATTTATGTGACAATTTCATCTTCTTCTCCCTTCTTTTCCCAGAATCCAGCATCCCATATTACTGAAACAGCAGTTAAGAACCCACAGTTCTGTGCAAATCCATTTCACCAGATTCTCAGCTGGTGCCATCAGACCCTGAACCAACATATCTTTTCTTTCTCCTGCTATTTTGTAGCTTGTGATTAATTTAATAATAAAGTCTTTTTAAATGCTTGAAAAGAACTGACAATTTTTTCATAAGGTAATTAATGTCACACACATTTCTTTACCACAGAGTTTTGAAATCTATGGGGCCCAAGGACACTTCTTGAAATAGGAGGTAATAAAGTGACCTCAAATCTATTGCATTGGAAAGATAAACTGTATCAAAAGGCACTTCAGACTATTAATACCTCTTATATCAATATTCTCTTAATGATTCTATATTTTCAAAGGAAAATAATAGATATGAACTTCTAATTTGCACCTGAAAAAGGAAGCAAATGTTTTCTACATACCTGTATAGATTTCATTACATTATTAAGCTTTAACCTTTCAAATGAGTAACTTTTATAGCCTCAAGTTCATACAGCCTTTTAATCAGGACACATTTTACCTTGCAAAGTTCTATTACAATGCACTCTGCTAAGGCCAACATTTAAATTATACATAATAGCATGGCTATAATGATTTTCTTCTATTCCTTATTTTGATAGAAGTTATTCAGCATTTACATAAAGGCTTGATACACTGGCCTTGGAAACAATGTCCTGTCAAACAAACCACTGAAATTAAATGTCCAAGGAACAGTATCTTCACACTGGGACCCAAACCCACCAGGGTCCCTCATGGCAGGGCCCTGGAGCCCACATGGGGAACCCTTAGAGCAGCTGCCAGTCACAAACAGCCTGGGAAAACTGGCACACCCACAGCTCCTGGAGCTCTAACCCAGCTCAGGGGGGCAGCACAGGGAGGGCACTGCCCACC
>VXBX01001608.1:609111-660773 GCA_013400415.1 Scytalopus superciliaris
GAGCTCGGGACCAGCTCAAGGGGGGCAGCACAGGGAGGGCACTGCCCACCCTGGCACACCCACAGCTCCTGGAGCTCTAACCCAGCTCAGGGGGGCAGCACAGGGAGGGCACTGCCCACCCTGGCACACCCACAGCTCCTGGAGCTCTAACCCAGCTCAGGGGGCAGCACAGGGAGGGCACTGCCCACCCTGGCACACCCACAGCTCCTGGACAGCCTGCCCCAGCTCAGACAGGCAGGGACAGTGTCCCTCACCCTGGCCTGGAACTGCAGAGTGGCCTGTGGGTCAGAGGGGTGGCCAGAGGGACCAGAGCAGACAAAACCAAAGGCATGTGCTCTCCATGTGGTTATGTGAGAGCTGCTCTGCCACAGGGTTCAGTGGGAGCTCTGTGGTCTGTCTGTCCCTCTTCCTCCTTCTCTCCTCTTGCTCCCTCTGCTCCTCTTTCTTTGCTGCTCTCTCGATGCTCTGGGTGGCCTCGAGCTGGAGGGATTGGGTTTTGACTAATGTTGTGGATTAGTACGTGCTGGGTTGGTTCTGTGGTGAAATGTTTTGTCTGCATTGTGGGGAGCCCTTTGGAATTTTTGCCAAATTCCTTTTTCTCCCTTAACTTATCAGTAAAAGGGCCTGTTGGGAACAAGCGTGTGGCTTATTCTCTAGATGCTCTCTTGAGGTTTTAAAAAAACCATATACATATATTTTAAAGTAAAATTCGGGGGCTGGGGTCTTACAGCAGAGAAGCAGAATCCCAGAATGGTTTGGTTGGAAGGGACTTTAAAGCCCATCTTGTTCCAACCCGCTGCCATGGCAGGGACACCTTCCACTAGACCATGTTGCTCCAAGAGTTCCCCTTTTCAGCCAAGCCAAGCCAAGCCAATGCCCTGCATCTCAATGCCAAGAATCTCCTTAGCCTTTGTGGCTCTCAGACATTATATCCTGCCATTCCCCACTGAGAAATTCCTCATTAGTAATTCTCTGGAAGTGTGGTTGGAATGGGAAGTATTTCCTTACCATTGCTTGCTCTGACTAGAGGGCTGTTCTCATGCCTAAATACAGAACAAACCCACAAGAAATGGTAACTTTTCTATACTTGGATGCTGTGATGCATCAATGCTCCTGTTCCATTTCCCCCTTTAATGGGTTGATGATGTTTTCCTCACTGCCACCACCATGGAGCACATTTGTTTGCCATAGAAAATAAACACGCTGCACATGTAAGAGGGGCATTATTTATAACCTGTACAACCTTCCAAATTCAGAAATAGAAGTCATTCTTCTCCACAAGCAAAATATTTTGCCAGAGACATGCAAAATGGAAATAGGTTTGTCTCTTCCAAATGCCGGTGGTTTGTGTGTGGATACAAACACAGCACACGCTGTGTGCTTTTGTACAGGCCCCAGTAACCAGCTACAGTCACACCAAATTAGCTGCTCCAGGTCAGGAACATATAGAAAATCCTTGTATATTAAAAATCTAGAATTTTAGAAGTCTTTGTCTTGCTCCAGGAATCCTAATGCCTATTTCTTAGATCCTTGGGGAAATTAGGAAGCTACTAGACAAGTTAATGCTTTGAAGCTGTAATTTAAAAGGTTTTTTAAAAAGAAACTCTTTTTTTTTTTCCTAACAAACTTGTCATATTTTAAAGAGTGAATTATAATAATAATTATGGATATATTGATCCCTTTGTACTGCTGGGGGGTTGTCAGATTTTTCACTGCATTGTTTCATTTCTCACTTGGCCAAAATGGACAGGCCCAATCTGCAATCTAATGTGCACTCTTGGGCTCATCCCTCTGATGCTGCTGAGACTGAATGAGCCAGAAGTCACTATGCAAAGCTCTTTGATGAAGAGCCTGAAATCAACTGTCAGGCTTTGGACTGGGCCCCAGAGGTGTGATTCTGAGAAAGCTGAAGGACCACAGGGACACCAGAGTGTCACATAACACAGTGTAATGCTGATCTACACTAAACTGTGTGTTTGTAAAATAAAGAAATTGAAAAAAAGGAGCCCCCTTGCTGCAAAATAACTGAAAACAACTACACCTGAGACACTGCTGAGCTGTACTCAGTGTAACTTCATAGGGAAGGCAAATACCTGGGGCTTGGGCATTATTACCATAAATAATCAGGGGCCTGTTCCTAACACCATTTACAAACCTGGAGCTGCAATACAAAGCAGTCTGGATAGCCCTGACTATCTACAAAGGCATTCAAGTACTACTTTTATTGTTAACTACTAAAATGACACATTTGTTGGTTCAGACCTTCTACAGCTCTCATGCAAAACTGGGTCTATTTAAGCAGCACTGACATAACTATTTAGCTGCTTTGGGGCTTTTAGTCCTCAAAATGCAGAGCTGTGGAACACCCAGAATTAATTGTGGTATTTCTTGATATTATCTTGATATTTCTTTTTGTTCTTTGGCAGGATTGCTCCCTTTTTGTGTTCAATGCCAGATATAAAACCTGTCCCTCTGTCACTGATGAGAACAGTAACAAACAATGCCAAGCTTACATGAAAGAAGTAATTTCTAGAGCTTCAGGACAGTTCACTTAGTTTAACAACACAGCACAAACCTGATTTACAGTAAGAATTTGACTCTCTAGGAACCCTGAACACCAGCTGGTGTTGTATTTTTGCATAAGAACCTGTCCCAACAGAGTTTTAAGAGAGGAATTAAAGGACAATAACTCTTCCCCAGCACAATATAAAGTTAGTATGAAGCGCCTTCTGCACACCAGCCCTTAAAAACCAGAACCTGTCTGTGTAGGTACAGTCCTCATACAAAAACACAGAATGTCTTTGAACCTCAGGTAATAATTTTTAACAGAAGGAGTAAGATGCTGGATACTTATAAAAATTAAATGCTTAATACATGAAGACAGCAGAATGGCAATGTATCACAGAACTGACAGCTCCAGTCTTTCCTGCTGATATTCCTATTTCTGATGATGCTGAACTCACTGTTTGGAAATAAGTTGTCATTTTTTCACTGACTTATGCCTTGATGGTGCTTAGCTACTGATTCCTGAGACTGTCATTGATGATATTTGGGGGAGATCCTCCCACAAGAGTAAAATGAAACACCATTCCTGTTTGGAATGGTTGTGAGATACCATCACAAAGATGTCATGGGTAAACATCACTCCTCCCTTCCCAGGAACAGGACGTTCCTCTGGGGAAGGATTTAGGAAGCAACAATGAGAGCACTTTGTGAAGTGACTTCACATAATAGTGAAAAACTTAAAGGGAAAAGGAGCTGGTGAGTCTCTTGGCTCAGACTGTGTTGAGCAAAAGGAAGAGCCAAGTTCAGACTGACCAGCCAAGTTGCTCAGAGCAGAAGGCAAATACACCTAAAATAGGAAGGCAGAGAGAAAGCAGGACAAGCTCTCATGGATGATGTGATCAGAGAAGAAGGGTCATGTCAGCAACACTTTGCTATTAAACACAAGCACTGGGAGCTCAAAAGCAGCCTCATTTCATCGTGCCAGGGGGAACAGCCGAGCTGGGAAGCGTCGGGAATTGAGGGAGCAACCAGACAGGACACTAATTCCCTGCATGTACTGCTGTCCCACCACTCCTCCGTGCCCAGGAACCAAGAGAGCCCTTGGAAACACTTTTAGCTTCATCTACTCTTGACTCACACCGAGCTTCCAAAGCTTCCTTCAGCCAGGGCTGGTTCTCCTTGGCTGCAATGTCCCCAGCACACCAACCCCCTCTGTGCCAGGGTGGGCAGCTTCCCGAGGTACCCAGAGAGGTGAGCCTGCCTTCCTGCAGCCTCATCTCTGGAAACTGCTGGGTCACTGCAGCCAAAGCTTTCCAAAAGCAGGAGCTGCAGGGAGACAGCTGGAGCAGGTGAGGTGTGGCAATGCTGTGGGTGACTGGAGACGGGTCCCTGCCTTGGCACTGCACCCTCATGTGCCTGGTGCTCATCCTTCCCTGCTCACCTGGCAGAAAATAAGAGCAGTGAACGACCTCCAAGGCAATGAACACCGGTCTGAAGTGCATAAGAGATGAAAACATGATTTATGGCTCAAACACCTGCAGTGGCAGCACAGAAACTCTTGTGTTGTGTTTCAGTACAGGGAGATTCCTCTGCAGTGCCCAGCTAACCCGGGCCTGAACTTCTGCATCGTAAGCCTTCCATCTGATCCCATTCATTTCCACTTGTTCCTTTGGCCAATATTAGCCTTTTTAATCTGCCTTCATTTGGAAGCACCAGCCCTCCCAATACCTTTAAGCACCCTCATTGCACTTTCATTGAAATCAATGGGGCTTGGCAAATTACCATTGTACAGCCAGATCCATTATGGCCATTACAGATTTAAAAACATGATGACAAGAAGCAAATCTTGAGACACAACTCCCTCTCTTCTGCTGTAAATAACTCAGCCATGTAATTTTTTAAACCCTGAAGTGCCTAAATTACAGACTAACAATATGCAGAATTTCATCTTCAATAAGTCTACGGGGTTTTTTTGTGGCTCAGATAATACAGCACTTTTCACAGACTCAGCTAAACTGTGACAGCTTTTGTTTGTTTTGTCTTGTTTCTTGTTTAAAAATGGATAAAGGCATGTTGGGCCGATTTAATTTAAATAGGATGTTCGGAGACTAGGAAGTGAAGTGGCAGAATTTCGGTTCTACACGATGCTAATAAGAATTAACAACCCAGCCTCACTGCACAGCCCTTCCAAAGAGGCTCTGCCAGACTCCCGATCACACTGCAAACTTGGGGTCCCCTCATTAGTGCCACCTCTGTGCCAGCAAGGAGAGGACCAGCAGAGTCAGCTGCTCCTTGGATGTCACCTGGCAGAGGCTGATTACATCAGGGGCAACTCCCAGGTTCCAGGCTAACCTCCAGAACATTCTCCAGGACCTTTCTCCAGCCCAGAGGATGCAGGAAGAGCACGGCACCCCGTGGCTTCCTGACCCCACCTCGTGAGGCCTCAGGAGCTGTAAATGCCTTGAGCTGATCCCATTCTTCCAGCTGCACTTCCCAAGCCCTTTGGCACCAAACCACAGGGAGCAGATGCCAACACAGCAAAGGGTAAATGAAAGCCTACAGCTGCTCTGCCCTGTGCCAGGGGTTTGGGGGATGTCCTGGAGCCAACAGTCCATGGCAGGGTTTTCATTTGTGCCCTGGGGCTGGTGCAGGGAAGTGAAGAGGAGGATAAGAGGCAAATGAAAACGGGGCAGGAAAAGTGGGAGCAGAGACAAGATGCTGTTCCCTTTCTGTGGTTTTCCAGCACTGCCACCCCCCAAGGGGGCTGTGGACACCAGGGACACATCCCACAGGTGCCAGGTTGGGATGTGCCCTGTGAGACTGTCTCACCTGGCCAGCAAAACCCTCCCGTAAGCAGCGGGAGGAATCAAGTGGTTTTCCCAAAGGCACTTCCCTCCTCCTGTGGGTGGGGATGATTTAGCCCATTGTGCAATCTGCGTAATTTATATTCACTGGGGTGCCAGAACTGCACAGTCTCCTGTAAATATAAGCAATTAACTCCCATTAGCATTAGTGGGAATCGCTCAGGAGACTATCCCCCATTATTGATTAGCTGGGGTTTGTACCAGCTCAAAAAAATGTACAAAGAGAGGAAAATCACATAGTTAGTGGCTTTGGCTAAGTTAAGGCAGGCAAATTAGATTCATTACCATTCTTGAGCTAAACAGTGGGGCTTATTAGAATGTAGTTCATTTACATACTTTGATCTGATGGGTGTAGATACCTAATTATACAGCAGCCAGCAACTTATTTTTGATGTTTTTTATTAATTAATATTCAGAATTATAATTAAATGCACAGGCTGCTCTCCTGCAATTTTTTTTTCTTGTTGTTGTTATTTGTAACACGAAAATAACTTTTAAAACATACCTGTGAAGTACCTGCCCAGCAACAGATTCCTCCACCATGCAATGAAATGTAATCCATCACTTCCAATAAATGTGGCCCACAGCTTTGCCTGAGGCCCTGTTGCAATTTATCCTTAGCAATTAATAATGCCCTTGATGGCAAACCTGATACCCAAAATATGTTCCTTTGTATTATAGATATATAATATGTATAAAGGTATCTATGCCCATAAGTAATATAATGGGTTTTATACATATATTCATATATATGTTGATGTAAATCCCTTATTTTGATATAGTTATTTTTAACTAAATCAATCACTGATGTGACTGACTTGGGCAGTTCATATGAAACAGAAAACAAATTACTGTATCTTAATGCTAAATTTTGGACTCTGCTTTGAGGAGGGGAAGACTCAGAGAAGTTGTACTGTGTTCTCCACATTTCTTAATGGCCATCTCGTGTAAATGTAGAAGGAGACACCCAGAGTAAGAGGATCCCCCCCAGACACACTGCCAGTTTATAGGACTAACAAGGAAGGCCATGTTGTGGTCTTGGTGTGGCCTCGAGGAATAGAAGGACTCAGTTCCACTTTTCCCTGCCTGGCTCTGTTGCCACAAGAAGGAAGAGGCACCTCCATCCTGCTGCAACTCCAGGAGGTGCCTGGTGGTGAGGCCATTAAACAAAGCAGCCACGAGAGCTGGCACTACATACAGATCACTATAAAGGAAATAATAGTAGAATAAATACAGCAAGTGCAGCTCACTAAGCCTTGGAACACAAAGAACTCTTTCCCTGAGCAGACAGTGCCAAGCAAGCTGAAAAATTAATTTACTGTTTGTTCCCAGTTTTGTTAGGATCAGTATCTTTACAAGCCTGAGTCATTAGAATGCGAGTTTACAATTATCCTCTGAGCCTCATAATGTCCTGTCATTTACCTCCAGGGATTTATGTCAGACTCCAACTCAGTTCCTAAGTGATCCTCCAGCAGGACAGAATGACAGCACCATTATAGCTCCCTCCAGCAGATGATGGTAATGATATTATTATTCCCCTGATCAGCTTGGTGATGATTGTTTGAACTTTATCAGTATTAATAGAGAAAATAATAAAGGTATTAATATTTGAAAGCTCTCTGTATTGTGTTTAGTATCATATTATTGCTACATTTTATGGAAGTACTTTGACATTTCAGTGAATTTCCATTTACAGTATTACCACTATAATCTACTCATTTTATAATTGCTTCTGTAAGGTTTAATTTCTGATATTTCCTCTCCATAAAGAGACTTGCATATGAAATTAATATACAATTATCCTCACAAATTTTCATTGTTAGCCTAGAGTTGGGGGAGGCTTAAAACAGCCAAAAATATTCTGTCTGGTGACTGGACCAAATAAACCTTATTGACTTCTTGGGTTCCACAGTGGCCAGGGCTGCTTCTCCTTTTCCAGAGGTATCCTGTCTGCCAGAGCTCTTACAAACATCCTTGCTGTCCACAGAAAAGGACAAGAGATGCTGAGCAATCCAGACTGAGAATTCCAGAGGGAACCCCAAGATGGAGAAGAACATGTCAAAAAGAAGAGCAGAAAACATTCCACCCAGGGAAAGGCATCTCACATAAAGGTGGGGTTGGGACGGGGCCATCCCACTTGGACATGGCCTGGAACCAACTGAGGGAGAGAAAGAGCTGCTGAAGAGCCTGGGAAATGAGTCCTGTGGAGTTGTCCTTGGCAGGGGCTGGGGCAGGAGGAGATGCAGACTGGAGCAATGCAGATGGACTTGGTAAAAAGCTGGAGCTCAGGGGCTGTGTGGAAGGCAGGAAAGGGACAGAATTTGTACTTCACTTCTGGCTTGACAGTATTTTTCAAGAGCATTCTATCAAACGCCCTCCCTGTGCCATGCTGATGGCAGATCAGTGCAGCTGTTCCTGCACAGCTATGGATTTCTCTCCAATATGTGCACAGAACTCGGAGTCTCCTCAATTCTTCTTGTAACAACTTGCACTAAGTTAATAACGCTACAATTCCCCAAAGTTACAAGCCCATACATTCTGACTGCTCAAACCCCATTTTTCTAAAGAGAAACACATAAAAGCCAACCCTGGCATTAAGGAAAACACCAGCAGTTGTCTGCCACCTCCTAAGTTTTATGAGTGAGGCTTCAAAAAGGCAACAAAGTTGGTAACAACTATTCCTCATGTGGAGGCTCAGCCTAAGGTGGTTTCTCTGCCCTACTCTCTCCACTCCCAGAGCTGCAGTTTAGTGACAGCTTGTCAATTAATGTCAGACACATTCTGTGAGAGATCCTGCATGAAATGTTTATAGAACTCTGTGATACTGAACGAGATGCGCTCTTAGAAACCACCTCTGACACTTCACATTGTGTGGAGCTCTCGTGAGAGCCACTGCCCAGCCTTCCCAGCCAAAAGTGAGGTGTGAGGAGGGACGGAATGGGAAGGGAAGGTGTTCAAACAGGAGCCAGTTCACTCCTTGACTCGGGCACTGCATTAGAGCAGCTCTTGGGAGCCCTGATCACCCAGGACCACCTGCAGAGGTGTTTTTAAACAGAAAAGACAAACAGTGTTCATAAGAAGGCCAAGCTTATTAAATAGTGCCCGGATCTAGACATCCATTTCAGACAAAGGGCTAAATCCCAACACTCAAGAAACTATTTCAGTTTCAAATTTTGCCCTTAAAATTCTGACTGTGTAAGAGGAGAGATTAAGAGGTGTGTTCCAAGGATCTGCTATCCAAACAGACAGAATTCACTTGCATTATGAAGTTCCCAGGCATGGAATTGAAAGTTAAAACCTTCTCTGCCGTGCCTGTACTCCTTACCAGCTCATGGAAATGCCGACATCCAGGACCACAGTATTTCCTGTTTCCAGCAGCTTCATTATCCCAGGATCTCATGTAGATCCCGAGCTCCTGCCTGTCCCAGGGCTGAGTTTGTGCCAAAGTCAGACTGCAGTGGCAGGAACATTAAAGGAAACCCCTGGGCTCGTGGGCTGCCTCACAACGGCATCAGCCTTCCCGTCTTTGTCAGGCTTGTTCTCTGTGGAATCGCATATCCACTTAAGGTTATGAATTTGATTTATCTTCGAGATTTGAGGGGAGCTGCAATCCTTGTGGCAGCAATAGAACCGCAGCACGGAGCAGAAGATACAGGGCAGATACATCTGCATGTGAATTTACCACACAGGGCTCTGGCAGGGCCCCTGAGCCCTGATTTGCAGAGCTGTGCAACACACATTTCTCGTGCAGGGACTGCTCAGCGAGCTCTGATTTACACCATTGTGGGGAGCCCCAGGAGATACCGGCCTGAGCCCACCGAACTGAGGTGTCAGGACACACAGACACACTGGGCCAGCCTGTGCCACTCATGGGATTCTCCTCCCAGTGGGTTCTACAGCTCAGCCAGGGTGAGCTGGAGTGGGGCTAAATCACCATTGCATGGATTCCCACAGCATTCATTGCACGGTGATGTTTTAAATTACTTAAGGCTCTACCCAGAGCAATGCTGAAGTTGGGACAAGAAAGGAGGCATTTTCAGTGACTCAGTGAGGTACCAGTGAGCAGTGTGACACTTTCCTAGGGATCCCAGGGAGCAGCAGCCCCAGAGGTGGAGCTGTCCCTCGCAGCAGATCCCAAAATGCTCATTGTTGTAAGCCTGGAATTCCCTTCAAAGTTGTTTCCAACTGACATGCACAAGGGCAGCTGTGGAGGAACTTTACATCCTGTTGGCAAAGTCTCCCAGTTGCAGATTCCCCAAATATAATCTATGCACAATTTCTGGGTAATACTGAAATATTATCCCCAGCTACATCAGGGATGTTCCACTTTGCTGTGACAGAACTAAATCTTGCATTTTTCAAATCAGTGGGAGTTTTGCTTGAGGAAGAAATGAAAGATTAGGGCCACAGAAAACAAAGTCAGTAATTTGGCAGCCTGATTTTATAATAATCTTTGTCTAATGATTATTTAATATTGTACTAGGCTATTTAAAAGAATATTCTACAAAGTGTTTGGGCTTCCTTTTCAAAGCCTGTGTAAAATGTGATTTGTAATTAGTGGCTTTAGATATGCAATGTGTGTGAGAGAATATTAGTATTCCATAAAAGCTACTGTCAGTGTAAGTTATGTGGTGAAGCACAAAATAATATGAATACTTAATAGCCAAAATACTTTGTTTAAAATTGATTTGCTAGATTTTATAGAAGCTCCACCTCAAAAACTTAATTTTTCTTGATGCTAAATAAATGAGTGAGGAACTCTGCCCATAAACGACCCGAGCACTAAGGGAATATATTAAAATTTACTTCTAAGTACTTCAAAGCATTTCACTTTATTCACGTATAGATACTGGGATTATTCACTGAGCCCTGGAAATCACTCGCCGCTGCGGATGTTCATGAAGATACTCCGATATTTACAGCAGGTGCCAATGCGATAAATGCCCCTGAGCGATGGCACGGCCGCCCCGAGCCCGGAGTGCGGCCCGCAGCACCCCGGGTTGTGGTGCGATCAGCCGTGCTTTGGGTGGGAAGCCCTTTCCCCCGTGCGGGCTTGTGCCTGTGCCGGGAGGGCGAGCCCAGCGGCTGTGCGGGCTGTGCAGCAGAGGGCACTCACACTCTATGGATCGGCCGCCCTGCAGCACAGCCGGGCACACAGCCCCCAGCGGGTACACACAGCACCCAGCGGGCACACACAGCCCCAGCGGGCACACACAGCCCTAGCGGGCACACACAGCCCCCAGCGGGCACACACAGCCCCCAGCGGGCACGCCTCTGCCCTCGCTGCCGCCAAATGACACACATGCCTCGCTCCTCTTCCCTCACACTTACTGCTGTGCCCGGCGAGGAGGCCAAGGAAGAAGAAGCCCCATGATTTCTGCCGTCGCACCGAGGGAACCTTCACGCCCATGCCAAGCGTCTCAGGGAGAGCTCCTGTGGGTCTCGGCCACGGGAGCAAAAGGGACTGGTTGCTGAAGGGCTCCCCAACAGGCAGAGGCAGCAGCATTTGGCCAGCAGAGAAGCCAGCAACCAAAAACGTGTCTTAAACTGCCTAAAGGCGAGGGCAGAATTCTTTTAAGGCAGCAATAACATCAGCGTTGGTTGCTGTATGATCCTGACACGCTGCTACTAAACCCGCTAATGTTAAAAGAATATCTAAATTAATGAGTCTTGTGTTCCCTAATGCTGTGGCTTGATTTGCCCCTTCACAAAGGAGTTTTCTCAGCATATTCCCTTTCTGACCCAGATAGAATAATTTCTGATTTTTCATCTACTTCTGGAAGGTAATGGCACGGTGAAGAGTGTGATGTGTGAGCTCCAGATGGCACCGAAAGAATCCAAGAATCTAAAAATACAGTAAGTTTTACAGGAGAGGTTTCACAAGGTGGCTGTCTCCTCCTTGACATCACTATTCAGCTGGCTATTGGAATGGGACTAATTTAATTAAGAGAACAGCTCAGATAAAACATTTTTGTCAGATTCCCCAAGTCCTATTCACCTCGCTTGAGTTCTCAAGCAAGTCTTCTCTTGAGCGGAGCGGTAGCACAGCTCGGCTGAGCCCAGCCACAATAGGAGCAATTGGCACAAAGAAAACCACTGAAGTTAATGCAAAGATTATCATATTATTTTTCCAATGGTGACCCAGCGGTCAAGGCAATTGCTGGCAAGAAATTGTTCGCTGCAGTCTTGATCTTTCACTCCTCAAAAGCTCCAGGTGAGCTGTACTTGCAGCGTAAGGTCCTGAAGCCCTCACAGCTTGTCACGAGCTCATTTCACTCCTCTGCTTTCTCCAGGATCTGAAGTAAAAGCAGCTATTTCTAAGCAATAAACAGCACTTGTGGGTTTGGGGGGTTTTAATCGGTGATCATGGCTATTTTGTGAGAAACATGAGTGGAATGGTGAGACCATAATATAGTTAAAACCCAAGCCAGGCTGTTAATTTGACTGTGCTCCACTCTCTCCAGGTATGAAACTTGATTTCCTAATAAAAAATCTCTGTATCTGGTTTCATTAAGTAATCAAATACCACGAATCTACTTCGCATTTTTAAAAGAACAGTGTATTTTATAGGAAAGAGAAAGAGCTGGAGGAGATGGTCCTGTGGCTCAACAATATAGTCCTTCAGATCCCAAACAGAACTGCTGTATTCCATAAATGCTGGGGAGTGAGTGATGGGGGAAGGTGGGAAAAGAAAGGGAGCCAAGAAGAAGAGGGTTAATAGAAGTTTTCCAATCTAACATCCTCAAAGTAAACACACAAACAACAAGAAAAAGCTGCTATCTGACCAAGGAAGAAGAGTGTTAGAAGGATGTAATGGAATCCCTGCAGCATTTCCAACTCTACTTCAAATCCAGGTCTCTTCCCTCATCTCATGTTCATTGCTTGCAGCAAAAATGGGTTCCTTTAAAGAGCATGTCCCTTTATCATCATAGAAGCAGCAGTTTCACATTTCATACTTGTGATCTCCATAGCTTGGAGGAGTTTGTATTCAGAGCACAACTTTGGTGTGTAAAACGGGGGGAAATGTCACACAGCGTGTTTGTGTATCACCCAGCAACCCGAGAGGGGACAGGCCGTCTGAGCTGCATCACATTGTTTGACAGATGTAGAAAAAAAGAGGGAAACTAAACCAAACAAACACAAAATTGCTTTGTGTACTGTCTGAGGAGAGGAAAGGAAGGGTCACCGCTAACTGTTTAAAACCCCAGCCCTCCTTGGGCACCAGTTGTGCAGTCTGTACAGAGGGGCAGTGACACACTAAGACAAAGTTCTGGGGACTTTGCAGGATTAAGCTCAGGATGTTTTTCTCACTCAAAACTCTTTAAAAGTCTGGATGGCACCTTTTGCTTTATTTTCTGTACAACCCATTCCCAAAAGAGACACATGATGGGAGTGTTCAAGCCTTGGTGCTTCTTTTCCAGTGGTTCAGAAGCAGCACGAAGTCAGCTTAAAACAAGGCATTTTTGTATCACCTAAACACACCCAAAATTCCTCCAGCATCTTTCAAAATGCATATTAATGAAACCAAATATGAACTCAGTTTCCCAGTCTTTTTTTTTCCTACTCGATCTCATATAAAACTCTCTGGGAAAAAGGCACATGTGTGACCAAAGCAGATGCTGGACAGGTCATATTCCTGAGCCCACAACACCATCCCAAAGAGGAGCCCTGAGCTGGAATTCCTGATGACACTTGGAATCACGGAGAACTTGAGGAAAGCAGTAAGATCTCCTTCAACAAAAATACTTCCCCCCATGTGATATCTTGCACTGGTATATTGACTTTTTCAAGATGGTACAGGAGGTAAGTTAACTTGAATTTCCTGGGTTTTGAGATGTTATAGGCATTATTTACTCTTCCTTTTTTTACCTACCACATTTTTAATTAAATTAAATTCCCCATGCATGGTTAGCTAGAAAGTGCATATTACTTACCTGCATCTTCAGATCTTTTACAGTCCCCTGGGTAAATCCATAATTAGTTGGTTTTGTAAAATGCATATTATTTACTTGACAGGCCAGAGTGGCTCTAGAGGAACTGTCCTCATGTCTTGGTTAAGTGCATAATTAGGCAGGATTTTTAAACCTATATTACGTTCCCCACATTGAAGCCATTGCACTCCATTTGTTAATATTCATATTTTTTTAAAATGTATTATTTACTCAATCGGCCAAGACAGCATGTAATTATGTATTTAGAATGTGTGCAATGCATAATAAAAAATACTTGGGAAAATGTATGGGAAAAAATTTTCCTTTGCCCTATCAGGGCTTTTTTAAGCCCTCACCATTTCCTCTCAAAAGTCCAAATCCAGAACAACTATTTAATGGGAAAAGTGTTCAACCAAAAAAGCACTGCTTAACAGGAGACCTGCAGGTTTAGCCAAGTTCTATGAGGTTGCTGGAGGTTATCAGCAGCGGGACGAAATCTGAGGGTTTGAAACCATCAGCAAAGGTGGCAGTGGAACAGCGAGAGCAGAGCTTGCCCTCCCTGATCCTGCAGCACGCCCAGTGCTGCTAAAATGAGAGTGGGGGTGTTTAGTGGCTTGTGGTGTGCCAGCTGTTCAGAAAGGGTGACTCACATCAGCTGCTTCTTGAGCAGAAACAGCATCTTCTGAAGGCTCCCCAGCTCACTTACTGGGGGCAGCGAAGGAAGGACTCCTCATGCCTTTGCTCCCATTCCCCTCCCTCCCAGCCTGTCCCTCCCTTCCACACAACACCCCAAGCCACTTCTGTCGCTCCTCAGTGTCCAGGTGTGGAGTGAGACACAAGCTACAACACCTTGGGGGTGGGCACCTCCTCCAAACTACAGCTCAGCACTAAAACCAACCAAAAGAACAGCTTGTCCTGTCCCACAGTCCCCTCCAAAGCTCCTTCACGCTCGCTGGAGTTCCCTCCTTCCCCCAGGACTGCAGCGGGCTGAGCTACACCAAACCCAAATCTGGGAGCGCTCTTGTTTGTTTAACTGGAAAAATAAAAAAGGGGGCAAAAAAACCCCAGTTGGCTCAGTTAAAACAGATCTCAAAACAAGGTGGCTGCACGAGCACTGAAGTGCAGGACTGATGGGCTCTAAACTGTCTTCTACTGATTCAAGTCTTTCCCAAGTTATGTTGGCCCTAACAGGATAAAAGGCCTCCTGAGAAATGAGAAGTCAGTGCAGCCTCTCACAAATGTTCCCCGAGAGCTGCTACCGAGCACTACAGCTAAAGAGGGATATAATAAACAAGGTTCTTTCTACAAAACACTGAGTTAAACAAGTTACTGTGTAGTCCCAAAACCCAGCCTCACTAGAGTGACACAGTGGGCACTGACACAACTCCCAACATGTTCTCATATTCCCCACTCCCCATTTCCTACCAGGAATGAAACCAGTACAAAGGGAAGAGGAACGTGCCTTCCATTTTCTGTGTGTCCAGCCATGCTGACCTTGGCCAGGAGGAAATGGGTCAAAGCACTGGAGTCTATTTTGGTGCAAGAAAGATCTAAGTTAAGCTGAAGCAAACCTGTCTTTAAGAGTGATTTGGTGCAGCAAATAAGTAATCCAAAAAAACTTGTTACAGAAAAATCAGCCACAAGTCTAGGAAAAGATAATAACTACAATTTAGCCAAGAAGATATAAATACTGTATCTGCACCCATGTTCTCTGCATTGATGCTGATTTTACTTTAATGTCATGTTATCTGCTGGAAATGACGTTATCATTGGGCCAGTTGGCTTTAAATAGAAAAAGCAATCAAGATGATGAAGAGGGAATACATTTTCTTTCCACTTCCCTTTGCAGAAAAGATTAGGAATCATAGAATCAATCACAGAATCACAGAATGGTTTGGGTTGGAAAGGACCTTAAAGATCATTTCATTCCACCCCTGCCATGGGCAGGGACACCTCCCACTATCTCAGGTTGCTCCAAGCCCCGTCCAACCCGGCCTTGGGCACTTCCAGGGATGAATAATTTCCAATTTAGTTGAAGAGTCTGAATATTGGAGTGGTTTTAGCAGCTGGTAGCAGTAATGCCAGTGAGAGGTGTCTTAGTTCAGAGCAGTGAAATCAGTGCCTGTGCTGCTGCAAGGTGCAGTGAATTCGCATCAGGCTGTAATCTCAGGTAGCAAACAGCGATCCCTCACAGGTGATAATATCACAGGACCATCCCAGGTATCTGTTTTGCAGATGAAATATTCCCCTCCTGATCCACGAGCCCTGCTAAGCCTCTGGATACAACTTGTGTTGAATGTAGAGCCAGCAATTACAGGTAACTGGTGACCATGAGATACCACAGCATCTTGTGCATAATATAAAATCAAATGCAGTGGTCAACATCCTGGGGCTTGATGGTTTTTGTTGTCACCCTATCCAATTAATTAGGAACTATTTCTTAATGAGTAGACTTCCAAACTGCTATTATGATATCCTTTGAAGTAAAAAGTAGGTCTCAATCTGCCTATTTTATTTTTATTTTTGCCTTTTCCTTAAATCAGCAAATCCGCTCCGGAGCCTCTTGCTGATTTTAAGAGGCATATGGTTCTTAATCCAGCGGTGTATGAATTATGGCAGTAAATGGCTTTGAAAGTGCCTCGAAAGCAAAAATATGGAAATTCCCGCCCCCAGAGACCGGGATGAGCAGTCATTATTTTTGTGATTGCAGAGAACACTGCCCAAGTGTTCCAAGACTCCGTGTGTGTAATTGTTTGTCTCTTTTTTGCTTTGAAGTGTTTTTTTCTGACTGCAAAACCTCAGCCATGCTCAAGGACAGCTTCCACAGCCTGGTCAAGAACACCAGCGTATCTACATATTCACTAAGCCATAAATCTTCTATACTTTGGCTATGCATATATGACACATGACCCTTATTTCTCCCTTGTGGTCGCACTCTGAGAGACAATAGAGGTCCACTAAAGCACACAGCTCCCCTCTTAGGTAATATTTCATATGTATCTCTTTGCAACTACCAACACATCAAGGTAACGGAGCTGCAGTGTGGGAGGGGAGTTCAACCATAATTGTCTTAAATCGTCTAATTTGGTTAAAACGAGCAGGAAAATTCCCTCAGCTATTTGTTAGTATAATAATGTCATCTATATGTTTCTTGCCTCGTGGTATTCTGTTGTGTAAAGGGGAATGAACTATCCTGCGAATCCTTTGGATATTTGGTTCGATCTGCCTGTCAGACATTAATTAGTTTCATAGCAATCTCTCACTGCTGTCTTGTGGAAAGACAGCAAGACTGAAAAATAAGCCAGGATGACAAAGGCAGAGCTTGACTTGCTTCTGACCAAAGAAATCTGTCATTAAGGGAAGGTTCAGGACTCACATCTGAAGCTCCTTCGGCTGCCTTGTGGGAGTACAGATGACTGGATTAAAACATTAACGTGTTATTATACGCAGAACCGTCTCCTCAAAGAACGCTCTATTTGCTCATTTCTGTCTCTGTACACAAACAAGTGTGGAGAGGGAGATTTTCAGAGCACGGTGCTGGAACTCACCCATGCGGCTCCCACTAATGACAGTGGCTGCGAGGCAGCCAAAACACTGAGTGAGCCTTCCAAATTAACCTTAAAATAACATTACCGGGGCCTCAGCAGCAGCTCTGCAGTTAAATCCATATTAAAATTTGCACTTGGAGCATCACTAATGTCCCAGGATTTCCTACTCAAATTACTTTGCATCATCTCCCTATTTTACACACCAAGGTCTAATTCTCTGCTTTGTGTCTACATTCTTTAACACAGGTACAAAGCACTTTTGCAGCACCAGCAGAAAAGTGCTACTACAGAGCACAGTCAGTCCTAACTCTCCAGGAGACAAGGGAGTTCGCTCATGTTATTTAAATATATTAACTTTCACTCAAAAAGAAGTTTTAACCCGTTCCATTAAAAAATCTGGAGCTCTTATGCTATTTCTTCACACCCTTGGTGATTCCTGCCTTCTCTAACTTATCCCTCGTGGTTCCTGAGCCTCTGAAAATAAAGCAATTTTGTTTAGATTGCCAAACACAGACACTGGAGTTTCAAAATGCCGACTGACAGGTTGTGTTTTCACATGAAAACTGTGCACCAGGCTTGCATTACAACACCAGTTTGCAGAAGTGGCAACGTGCTTCAAGGTGAATGGTTTAGTCAGGGGACTTGCCTCGTGTCTCGCTCATGTGATAAATATCTATAGCAGTTCTGAAATGCTCCTTAAAGGTTGCCTGCTATCCTAAAATTCCTGTATAAGCATCCCTCATTCCCTGACATAATCCTGCCACGCTTCTCACAACACTTTGTGCTTAACCCCGACTACACATGGTGAAACTAAAGCGTGAAGAACACGCCAGATTCCCTGATCACTTTTTATAGGACCTTATTCAGGTTCCAGCAACTCCAATATTAGTTCCTTTGACCTCTGGTATGTCCTAAAGAGATATGTTAAGGCAGCCAGAAGTACTGCAGCCACACCACCAACTTTTGAGTGTGAGTTACACATGCATTTTAACCCACCACAAAACTGAGACGAGCAACTGGGGAAGAGCTGCCTTGTTAGGAGAAGGAAGGCAACTTTCCCCTCAAAATATTTCAGATGCTCTGCCACTCTGAACCCCAATCTAAACCAGGTCTGGGGGGCAGAGGCATTGGGTGTTTTTTGAGAACTTCTAGTTTCATTCTACCTAATATCCCTTTACTTGGTTTATTTCCAGTGCCTCTTCCTCAAAGGAAATTCAAATAATAATGTATTTGGGAAAAAACCACAGGCAAGTACTATACAGTTACAATTTTGAAGGAGATGCTTAAAGAGAGGTTCCTAAATCTACACACGTCTGCTGAACTTGGTGCTCACACCAGAGCATCCCCTGGGCCAAAACACTTTAGACCACATTTCACGGGGTCACCTTCTGACACCGCCAACCCACGAGGTACTGCAGGAGCACCAGAACTGTAGGAAAGGCCACTCACAGTAGTCTTTCCAAATCTCCAGCAGATTGTTTCATGATCTGGGTAAAGACACATTCAATTTCCTCCAAACTGGTTCACACATTTTCTTAATAAGTACTTGTGTCAAAATGTTTCAGTTGTCAGAATATTCACCTCTGAGCCTGAGCATGTAAGTACAAGTCCACACATTAGTTTATCCATCAATACCCTGTCTGTATTTTTGTCTATGCATTCCTAAAGTGCCCATCAGCCTGATGCAGAGGTGCCAGTTGGAATTCTCACCCCGTGTTAGTTTGACAGTGCTGTCAGCAGAGCTGACTGTGCTCCAACTGCAGTACAAAACCACAGCTCCTCCTGTCCATCTCTGGCAGCCACCCTGGAGGCTGGTGGTTCCACTATAGTCCTGTGCACAGGTCACTGTTCCCTCCTGCAATAAACAGGTTGTAAATCCCAAGCCTGGAAAAAATCTTCCTCATGGCAGACTGGGAGATGGGTCACATGGCAGACCCACTCCTCAGGTCTGAGAGAGAGAGTGTTAAGCAGTAGAATAACAACATATTCAAACAAAATCCATTCTGTTCTTTGTCCTACACAAATCCTATGCAAGGAGCCCACCCTCTTCACAGAAAAGCCTGTCCTTGTGTTCAGACAGCACTTACAAGAGATATAAAATAGCAGCTCCTACAGCACCAGCACCGCTTTAATGGCTGAGTGTGGAATTAGAAAACAGGAATCACTTCCAGGTGCAGACAGATGTCTGATGTGAAGATATTGGCTGTCTCTTACCAAAAATGACAGGCATTTTTGGTAAGGCTTTTCTTAACAGATGGCAAAACTTGGGTCCTACTGATCGTAGCAGGATCTGAGAGCACTCAGCTCACAGCAGGATTGGGCCCAAGCACGGGGCTGAACACCAGGTTTCATCCACATTGTTAAAAAGGGTACTGGTGTGAAAAGGGTGTTCAGGCACTAAGCATCAGATTCAGGGGAAAAAAAGACCAACAAACCCTTGCAGTATATAGCGATGTTTTCTTTTGTGTACTGTATCAATGGCTGTGTGGTGTGCTCCCTGAAAACCCAGCCCCTGGTAATTGTCAGGGAACTTCATTCTGAGTGCAGGCTCTACTGGAAATTAATTGCTTCAGTGCAATCTGAACCACATCATAAATGTCATGTAGAAGTTGCAGGGAGTGAGGAGGCAATGACAGCTCTATCCGCACTGTTTCATTTAAAGGTGGGTAAAACACACTGCGACAGAAGTGCTCTTCATCAATAATTTAGTCCGCAGTGTAAAGCCAAGCCTTGCCAAAGATGCCAGGGGAGCAGCTACCTCCCTGGTTTTAATGACACCAGCAGGGAGGGGTTGAGGGGCCAGCTCAAATCAACATTCATTGCACATCTGGGCATGTCGGCAGATGAAGATATCTAGGACTGAGCTGACAGGACAAAGGGTTGAAAAAAGAAGTGTAACCTAGAAAACCTTTACTTTGAATTCTTTGTATAAATTCAAGGGGGATGACAGTTCCTAAGGTCATCTTACATAATAAAACTACAGTGATCTACATAGAGAATTTTAACTCTTTCCAACGCACAATCAAAGAAACTGCAAGTTAAGTTTATATTATTCACTTTATGAATGTAAAATGCAGAATCCTTAATTCTCAGAAAAGAGCTGTTTTAATGAGCAGAATGTTAACATTTGTATGCCTGACTTCATGGCAATAACCCTAATTATGGTCCCACGGAAGCCCCTCTGTACTGGAGGGTCACTGAAGTTCCCACTCTAACCCTTACCTTAGGGGAGTGGAATGCCTTTGCCATTTTGCAGTGTGTCAGCTCCAGCTCGCCATGCAGGTTAGCTCTGGTTTACCTCACAGAACCATTGTTTTGCAGCAGTTCAGTTTAGTTTGAACAGTTTCTGCTTGCCAGAAATCAGGGGTTTTACTGCTTTCATGACAGCCTGCTCACAAAAGGCTCTTTGCTCTGAGGAGGATATGGCATTCAGGTGCACGGAGACATCACGGCCCAGTCACCGCGTCCTCACGCCGGGAGGCTACAAAGCCTTGTAGTTACAACACGGCTGAAGCCATCCCTGCCTGTGGTATCACCGTGGTTCTGGCAGAGCTTTTAGGCAGTGTCTCACATTCTAGGTTCTGTGTGGGACACCTGTGATTCAGCTGAGGGGGCGAGGGCTCCTGTACTCAAAGCGTGAAGCTGCCATCTCAGGCTGTAGAGCAAATTCCTTTTGTCCACACAAGAGCAGCCTCAAAAACCCACCACTTCCCCTTCCAACCTCTGCCAGCAAATTTTGCCCCTGCAATAGGAATAATCTCCACCTCTGGCAAGTGAAGACTAAACTGTTTAACATCACAGTACCTAGAGCTATAGCTGAAGGCTATTGGAAGGACACAGAATGGTTTTTTTCCTTATCCAATAAAACTATGGAATTAATTTGCGGCTTCTTTTCTGCTCGCAGACCATCATTTTGGATGAAATGTTAGGTGCTTTCTGTGATCTTCAAAAGCCCTGAGTTAACCAGACCACACCAGAGTTGTGCTTACAGCACAGGCTTCATCCATGATAACTTCATTGAGGACTACTGCAGGTTTGCTCCCAACAGGAGTCGTGTGGGAAGGCAACAAACAAAGGAGCCCAGGGAATACGGGAGGTGGCATCTCTCCTAATTGCATCTGACATTTCACTTTCATTTTTCTCACCATCCAAAGGTACGAAGTGAGCAATCCAGTTCTTAATAATAATAATGTTAAAATGCTAATAGCACCAGGAAAGCCTTCTGAAAGTGCTGCAGGAGAGGTGTAACATTTGCATTCCAGAGAAGTTAAACACTACAGTGTGGACAGATCATCACTGACTTGGGTGATGATTTCCAAGAGGGGACTTAAACAAGGGTAGGTCATAATAATTATATTTGGTTTCTCTGAGTAGAAAAACCCAGTAATCCTTCCTATGTCCATCCTCAGAAAGGAAAGGGTTTGTGCTTATTCCATCCTGCACGGTCTGCACTGGAAGCCTGGCTTTTCCTTAGGGGAGGTGCAGTGATGGTGGATTCACCAGGAATAGCATCACAAGATAAAAACCTTCTAGATAGCTGAGATATTTTCCTCTCCATATAGAATCAGAGGCTCTGGCCCACTGCAAGTGGCCAAACCGAACCCCATGTTGTCACAGTGTGCCCTGTGCCAAGTGTCACCAAGGGGAATCCATCCTTCCACACGTGCTCCCCAACAGCAGCAAAGCACACGGAAGATGCCACACGGTCAGTGATTCTTCTCACTGTCACTGAATTGTGCTGATGGGTAGAAAGGTGAGCATTGTCTGAGAAACAGATCGGGAGGTTGGAGAGCTCTCTAAAAGCTTCCAAATTACTGTTCACTGTAAACATGAGATGTACCAGAAAGGCCATCCAAAGCCTGTTCCAGTGTTGTTGCTTTGCTTGGTACCTCACTTTTGGGAAGAAGCCTGGATTTTAAAACTGGAAAACTGAAACTTCACTTCTCTCCCTGCTGAACTGCAGAAAACTAGGAGCCCCAATTACAAGGGACTTGGACAATAATGGAATCCTGCACCACTGGTGTACATGCAGAGATATTCCAGTGAGGGTGTTCAGCGCCCTGGGAGAGGATAAGCACCAAGCCGTAAGGGGCAGCCTTTTGTTTCCAAGTGCCAGGCTGAGCAGAGCAATGTAAAAAGCCCAGGAAACACAAGGATAAAATTCCAGAACAAGTGAAAGAGTGGTCCGCACCCAGCAGCCCTCGGGTGTGCTTTTAAGGCTCAACCCTCTTCCCCAGGGCCCTCTAAACATTTGTACCCCACAAAGGCGGGCTGTGTGAGGGGCACGGGAAGGCTGAGCCGGGTGAGCAGCCCCTGGATGGGCAGAGCAGCCGAGGTTCAGGACCCCTTAACTGCAGCAGTCAAGTGCATTAACTTGTTTCATTTGAAGCGGCTATTGCCAGACTCCAGCTGGTGCCGCCTGGCACAGCTCCACGGATTTCAGCAGAGCTGCTACGCCTGACACGAGCTGGGGATCTGGCCCAGATTCTCCATTTGTCAAAGAGCTGGTGATTCTGAGGGCACACGCCTGTCCTGTGCAGATAATCAGAACAGCCCGGGCTTCACAAGTTACAGAGCTGTGACAACTCACGCCAGGCACCCCTCTGCATCTTCACTGTCCTCCTCCTGTCCACTGCAGGATTCCTCTGAAAGCAAGATCCCTGCAAAGGAGTGCTGAACCCCACAGGGAGAGGCCTTCTCTTGGGGGAACAATGCAATTGGTTATGTTGGAATTTCTACCTTCAGAAAAAGAAAATTTCTGACTTTAGAAGAGAAAAAAAGTGTTTTTTTTTTTAAATTCCCAGCTTTATTAAAAGAAAGGGTTTTGCTGGGATTGAGATGATTTTCTTCCTAACAGCTGGTGCAGTTGTGTGGTTTGGATTTAGGGTGAGGGTAACATTGAACCCTAAATCCAGGACTGTTTGAGTTTCCCGTGCTCTGCCAGCGAGGAGCTGCACAAGGAGCTGGAAGGGAGCTGACCCGGCCAAAGGGATATTCCAAACCACAGGACAACGTGGGCACTGGGTGAAATGGGAGGAACTGTGTGCAAAGCTGGACAGGGGCCATTGCTCTGGAACTGCCTGGGCACCACACAGTGGGTGGTGAGAACTGTATTGTGCATCACTTGCTTTGTGTATTTCCCCCCTCCTTTTGTGTCCTACTAAATTATCTTTATCTCAGCCCACAAATTTTGCTCCTTTTTTCCTGTTTCTCTCCCCCATCCCACTGAAAGGAGGGAGTGAGGGAATGGCTGTGAGGTGTTTCACTGCCTGCAGGGTTAAACCACAACAAAGAGTCAAAGAACAGTAAATATCTAACAAAAGAGCCTATCCCAGCCCAAGTGACACCCCAAGCAGCTAAAGCACCGACCACAGTTATTTTATATGGAATGGAAACCAGCAATTTTACAAAGAAATTACTGTGAAATAGCAGAAATACGTAATGGTGGTACTTCTAAAAATAAAATAAAAAAAAGAGATAAAACTGTATCAAAGTCTGACTCCTCCCCCCCCAAGCAAATGCCCATCATGCAGCCCAATAGGCTTAATCTGCCATAAAGCCAAATACTTCCCAGAGGAGGCGATCGTTAGTTTGAACATTAATTTGCCTTCCCCTCTTCCTGTGTATCCATTAAGTGGAATAACAAGAACTGTTCCTGGCCATAAGGTGTGTTTGACGGCAAGGAGTAAAAGAAAACGTGCAATTAAAAGATGTAAATGATAACCTGCACAACTCCTCAGCTGGCTTGACCAGTATGTGGCACTTCTGGGAGACTTGGGGGTTTGTCCTCCCGTGTTGAGGTCACTGAACTGCAGAGGCCCAAGGATGGAAGAGTTGGAGGGGCAGAGAGGAATTATTAATGCTCCATCTCTTTCTCGTTCCCTTAGATTTGCAAAACATGTTTCTTGAATGAGTTTGAAGCCCAACATATAAAAAGCTGACTATTTATATATTTGATTCTTTAAAAGCAATTAGGAATACAAAGCAGATGGTACAGCATTGTAGATTTCCCTTTTCATATTGCTTAAACACTAGAGATCAATAAGTCTAATATAAACAGATGATTTCCATAGCAGGGTTTATAATTAGCTGGCACTGAATGTGTCCAAACTCTAAAATAATTAGCAGAAGCATGTGGCACACCATTAAAACCTTGTGGCTTGTCTGCATTTACATTTATAATTATTAAAGTTAATTATGATGCTTGTGGTGTGGTTCCAAGCTCCTTTACAACTTAGATTAAATATTTTTTCAGTCCTACTTTTTCTTTCAGCCCACCAAATGCCAGCACTTTCAACAAAACCCACTTCATCAAAAAGAAAAAAAATAGAGGTTATTTTTATAGGAATGACCTGAATATTTTCCTAACTAACAGTTTTATTTTTCTAAAGGGACATGACACAGGAATTGAGTAACTCAGCATTTTGGGGGAAAAAAAAGTCCTGATTTGACACAGTAATTTTAAGGTTGGCTAAGAAAGCCTTTGTACTTCAGCCTGAGGTACTGTTTTAAATAAAATTCAAACCCAGATAAACCATTTAGTTAATCAGAGTATCTCAGTGACATCCAAGACCTTGTACTCAAGTAAATCTTATTTCTGTGTGACAAATCACAGCGGAAAAGGCAGCAGGGCTGGGTAGTAACACCAGCTATCGGGCAAGGACTGTTGAAGGCCTGATTGGGGTTTACACATCTCTTCCCACAACCCGAGCTCCAGGAAGCTCAGGCAATCTACCTGGTCACTTATGAAAATAACTGTCATAAACATTCAGCATTAAGCCATCCTGTGAAACACCCAGAACCCCAAAGAAGTTTCCACTGTTTGCATAATGTCTATTTTCAGTTACTCATTTCCCTGAATTGTCTCATCTTTAGCACCAACAAAGCTCAGTCCAGCACTGCCAGAGCATGGCCGAGGGCAATGGGCTGGATGTGGCCTGTAGAGGAGTGACCCTCTGGAACACCACTGGGCTGGGGAGGCAAGTAAAACACATTTAATTTACCAGTGTGCCTTCTGATGGAAATCATCTCACACTGTAAGATTATGGGAGTGAGGCTGAACAATGACTTTTCTGTCACCCATCAACATCCCCGTGTGAAATTCCCCATTATTAGCCTTTATCCTTCTGTTCTGCCAGACATTTGGCACAGTCCAGCTCAATGGTCACACCAGAGGCTTTCCTTGTGGGGTGAAATATCCATTCTTAACATGGTTCAACTCTAGAGCTGCCTGGTGAGAACTTCACATGTCTCCAGCCAGCTCTTCCTTGAAAACTCTGTGGTGACACTCACACCTTCTCTACTCTGCACGTTCAGCCACCACGGGTGAAGTCCCACAGATCAAGGTTTGTGTGGCAGAAAATGCCACAAGCACCAAATACCAGCAGTGGGAATCATTCCCACACACCATTCCCAGAGGGAGCTAAACCCAGTCCTTTGCATATGAGGGGTTTCCATCAGCTGCTGGAGGTTACTGGATTCAGCAGACACCTGAGAGCACTCTTGATAGTCTAAGTTTTAATTCTGGGTTGGTTTTTTCCAGTTAAAAGAATAAAATTTTGCACAGCCATCAGCGAGGATTAAGATTAGCTTTTACAGAAACAGAGCCTTCCACCTGCCAGGTGGTAAGTATTCCACAAGTGCAAGTACACCCATTTCTGAAATCACCAGGAATACCTAATTTCTGCTCCAGAGAAGCCTCCCCTTTTAATGCATTCCTATTCTTTACAGAACATGTCCATCATGAACTTCTTGGCCCTCGTCCTTGTTTCCTCTGGCTCAGGCCAGACCTGGAGATGTCTGGAATGTGACAAGGCAGTATTAGCCTGCCAACTATATTCTGTTAGCAAATTTATTTTCTTCTCCTAGACTGATGATAAAAATGTCATGGTGTGATGCTTTAGCAGGCCCAAGAGCTGCCCACCTACAGCTGCAGGGCTTGGAGAGAGCTCGGAGCCAAGAACGCCATAAGGAGAGCAGACAGCAACTCCACCAACTTTGCTCCTTCTGCATTGGTTATTCTCCTGCTAAATGATGCAATGTGACCCCCTCAGGGATTCCAAGTCTGATCATGTTTTTCTCACTATTTTTTCTTCCCTACTTCCTCCTTCTCCTTGACTAAAGCAGCCCAAACTGCTGAATTTTTCATTAAAGAGATAATATCATTGTACATAAGATAATGGCATTCAAATACATCCATCTGCTTGTTAGCTCTGACTACATCGATTGTGTTTCTTCTGAAAGAATATTTACCAAAAGAGGGNAAAATATGCACATTTTCATAACTGAAATACAAAATCCCTTTTACATACTTTAGATAAGAGAACAAAATGAACTGAGAAATTAAGAAAAGCACCCTTGAGGTCTTGCCAGGACAAAAGTATTTCCTCCTTCCAGTATTTCATTAAAAATCTAGACAGGTTTTACACTAAAACACTGCTGATTTTTTTCTTTCAGTAAACAATATTTTGTTTCAGAGATGAAATACTGCACGGCAGTGATTGGGAGTTTTACTGTCCTGAAAGTTTTCAGACGTGGTCTAGAGGGTTACACCTACAGCATCCAGTCTATCTTACTTTCCCATAAAAACTGCCCAACCTAAAGTAATTCAATTTATCATTTTATTCCTTTTTTGGCTATTCCAACAACACAGGGTAAGACCGTAAAATACGTGATATCCAATTACTGAAAATGTGATGAAAAATTACTCTCAGAAGTAGGGCAAGTGAATATATTTACTGGGTTTCAGATGCTCTAAAAAAGGGTGGCAAGATAAAAACTGCCTATCAATTTTACACACGCTGAACTGCTTCCACTTCATCTCCTACAGGTTGTGTACAACCACCCCGCGTTTTGAAGTTTCATTCCAACAAACAATATATTCTAATTGGCTTGTTTGCATTTATTACCCACACGTCCTAAAATCCGGGATGTGCTTTGTGCTCTTCCTTTGACCTGTTCAGTGCAGCACCTTCCATCCTGTGTTGGGCTTGGAGTAACTCCTGCTCAAAGAGCAGCTCCTGAACCAAGGTGGGTTTCTCAGGGTGCCCTGAGCGCATTTCGGTGCGCGGTGCTGGAATGGCAGAGGCGGCAATTAAATGTAAATGACAGCGGCTGATCTGATTATTTCCTTCCCTCCAATCTCCTTTTTATTAGGAGCTTGCATATTAAGGAAGCAGGAGGGAACGACACTCCTGCACATTTGTCCCTTTGTTTGCTGGGGAGGAGGCCCATGCTGAGTGTGGCTCTTGCGGGGGTCTCTGAAACGGGGGAAATGACAAGAAATCCCGGATCCACGGGGAACTTCCATGTTCCAAAGCCTCCAGCCCCCCGTGTGCTTTGCTCTGGCACCCCAGGAGCTGGTGACAGCAGCTCTCCATTCCCTCTGAGCCTCCGCAGAGGGCTGTGGGAAGGCAAATGCACCCTCCCGGAGCCAGCCCTAATCCCTTGCAGTGCTTGCAGAAGGGAAGTTGAGCCTGTGCCTTCTCTTTTTGGCTGCCGTGGAGCTTCTTTAGCACCGCACGAGGGTTTCTTCTCTTTCAGCCCAATTCCCTCTCCCCCTGATTTCCACTCCAGTAGCAGAGCTCCACCTGCCTGAATCCTGGTGTGGATGGAATCCCACTGGCTGGACAGAGAGAAGCAGCACCGGCAGCTCTCCGTGATGGTTTCCTGAAGCAAAGCTCCCCCATCCACTGGACTCGGAGACAACGACGCCTCAATGTTCCTCAGCAACGATTTGGTTTCTCTCAGGACTCAATTCAGTACAACCACACATAAAGAGACTGTGATTGAATCACAGATGTTCAACAAGGGCAAAATTATTCACAAGTTTTGAGTTGTGAATTATTTTTCAGCTCCATTGACCAACATGTCTCACTTTACACCGTAGTATTCCACATTAATAGCTGATGCTGAGATTCCCAAATGATGGCATCTGTGTGGCAACCAGGGAGCGATTTTTTCTGGACAAATGCCTCTCTTTTTATCTGATTTCTGATCTGCTGCCTGTCACAAGTTTACTGAGCAGCATCTACTGTGGGAGCTTTGTGTCCTAAATACAGAGGACATGTCCAGTCCAGTAAAATAATGCTATTATAATAATAATTGCCTCAATACTGTTTGTGCAATCTCTTTGCAAAATCTTGTTATTTGTGATTCTTATCCTACAGCTTGATATGCATAATAGCTTGAAGGTGCTGGGGATGGAATTTTTCCAGCTCTTTGATGTGCCAGCAATGACTTGTCCATGTTTCACAGCCACACACTAATGTGGAAATTACTACAGCAAAATAAACACCAAGTCTAGTATTCTGTGGGATACCACGCAGGTGTCAACTCATGATGCAATCTCACATGCAAAACATGTATTTTTAATTCCACATGTGATTTCTTAGACATCTGATGGCCTCTTAAAGAATAAATTATCTCCATCACCCACAGTAGTAGGCTGGTTTTGGGGCTGTGCCTTGCAGATGCTTTCCCAGCTCTGGACTAGTGCATAACCTTGCTTTTCTCCTGACTGACCATAAATCTGCAGCCTTTGGCTGCCACAGCAAATTTGTTGGTCGTGAACTAGGGGTCTTCGATAGTGTGTGCAACAAAAGCACAACCACTTGCGCAGAGGAGCTCACATATAACCTTCTCCTTCAGTGCTGGGGAGGCCTTCAATCTGCTCAGGTTAAAGAGCTTGCCAGATGTTCAAAATTTAATAAATATTCCTGGCATCACATCTCTAGTGGCATCATCAATCATTACTACAAAGAACAGTCCAAAGAATAGCCTGTGCCAAAATATACCTTTGCTTGACTCCTTTTGCTGTTACAAATGGCTCCAGCAGAGTGCCAGCCCCAGCCTCTCTCCAGCACACCATTGTGCAGATGACGGATAATTTCACAAACTTTTCTGGACATCCAGGAGTTGGGAAATATTGCCAATAATTTTCACAGGGCTGGAAGTCTGATGGCATCGAAAGCATCGGTAAGGTCAACGGGGACTTGTTACATGGGCCTGTGTTTTGCTCTGGGGATTTTTTACTGAGAAGCTGGGGACAAACCAGCTCATTTACATGCTAATCCCCCCCCTTTTAGGTAACAGGCATCGCTCGAACATCTAGAACACTTTGATCATATTCAGTCAGTATTTGTCCTTTTCCTGAAATTAAAATTGCTGCAGAAACATCTTTATTTATGTACCACAGTGCTGGAAGATAAAGGTGCATCTGACACTCATAGCCTGAGGGCATGTAATTTAGGCATGTGAAGATGATGATATGCATCTGTTCCCAGAAGAATTAGGGTTCCCAAATTCTTACACATTCTTTTGAATATTCCCATTTTAAATATTATTTCTTTATGTTCCTCCCTAAATTGATTTAAAGTCAATTTTAATCTGTTAAAAAAGGGCTGAATACAACTGTAAGGAGGTTAGAACAGCTGAGTGAGGCCTTGCTGAGCTACATTTTGGGCTTTTTTCAGACAATTTAGGATACTTGTTTCTCCAGAGTACACAGAGTGACTATTAACACGGCCTTACAGTATTTGACATCTTAATTCCCTCCACTTTTTTCTCCTCAATTTGATAATCTCCCTCCTATTGAGATCATTATATGGACTATTTTTAGCTTCTTAAGGACTCTTGTCCCACTTTCAATGCAAGCATATAACTGAAACACAGTCAACAAGAATTATGTCTAACAAAGACAAAAAGAGAAAGGAAATTGCCTTCTGCTGCTCCAGGACAAAGAATATCCAACACAAGTGTGGGTTTAGTGGAAGCAGAGGTGAAATGAGCACTTTAAGCAGTTGAGAATCATCAGACACGTCTCTTTGTGTGTTGTCTCTTCTCAGCTTCAATCAAGCCTTGCTTAAATAGGAGTAAAACCCCCTGCATTACTCCTGTGCTTGGCTGCTTTTGCCCAAGGTTGCTCTGCATTAGGAAGTGCCCACTAAAGTTAAGAAGCCAAAATTTAAGGTACCCTTTCAGCTCCTGTGCAAGAACACAAGTGCTGCACCTTATCTACAGGTAACAGTTTTCCCAAAAGCAACGGGGTACAGGCAGTTCCTCATCCTGCTGCCAAATTAAAGTCTGAAAAGTCTTAAAAAATCTTAATTGGGAAGTACCGGGCCATTGTGCCTTAGGCTGGGCATTAGCCACAACTCCAGGGCTGAGGAAGGAGTCCCATGAGTAAAACCAGAATGTTTAGGGCTCCACAAAGAGCTCCAGTTTTAATTGGAGGCGCTCAAAAACTGGCTGTAGAGCTGAACCCTTACCAACAAAATATTCAAGTATCTCAGTTATTTAGATGCACCCGAAGTACATAAAGGCAAACTGTGTGACAAGGAGAGAGATCAGGACTTTTCTGCCACATGTCCTTGGCTGTTGATGGTCTTTTGCTTCTCATTTATGTCATAAAACAATGTTAGCTGATTTTAATTTGTCCATGCATCTGTTCATTCAATACAAAGAATTGATATTTGGCCACTACTGACTGTATGGGCAATTGGTCTGCATAGCCCCACTGACCATCCAGTGTGATACCTTCCCTTAAATCAGTGATTTTGCACAAAAATTCTGGTATCAAACCATGTCATTTTGGGCTTACTTAGAGCATTGCTTTCGGGAAAGTGTTCAGCCCTGACTGAAGGACTCAAAGGGGTGGATACAGCTCCACATCCCATGGGTAATCTATTCCAGTATTATTTTCAGCATTAAACTGAAGATGAGCCTGGCCCACACAGTGCAGCAGATTTCAAAAGAGCAGATTTTAGCCAACTGTAACTGGAGTTGATATTTCATGCCATATTTGCCCAGCGGAATCTCAGGCGGTTGCACAACACGCATACTGGGTTTCTGTACATTACTCTGATCTTCCAAAGTCCACAGGTCCAGAAAACATGTTGACTTGGAAACAGAGACCTTCTAAACTGATACTTCTAGTGGGTTTTCTTTGTAATGAAACTTTGCAATGCAGTTTCCTATTCTTATTCTATTTCTCAAACACGGTTGTTGCTGAGCATGGAGTTTCCTGCATGCTTAGACCAAACACAGGGGCAAGATTTCTTAGGAAGATAAAAACGTTTCTCCTTGTAGTGTTTAATTAAAAATTAGACATACTTCAAGGAAACATAAATGACAGCTTTGGGATCCTGTGGCACACAAGCGGCAGGGAGCTGAATTATCAGTGTAAGTGGGACAGACCCATTGCTTAAGACACAGGACTCGTTGGAACACCTCACCTTTGCATGGGGATGGAGCAGAGCCAAGGTTACAACACCTGCCTGTCTGACATTAGAAACTCACATCCATGTTACAGAAGTGACCTGCTTACAGGAGGTGTTAGAAGGTAGGTGACTGAAAAATCGGGCATGAATTCATTGCCATAGTCCTACCCTTAAATGTTCTCTTTGCTCTCCATAACCGCCTTTCGAGCTCAGAAACGTTTACCCTAAAACTTACTCCACGGGACAAACTACTGCAGTAAATCCCAAATTTCTTGCCTGGTGGGCAAAAACGAATGTTTACACTTGCCATGTGACTGTCAGAGAGGGAAGAATTCAGAGAGGAGGAGAAGGGATGGCAAATCAGAGGGACATGGGGGAATATTAGCAAGACTCCTTTAAAAGCGAAGCTCCTGAGAGCTAAGCAGTGCTGTAAGGAAAGCGGGTACTTGGCCTCAGAAAAGAACTTTGGTGAACCAGAGTGTATAAAATGATGGAGGTTATTATGCCTGTAGCCTCCTTGCTGTGCATTCTTCCACAGAAGTGCTCACACCCGCTGTGCGTGGCCAAATAACATGAATTAAAAATGCTGCATAGCGACCAAGTTTGGTTTCAGATGAAAACACCTCAGAACCCAGGTTTTCTGTAACTATTAACGCCTCGGTATCTCCAGTGCTCCCAGTCCCTGCTTCTCTCAGGCTGCTGTGTATATAATGTATATAATGGAACCAGAAAACACAGTTTGAACTCCAAGATACAGCTGAAGCCCACCTGGAATTGTACAATCATCACCCTCTAGAGGCTGAGATCCCACCCAGGCCCACTGTGTGGAGGAAGCAATGCCCCAGAGCATAATTCTCCTCCCTGTCCCCCAAGCCACAGCACGTGGGCCCACCTGCCATATACACAAAGCACGTGCTCCGAGCCCATGTTTGCCAGGACAGCCATGAAATCCCAAGCCGTTTTGCAGGAGCCATTATCCTTTGGGATAATAAAATCCTGTCAGACGACAAACACAGGAGGAACTGATGCCAGGTCAGGACAGAGCTGGTTTATGGGTAGCTGTATATTAGTTTTAGGACAGGGCTACTGGCAGCTACTGCCCTAAATTATGTCTGGGAGACACGTGGAGTGAGACAAGTGGAACGGGCAATAAATGCCGACTGCTGCAGGGGAGGTTTATGGGGCCAGCAGTGGGTTAACATTTGGGCAAATGTCTCAGACATGCTAATCTTCTGCTTCTCCCTCTGAAATGACCAATTGGCTGTAACCAACACAGCCCAAATTTAAAATATCGGGTATCGAATCCTTATGGATCAATTCACAGAAAGGCCGAATGACAAGTAAATACAAGGAAATCGCAAACTGCTCACAGACATTCTGTCAAGTAAATTAATTGCTCAGTTCTACTTTATTAGTGGACCTTTATGGTTGTGGGCAAGCCTGCCTTGCTAAAATCCTTTGATCACTCCTAATACTGGAAGTCCTCTTTTGTGAGGCGAACTTAATACTGTTGTGTTCATGCAGCTTAATCTGAGTAGGTGCTAAGTGCTTTGCCAGCAGAGCCTTGCAGAGCATGGAGGAGAGATCATTCTATTTATTCACTTTTATTCCATTCAATAGGCCAGACTTCTTTGTTTACATGATAAATTTCTTAGCTGTCATTTTTTTCCCCTCTCAGTTTTATGTATTATACCATGTTCTGTCACTGTGTTTTTCTGTTTCTCTTTATCAAAAATCGCAGTCATTTCAAAAAAGCTGATCTTAAATCTTTCCTGCTTCGAAATTAGCTGTTGCCTAAGCAATCACACATGCGGGTCAAAGTTTAAAGGCTGATCCTACACCCAGAGAATTCAATACCAAAAGTCTATTTGAGACCAAAGAGAAAGAAAAGCACACCCAAGACTGTAAGCTGCCTTTGCAAATTTAGCCACTGCAACAGAAATGTAAACAAACTAGTCTATACAGTAAAAAAAAAAAAGGCAAGCCTTTATCTTGCCACAAGACACCATCCAATCCCAGCAGGCACTGAAAGGCAGAGGCTTCCAGTGCAATCCAGGACCTGGAGAAGTCTATTCAAACAAAGCCAAGATTTCACCAAGTGACCTCTCCCTTATTGATTTCAATCTCTATCACTTCAAAATGAATTGGAAAGATACTTTAGGAAAAACAACAGAAGGAGCAAAACGCTTCCTTGAGGAAAATTCAAGGGTCAGTCCTGCAGCTTTGCTTTAATTGTGCTCCTCTTGAGATAAGAATCTCTTCGGGGTGTAAATTGCCTCGCACTCCCTGCACGTGTTATGTCCAGGGCAGTGCAGGGAGGGGCTGGCAGTCTTAATGGAGGAAGAAAATATGTAAAAGTTAATTCCTATCCACATCACAAACTTTCTCCGTGCCTTCCGTGAATTAGCATTTACAAGCAGAAAGCTAAGTAGGAATTTTAAAAAACAGTGTGAATATTCTATCCAAAACCAAGATAACTCGTATATCCCAAAGAGGGAAGTTTCACCTTAGTTCAGATAAAATCTAAAATGTTCTTCGTTATGCTCAGAAATACAACCAAATGAACCACAATTGCCACACGTGGGTAGTGAAGAGGGGCAGTGTCTAACTAAGGGGATTGCTGAGGTCACACAGACGATGGGAGCACTTTAAGTGCTTCTTTCTCAGGAGTCACAGTGACATTCCTGGCTTTTTTTAATTTTATCTTACCGGATTTGCTCTTTTCCCTGCCTTCTACCAGCCCTAATCAATGCTGCAGGTCAGGTTGAAAGAATGGACAGCCCTGGAGCCACATACATTTAAACCACTTTGATGCAAATATTGATCCAGGAGCACAGACATGTGGAGGTGCTGCTTTTTTTAATGCACAAGCTTCCCCCTCCCTCCCTTCCAGGTTTGCACTTCATGAGAGAAAACAGAAGTGTCTGCCCAAGAGCAGGAACGAATACATGAATTAACAGATCCAAAGATAGACCAGGCTCAGCGATAAATCCAGAAGGCAAGATGCCATCTGCGTGAAGTTCAAGTGCATTGGGTGGCCCTGCTTGCTCCGGTGTTGCCAGGTGCCCACTCCCACCTTGCAGCAGTGCCTGGGCAGTGCCACCGCAGTGGTGGGAGGGCTGCAGTGCCTCCCTGCCCATGTACACAGGCCTGGCACAGCATTTTATTAGAAAGCCACTGTCCACCGTGTATATTTAGAAACAGGGAGCGAGTCCAAGCTGCAATCCAAAGATGAGATCAAGGGAAGGAAAGAATTCTAAGGACCGCTTTGAAATTCAACACTAAAAAGATCTGACATTCTTCTATCTGTAGGCATTTTTAGGCTGGACTGAAAATAAAAAGAAAACCTGTTTGTACAGAGAAAGCTTTGGCTGGCCCTGTGCCAAGACAGGAAGTCTATCAAAGCTGGGCAGTGTTTGAAAGCAACAGAATACTAGAACCAAAAAAAGAAAAGGGGGGTGTGGGGGTGAGAGAAACCAGAATGAAAAGACTCACTTCCACATTGACTTTTCTGCTGTCTTTCAGAGGGCTGGGCACGGTTGTTGATGGCTGCACCCCTCCCTGTTTATTCACCTCCGTGCCCTGAACTTCCAGGTGAGTGCTGCGGAGCAGGACGTGGACACGAGCCTCTGGATCCAAACACCGGCATGGATCAACCCGCTTCCAAGTAGGCCTGCCCGGTCACCATGGGATAAACCAGGCTGGGTGTTGAACAGCACGTGTGGAGCGGGTTTATCAGGGGTGTGAAGGCCTAAGGTTCACCTTCCCGTGGGTCAGAGGCGGATCTGTTGTGTGGTGGAGAGCCTTCACTAGACACGTTCACAACATCCGCAATTAGAGGAACACAGGGAATGCTGTCTGCCCGCCTTTGACCTTGGGAGAACATTCTTTCTTAACAGACATCACCTGGTTTTTTAACTTCTTTAACATTTCCCCCCCTTTTTTAATTTTTCCCCCCGAATTCCTGGCCATAATATATTCAGCTACAAACGGCGCTGTCATCTCGAGCTACAAGTTAGAAAAGTTATTACTTTTAATATGCCACTACCTTAGGCCTGCACTGTTATGTAAAAGAAAAATAACCTTGTGTGACAGTTTAACATTGATCGATGTGCCTGCCAAATGCAAAGAGATAAATAAGCAGGTGATGAATAAACAGCACTTCAAGTAAAGACATTACGCCGCATGAATAAAACGGCGCCAGGCCCCCAGGAGCTGTGGGTGGCCGAAGGTTGGCCATTTCATGCCCACTCAGTAAAGCAGACTTAATCGCTTCCAATATTTTCTGTTAAAAAGCACGCTTAATGAGCCAATTTCACAAGCCCAGAGAAACTGATTATTATCTCCGAGTTCCAACTGAGTTGGTTGTTTTCCAAGAGCCGGTTTTGCCTTGACGGGATAAAAACCTNATAGGAGAAAGGAAGGAGGAGAGGGGCTGGAGAGGGCTGGGGAGGGCGCGGGTGGCACTAGATGGCAGCGTTGCTCCGCGGCCGGGATGCGGCGGCGCTGCGGTTCGGCGGCGCTGCCCTGCCCTGCCCTGCCCTCGGGGACCCGTCGGGGTAGTGGCTCTCGCTGTCCTTGTCCTTAGGCCGGGGCTGTGCGACTCCCCAAGTCGGGAATTGCCTTGGGCTTCACAGAATCACAGGGTCGATTCGGCTGGGAAAGACCTCTGGGGTCACCGAGCCCGCCCGACGAGCCAACACGTCCGTGCCGTGTCCGGTCCTTCCCTAAACAGCTGCGGGGATGGCGATCCCGCCGCTCCCAGCGCAGCCCATCCCAGGGGCTTCCCCCTTCTCTGCCCCACCGCGGCCACAGCCAGGCCAGCTCCCCCATCGAGGCGCTGGAGTGCAGCGCAGCCACCTCGGTCCCCTTGCAAACGCTGCTCTGGGACGGCAGAGATTTTACTCTATTGTGAATTTTAATTGAAGTCCTGCAGGGGTCTGTCTCTCGCAATCACGCTCCTCTCCCCAAACCCTCATTTCCAAGGGCTTTGGGGAAGAAAACAAGCCAAAGCGGGTCCACCACTGAAGGGACTTTGCATCGGGGCACCCACGTTCCTTGCAGGGTGGTGGCGATGTGCCACCTCCAGCTGCGGAGCAACATTGTGAAACACACGCACAAACAACAAAAAAACTCAGCCCAAAGCAAAACACACACCAAAAAAAGCCTCCTCAACCCGGGATTATTGTCACCAGCAGCAGTTAGTCAATCACCACATAGGAAAGAAACCCCAGCAACTAGACCTCGGCATGTAATTAACTCATCTATCAAAAAAAAAAAAAAAAAAAAAAAAAAAAAAAAAAAAAAAAAAAAAAAAAAATTGAACTGTTGTTGGGTTCTAAATCAGAAGCCAAGCTAATTATTTTTTATGAATATTCATAGGAAACTTGTACAATTTCCAAACTAGGCCTTCAATTACTAATCAGTTAACTAAATAACTGGTATGACTACTTGTTCTCAGGAAAACCTGGTTTTTAAATGACACAGACAAGGACACCGAAATGTTTTTAAAAAGAGAAGACTGTTGGAAGCTGGGTGGTTGAAATTCACCATTAACATCATGGATGAAGAACATACTGGATTTCCACCATCGACATGGTGGATGAAGAGCATTTTGAAGGATACAATGCTCCCACAGCAGAGACCTTGCAGACAGATACACAACCTGCCAGGTGGGCAGAAACAAAGGCTGTGGAGCTGGCACAGCCTCTGGATCGTGGGAATGGCTCTTCCCATGCCCACAACCCCTCTCATAATATGCTACTCAATTAAGAGCTGTATTTCTTAGAGGCAATCCACAGGATCACAGAATAGTCTGAGTTGGAAGGGACCCACAGGGATCCTCAAGGCCAACTCTTAAGTGAATTCCTCTCGTCCAGTGCCCTGAGTTATGTCCGGGCTAAAACACCACGGAGAGACTCCACATTTACATTGCACACGTGCTCACTTAACACGCTCTGAGCAAGAAGACAAGAAATACTTAGGAGATCAGGGTGCAGTTAGACACAAGTCACCACGTTTCCTAGAAATCCTTGAGCTGCTGCTCTCCTGAGCTCCAGATGAAGGCAGGGGGTGTTCAGGCAGCCTCTGCTGCTCTGCCACAACACAGCCAACCACAAAAAGCTCAAAATCCAACCCCGGTTTTCTCGCATGAGACTGACTGCACAAAGGCAGTTTTGCACGTTCTCCCTCTCGGAGAGGTAACAGGTAGAGAAATGCCAGGCAGGGGAAATGCTTGAAGGCATTAATCAAAAGATTAAAATGGTGCAAGAGCATGCTGTGTGTTTCCCAAGTGTACAGAACGGGGTGCTCTCACCGGGGAACACTCAGTTCCTCACCTCACTCCAGTTCATGCTGACCTACTAACTCGTGTACCTTCCATAAATTCCAGGAAAACATCCTGTTCATTGTCTTTTAAGTTCCCGACTCAGCCAGAGAGGCATCTGTGAGATTACAGCCTGCCATGCTTATGAGATGTTAAGATTTCATTAGAAACCCAGTTTTGCTGAGGACTCTACTGACCCTTTCCTTACTCAGAAACAACACTGAATGTCAATGCCCAACTCCTCATTCTCCTTATGACTGCACAGAGACTAAACAAATCAAGATATTTCTGCCAGTGTAATACACAACAGACTTCCTTCTTTATTTGGGCTGAAATCCTTGGAAGTTACTTGGATACCAAATACCTACTGAAATATCTTGGTAGTGCAGTGACCAAACACCTTGGAGGCTCTGGGCCTTAGCAAGGAGGAATATTCTGCTAAAGACAGTATGTTAAGAGAGTATTTGTGTGGTCTGTGATAACCCTGTGAATTTAAGGAGTCTGCCCTGTATTTTGCCAATTTAAATCAGATTGTGGTTGGTTTCTGACCCAGCCAAGAGATGATGAAATAAGACTGGTAAAACTCACTTTAGGACAAAGGTTGATTTGATAATCATAACTACATTTCTGCTGTATCTATTTTCTTAAGTGTTAGTAGATTTATTAGACTTTTCCTGTGTAACCTATGGCTGATTTGCAGCTTCCTTGGTAATTTCTTAGTAGGCAGTAGCAATTTCTTATATCTTCAGTAATGTCTTGAATGTACATTTTTTATATTAATGATCTCACCAGGAGAAAAAGTGTACGGTGAATGCATGATGGCCATATGGAAAAGACAATGAAGTTTAGTAATTAAAACTGAAAAGGGAAAGAACTATGCAGTAATTAGAACACTGATTAATCAGCTGATAATTTTATCTTGATTAATGCTGCTGATTTTCCTCTTCTTATTGACCTAGGAAAGGTAGGTTTAGACCAATTAAATATAAATTATTCCCTTTTTTCACATTCCAGGCAGCTTCCAGTGTTCTAAGTCATACTACATTTGAGATGTAGCACTGAATTGCTCTTACTAAATTGGGCAGCTCAACAAAAGGTAAAATAAGGTTTATGTTCCAAACATGCTGATGCTTTTATCTAAGGTAGAATCGGACAGAACTGGTTATTTCACTATTATCTGGGGAATATTAAAATTAGATTAAATTGCAGCGGAAAAAATAGAAGACCTTGCCTGTTTTAAACCTGTAACAGTAGGGAAACTAAAAGGATCCATTCATTTTATTGGGCCCAAGATATGGATGCATAATGCAGTCCTGGAGCTTAAAGAAAAGGTTCTGTATTAATGCTCCGATTTCCCTTCATGCGCAGAACTTTATTATTATCCAGGGGGGAAAGTGTTGCTGGTCCCAATCTCACCCCCGTGGCTGCTCACAGGCCATAAACAACAACACCTCCTCCTGCTTCCCCATGCACAGTTCAGGGATTAGAGCTGCTTGGTTTCAGTCCTGTGACAGAGGAGGGGATTTTATGTACAGTCTCATTGCTTTGCACTGATATGTGAATCAGGGGCTTTCCTGGTGGGAGACACCAACATTCCACATCACAGAATCCATCCAGATGTTAAAGATCCTCAGAGATAAGTCAGAAAAGCTCACAAGCAGGATGCAGGTATCTTAGGTCTGGAAATTCAACTGGTTTCCTTGCTTTCCCGGCACTTTTTACAAAGCAAACCTTTCCCACTATTTGTGCAACATGAATCTAATTCTTCAGGTTGCTTTTCCAGTGTATGTGGCCACTCATAAAAATCATGTGGCTCTGTTTTCTCTCTTGGATGGAATTACTCCACAGGGCATAATGAATTAATGAAAAAAGAAAAAAAGATCAGGCAATAGAAAATACTTGGTTTGAATATACATAATTTGTTAACAGGCACATACAGGTGTGCATAAGAGAGATGTACCTTCCTGGAGCAGAAGTAGCCAAACAAAGAATAGGAAGAAACCAAAACAGTGCTGGAGAGTTTTCATATTATTCGATCATGCCTGTTCATTAGTATCTCTTGCCTTAATGAGGAAATGGCATTTGTGTGTCCTCTGGCAAGGGAACAAAATAAAGGATGCCCTAAGTTGGAATCAAATCAGGTGAGTGAAATGGATGGGTCAACCACGGGATAGAAAATACATCATTGTGTCACTGCTCCAAACCCAAATTTGGTTGATTGTGCAAAAAAAAAAAAGGTGTAACTGATTGCCTTTATTTTAGCAATGATCCAAACCCCACTGCTTTACAACTTTCCAGGTGTGTTACTAAGGCTAAGCATGAACCATGCACTAAGAGAAATCTTGTTCTTTAACTCCATGTATTTGCCCACAGCTCAACAAAAAAACTTTCCATTTTCCCTTACAGAGATCCAAATTTCACAGCCACAAAATGAAGAAATGGGGTAGGGTGGACATAAGGCTGGGATGAATTTCCATAGCTAAACAAAGAAAAATGAATATCCCATTAATTCCACTTCCCAGATGTCACACTCTATTCTGGCTATGCTTGGGCTGTTTTGCTCTGGTTCTAAGCTTTGGGGGAAAGGAGTGTGCAAATCCAAACACAGTCTGGGCTTAGCAGGAGACAAAGGTTAACGTTTTCAAATCAAGGTGACTGAAGTACAGCTTTAACCACACCTTTTACATGTGTGGCGTCCCTAAAAAGTACTAATCATCTGCCAATTCTTGGGAACCTCAAAATTCCACATGTTTAAAGCCAGGTCTCTCCATCTCAGTGTGGATTTTCCAGCTCGATTTGAGGCCTGGCAGTTTGAGATGGAGCTGGACTGTGTTTGACTCGCTGGAAGCCCGTCTAACTGGGAACATGTTGTCTGTGCAACCACAGAAGTTGCAAAACAAAAGGAAGCCAAGAATTTGAGAAACAGTAACATAAATAATTTTCAGCTACAGCCATGCAGCTGCTGTTGAATTACAATTTTCTTGAAATAAAACTAGTAGAGCAAGAGATGAAAAATACAAATTCAGCTCAAAGTAAGGCAAATGCACGAGAAGCAAACACCACATCCCTGCTCCCTATAATCCCATTTGTGCATTAACCACACAATAGACCAGAAGGAACAATAAGTGAGACCTTTCACATATTCTTACTCACTGGAAAGCTTTTGTATGTGACTGAGAGCAGAATCTAATTATATATAATTAAGTATAACTAGTATACTAGTTTTTAAGTACAACTATATATTAGTAATACCACAAATTGCTAAAAGTCTATGAGGCAAATGGAAAAAAATCAGTGACAGACAGACTCTGTCTGATAGTTTGAAAAAATACACTGTGCACAGTGCTCCTTTTATATCACTATTTCCACAAATATTTTCAACAAAAGGACTAAAGGTTGCAGAATTTTAATATAAACTGAGACTCATAAGATTGATTATCAGTGCTGGTTTATAAATCAGCACAGTATCACCAAGTTCATTTGACAGAAGAACGTTCCAGGATCACAACTGAAAGGAAAACCAAGGCATTCCTGTTTCAAACAGCTTTGGATGTCTCAAACCGCATCATACAGATATTGGCAAAGGGATTTAGAAATACAACAAACTTCAAAAACAAGGAGAATGTCAATTGCCAGGGCTGACCTTGTTAATTTTAATTAATAATTCAGGATCTGAAGGACTGACATTTTACACCTTTGTTTCGGAAAAGTCAAGATGTTTTACCTGGAGCTCGTGCAATGCTCTTGCTTTGGGTAACTTTGTAATTAACTGGCAGCAGTAACAAGCTCTCAGGTAGAGAAGCTGCTCAGGTTTTCCAGCACGATCACCATCAGTAATAGCATTGTTATGTTAAGAGAAGAGCATTAAACTGAATTGATGGCAGGACACACAAGTTAACAGCGCCTTCCACTTCAGATTAACAACTACTGCAGCAAAACAAAGGGAATGCAACAGACTGGAAAGGACAGAGCAGAAACCCACTGAGAAAAAACCCACCTAAAGTGCTAACAGGGAAGGTATTTAAAATTTAGAATGAATAGCAATAAATTTTCTCTTAGCAATACTGGACAAAAAGTAAATAACCACCTGATTTGCCAAACCTAGAAGGCAAACAGAAAGACAGCAGCAACCACACCAAAGCCTAACACAAGATTATTTTTAAAAATTACCAAATCACACAGTGTTAAGATTGATAATACCAAACAAAAAACTCTACTAGCAGTTAAGTGAAAGCACGAAGGTTACTCTTGATCAAGAACAACATTATATCTGATATAGTAATTAAGATCACAACTTGCCATATTTATGACTGAAATCACAAGAGGAAGTTTATGTATAGAGTCAGGTCAAAACGTTGCTCCAAACCCATGGGAAATTCAAGAAGAAGTGGGATTTTAGCCAGGCTCCAGGACTAGAAATCCAGCAGAGCTCCCTGGGAGATTTACCAGACAGGGCACAGAGGCTGCTTTGGTTTAGCTAAGACAGTGCTTTGAGGTAATGAAAAGTGTGTGCAATCAGCAAAGAAAACACTGAAGTTAATTTCATTAAGTGGTTGATAAACTAGAGAGAGTAAGAACAACACTGTAAGTTGAACAAACATAACAAATATTCTAAAATGAGAAGGAGAAGTGCCTGGAGACAAATCAAAGTACTGCACTGGCAACTTAGCCCAAACAGTATCAACCAGACCCATTTGGTGCCGGTTGTTGTACAGAAATGAAAAACCCCTCGGTGAAACCTTCCCAGGGAAGCCAAGCCATCAACAGTTACCCAGCCCTGCCACACTCCACACCATTTATTCACCATTTCATCACTTGTGCAATTCCATACAAAACAATGTTCAGCATTGGCAGCTCCGATGGCAAAATGAGGGCAGCTGAACAAAGAGTCACCAGCCAGAGGAGACAAGTCTGGAAAAATTAAAAGGTGATGATTTAATTGGAGGGAGATTCAACACTAAACCCAAAATAACCTGTGATCTCAACATCTTGTTACCCATTATCTGAGGTACAGACTCAGTAGTCTCACAGATCCCAATCTTGTGCCAAGATTTCGATCTGATAAATGATGGATGAATATGGTAAAAGAGCAACATGTGAAGAGAGCAGCTACAGGATGTACCTCCTCATGCTCCAAAGAGTACCAGAGCCAACGGGGTGTCCAGGGGGTCTCCAAGACAGTGAACACACCTCAACAGTAAGGGATGTTCCAGGTCTGGATGAGAGTGACAGGGAGGAGACTTCCAGAGACCCAGAGCTACAAATCATTCCAGTGGAGGACAGCGCTCCCCAGTCCCAGTTGAATGATGAACACCAGTAGGATTCATCCACCCCGTGGGTCGCTGGTAGTGAATCGGTTACATGGGAAGAGCACCCAGTTAGTTAAACTGTGTGAAGCTCTAGGTTTCAACCAATACCCACTTTCATGTGTACAATAAGCTCGTGCAGAACTCAATGTTCAGCAGCCTTAAAGAAACTCTCCCTTTTCCACCCAGCCTTGAACGACTTTCCAGTCCCGTATCCAGCCTTGGTTGGTTTTTACACTTGAAAAATTGCAGTCCTACACAACATAACATTGCAGAACAGTTCTCTTCCAGAAGAAACAAACTACACCTCCCAGCTCTCAACAAATACACTCAGCATTCCCTTCCTCACTCTTTTGGTAGTTCATAGCTTTCAACAAATGGCACCATTTTGGCTTTCCCCCTACTGTTCTGACAGCTCAAGTTCTTCACTCCCAGCACCACTGAAGGCTCCTCCAGACTCCCACCAGAATTTTATTCCAAGCCCGTAGCTCCCAGCTAACTGAACACACTGTCAATTCTCCACAAAACTTCAACTTCTCCTTCCAGCAATGTTTTCTTCCTCCCAGTCTCAGCGACCCACAATTCCACACCCGGGCACACTTGTATTTCTTCTTAGAGCAGCCATGATCGCCCTTGGTCAAAAATATTCTGTACTTTTCTGCAGCCCCAACAGCACTTTTCACAGCCAGGATTATTCTCCACATTGTTGTCTGCAGTCAAAGTCACTCAAAAATTCCTATGGTCCCAGCAGCACTAAAAATACATAACAGCCTCCTTACAATAATGGCTGTGAATCACAGCATCCCTCAGCTGACATAAGTAGTTAAAATAGTTTAAAAAAAAAGTTAAAATAAAACTTTTTAAAAGTTCAAGTGAAAAATGAAAAAAGGTTGAAAAGGACTCCCCTACCGTCTAACAATATTAAAGTCTGCCTCAAATTTACAAACGTACTCAGCAACATCAAACGCGCCGGCTTCAAACACACGCGGCAGCTTCAAACGCGGCAGCTTCAAACACTTCTGTGGCAGCCATCTTGCACACGCTCAAAAGAGCACAACCTTAGAAACCTTAGGCAGGCACCTTATCCACGAGGCTACACAGAGGCTTTGTTACAGAAAGGAATTATTGGGATTTGCAGACGTTAAATTAGCCCGTAGAGGGAGCTCACACCGTCCCATAAATGTACAGTAATTGGAACATACTGTAATTTAAAACATTTCTCTATTAAGCTCTCTGTAGAGAGGCTACAGAGGTCAAAGTAGAGCATTCCTTACTTCACACCAACCTCTGTGAGCCCATAAAATTTCATTCAAATTAGACTCCATTGGCCACGTATTTTGTGGCTCCAACAAACAGAAGAAGAGGTGTTTGGCCGTGTATTCTCCACAACAAGCACGGCTCCTCATAATCATCATCCGCGCCTGATGTTGGAACAAGAAAGTCTATGTCGGAACGCGGCAAGAACAAAGAGCCGCCGGTCGGAATTGTCATGGCAATGCCCTCGATCTCCCCACACGTTCCTTCTTTCAGGCAGCGATGGTTGTGCTCTTTTTATAACTTGACTAGAGCTGCTCCGGCGTCTCTCAGGTTTCTGTGCTACATGCAGTGCTTTCAAAGACTATTATAATAGTGTGTTTGATATTCAAAGGTTGACGATGGAAATTGGTGCCTACTGGACATTATTTAATGAAGCCACAAGTAAACAATGACCCAAATTCCTCTGGAAACGTGGAACAGAACGGCTACTCTACAGAAGAACATGTACAATAAATGTGAAGGGAAAAGGAATTTTCTAATTCCGTATCACAAAAGCTACACTGGAGAGAAAGCCATACCCTTAGCTGGAAAGGTTCTGAACATGTACATTGATTTACATCACCCAAACCAGAACAGCGGAGCCCACTTAGTCCATATAAAGGACATTGCCTTCCCTCAGCCTCAATGCACAATAGAGCAAAACAGTGTGCAAGGAAATAAGAAAAAATGTTAGCAAAGAGAGGTTTTGTTTGATTTAACATAATCTGGGACATTCTAAGCATTGCACAGATTGATGAGAATTCAATATTAAGTTGTATTTTCTACACCATAATGAAGCCAGCAAATATTTCCTTCTCGGCTTGGCTTTGGAAATGCAAGTGCCTACGTCTTTTAGAGACTTGGTGTCTCCCATTTTGCAACAGTAATTTTTAACATTGTTTTAATTTTATTAGGCAAAATATGATTGTTCTGAGAGCCACATACTCAAATCATCCAGAACCGTGAAGGAAAAGAATATTACTTTACCACGTCAGAGCAGGAACAGCCAGTTTGCCGAAAGCTTTCTCTAGCATCCATACCAGCCTGGCCACACTGTCTCACAGGCCTTCAGTAGGATCATAGGCTTGGTTTTCACCCCACTCATTTCATCTCCCCCAAAACCAGAAGTCAGCTTTATGTTCTCTAATTAAAGCAAACCAAACCGCCCATCTCCGCTTCTTTTCCCCCCAGTATTACATGATATGGACATAAACTAACACACGAAGTAAATTCCAGCACCTCCAAAACTGGAGTCCAATCCAAAACTGGAGATCCCATGTTATACCCTCTCTTGTAGCCCTTGCTTACCCCATTGCTTCATAGGCTCCAACCCAGAAACACCCATTTGTCACTTTTAATCCAGATGAATGTAGCCAATTAAGAATGTGCTTTGGTGATTACTTGGAATGGAGGGAGAGTGAACTCTTAAGTGGGAGTTGCAAATCAGAAATCTTTTTAAAAAGATGATTTAACAAAGCTGTAACAAAACTTGGGAGATCCACACCACAAGGTGCCTAGCGATGGAGAAAGCTGGGTGGTTAATTCAAGCCAGAGAAGCACCAAGTACTTCTCACACACACAGGTATTTATCTACAGAGCTGGAAACTTTGGGTGCCTGCAGATAGAGCTGACAGTCCAAAAAGAACAGGACCTTTAATGCAACCCAAAATATGGTTCTGAGGTCTAAGATAAGTTATTTCTTGATGTATTTTCAGCATTCCTTTCTCCACTCCTCTTGGAAATCAGAAGATGCAGAACTAAGAAAAAAGTATCTTAAAAACAAACCAAGTGCTTTTTTCCTTTCTACTGTTGAAAAGCTCTAATTAAGGATTAGCCCCAGTTTTAGCTGTAGGTCTGGGTGAATAGTCTCTACACAACTGGTCCATTCATTGTTACTGATCCAGGGCAGAGCCTCCCCCACGGGTGCCAGCAGGAAGTTTTGGGAGCTGATCCTCTCCTCCTCACAGAACTTGGAGGAAGGGTTATCCACTTGATTCCCAGTAAACCCACGAAAAGAAGAAATCCATATAGGTTTGCTGGCTAATTTTTCCCCTCCAGATTTATGTCTATCTACATTTGATTTCTTGCTTAGTAATACAACCCCGTTCAATTTCCCCTTTGATGTGGTTATGTAGAACTTGAGTTTAAATGCACTAAATGAAAAATATTCCCACCTTTATACCTCTAAGCAGCCAGAAGAAGAAATAAAATGATGTAAAACAGAAATTAATAGCTAATAAACTTCACGGGATCCAAACGAAACCTGGAGAGAGAGCGCAGAGATAAGGCTGTGAGTCAGTGTCTTTTGTGTACGAGCTCTGTTCTCCATCAGCGCATCCGTTACCTCCCCGGCTGCCGATGAATGGAGCGCTAATGCCGACGGGGAGAGGGCACCGGCTGTGGTTACGGCTCTGGGGTGAGGGGACAACAACGGGCCGCATCCGCCCTCCTGCTCCCGGTGCTCCCACACGAGGTGCCCGTGGCTCCACGGCTTATTCCCCCAACTTGGGAGTTTGCTGCTCAGGAATTCCCCGAGGCAAAGGGCACGTCTGTGCTCAGCAGCTCCCACCACTCTTTCCGAGAGCTCCGTGTGCAAACTTTTAGCCCCCACAAAGTTCTGTGTGACAGGTGATCCCAGAGCACAGAGACCCCCACAAAATGCATTTGCTGTTGCTCACAAAGCACTGAGTTGCTCTGCGTTTCCCTGTAACCCGACTGGGGCACACTCTGAAGAGGATTCCATAAGTATCTCCGAGAAATCGGAGTAATTCTCTAAGGGTGTCTGATTGGCATAAAATTACAAGAGCTGCTGGGAAGATGATTAGCAGGATCGTGCCTTCCCGGCCATCCGTCTCTGGAGTCTGCACGGGGTCGCCAACCCTGTCAGATACCATACTGGCCTGGACAAGATAAAGTGAACTTTCTAATAGAAGAAATTCTAAAATCATGCAGAACCATAAATTTGTCACAAAGCTTCTCTTAAACCAGCTCCATTTCCTTTCAAAGCCTGGGCAGCCAAAGGGGTCGGACAGCAGTTGCACAAAGGATCATCTGGGCTGTGGCATCTGAACATGGAGAGGCATTTCTTTTCTGGCATCTTTCTTTTTTTTTCTTTCCCCCCCCCCCCTTCCCTAACAGGTTAAATATGAAAACCCAGAGAAACTAAATAATGACTTATCTTGTATACACAGTATGTGCTGCTTATGTTTAGGGACCATCTGTGAATGTATTTCACCCAGCAAACATTCCTCATGTAATAACAATGATCTGAAGGCTGGGATTTGTTGGGTTTTGGGGTTGTTTTTTTTTCTTCTTCCTCAGAAGTAAATTAAAAAAAAATCCATTTCAGTTGCAGTGCTAGAAGCCTGGAGGTCAGTTTATTCTAAGTAGGCATCACTGATGTTGGCAAAGAGATATTTTAAGAAAGCTTATTTGTGTACAATATCCACAGGCCATCCGCCTCAACTATATGAATTCTTCAGTTGCTGTATAGCTGGGCTAGCAAAAATGGAAAGGCATATTACCATTTATCATATCTAACAAAATGGGAACTAGTGGGGTTTTTTTTTAAATATATGTGCCATTGTAATATTTTGTAAAGCAAATTTTTAGACAATATCTGGATTTTTTGAGACATTCATCTCACACATAGGACACATGTGAAAACAAAATAGAAACTTTCCTGTTCAATATAAGTGCAGCGTAACAATAATGCTCCTGGAATGCAGTTTAAACACCATTTTCAGGGTGTGATTCCACTGCCCTGGCACTGTAATCTCCTCTCAGACATTGTATGGAATTTGCAGCATTTTTGTCTGTTTCTGATTCTGCCTCTTACCTGGTATTTTGACTCTACTTTCAAGCAATTTTTTCCATCTTCACTTTTATGAGACGGTTGCAGGGATCTTTGTTAGCTTTAGGGTTTTTTTTCCCTTTGCCCTGCAAAGGCTACATTTGGGAATGAAATACTTGATACTGGTACCCCTTTTCCATGCCAGCACGTGTTTATTTTACAGCGCTGCGTTTTCCACGTGCTTTTCTACAAGGAGATGTCCCAGTGCTGTGAAAATCACTCACTGCATCACAGATCTCACCCAGGAACGTGTTTGCAGAGGGAGAGAGCAATGCTGGACTTGCTCTGCCCACCTGCAAAGAGCTCCGTGTCAAACCAAAGGGCAGGAGCCTCCAGCCTTTGGAGGGGATGTCTACTTTCTGTATTTATAGAGTCTACAGCCATAAGCCCATAAAAATAATCATTATTCCTTCTATTCTAATCATTAGCCAGTCCACCTGCAGGTCACTTTTTCCAATACACCAATACCTGTTATTGTATTTTCTGACTAAATGGATACTGCAAGTGAACCTTCTGTGCTGTTTATGGTACTAGTCAATGTATCTGTAGAAAAACTACAGTAAATATTAGAAAAACTAGGTAAAAAATCACACTTCACCACCAACTCAACTAATACTGCAGCAAACAGAAAAAAAGATTAAATTATCAGAGCAGCTCATTTGTAATTATGTAGTTATTCTAAAACAAATAAACTAGTTACTGATAATAAAGAATTCTGCTATTTGTATGAAAACCAGTGTAAATCATAGACACTGAACAATGAGATGCCACTACAGCTCATCTCCCTCATAACAAATTCCTTCTGGGGATCCAAATAATATGCATGAGGAAGTATTTTAATGTAGAGATTGTTTGTAACAGGATTATATGAGAGAGGAAGGTGCATCACATCTGAGATAGTCTATTAAGAGAATACCTTGGAATATAAATGGCTTGTGTAATATAACACAGATTTTCTGACAAAATGAGATTGTCACTCTAGAACCAAATGCTGAATTACTGAAAACGAATGTCAAACAGGATTATGCAATTTGCCTAACGACAGAAGTCACAGATTACTGTGATCACAGCAAGAAAAGGTCTGTAAATAAACAAACAATAACAATCGTGTCCAGCAACTCTTCTGGAACAAAATTCAGGCTGGGAAAACTCTGGGGCCAGAATTTCCTGTCATTTATTGCTCTTCCCCTTGGTAATAGCAGCACTGAAATCAATACAATTACATCAGGGGAAAGATGAATCTGCCTTCTAGTGTTTCATGAAGTTGGAAGACAAAATTAATGGAAAGCCCTAATATAATATAATTGACACGAATGCTGTGGAGTCTGTCCTGCACACAGATCCATCAGCTTTGCTCTGCTGCCATAATAAATTGTTTGCAGAGCACAAAGTTAGCTACTGAAGGCAGGGAAGTGAGAACATAATTTAATATGAATGACAGAAACAGGAAAAAAATACCTAAGAGTTACACTAATAATATCATGAAAATGTTAATGGTATGATGATGGGTGTAACATTAACTGGATGTTTGGTCTATCTTCAACATCAGTTTAGAGCATTTGTAACCATGGAAGCTGATTCCAAGTGAAATATTCTGTTTTCTAGTATTACATTTGATATTATGAGAGCGGAATTGCGACACAATCAATTGCTCCTTTTTTTTTTTTTNGTGTGGAACTGAGGTTTGTGAGCTTGTTATTCCACGGGAGTTTTTTTGTATGCAAAGCAGATAACTCACGCCCTTTTTTTATCTGGCAAGACCATTTTAAAAATCAAATCAAACCTTAAGGTCGGGTCTCACAGCACATCCTCATTTAGAAGGGTGGGTGGCATCCTTAAGACAATTCCCACTGATCACTTCTTAATGGCACTTCCAAACTACTGGAACATTAAAGGAAAGGTCACACAAAGCCCCTGTGTGCCATCCTTCAGGGCACCAAAACTGTAATGGAATCATATATATTAACTCAGTCAAATAAATTGTTCTTGTTGCCTCTCCTGAGCTGCGGAAACAAATAGGTTCAAGGGGAGCTTTAGGCTGTGGGGTGGGATCAGATGGTTGATTGCTGTTGAGAGGGGAATCTCGCCTTCCTTGTGCTGTATGTTCCAAAGGGGCATCAGGTACAGCTCACATAAAACTGTTTCCATTAGCAGGAAATATTCTTCTTTCGGTGCAGGTTTAAGGATAGGAAATACATTTATTTTGCTTATTATTTTTGCCGAAGTAAAACTGCTGCACCATGTTTTCCCCTCTCTCAGCTCTGATTCCTGCACGTAACTATGGGAGCCTTTGAAGGGGGACAACGTGCTGTAAACGAGGGTGTTGGGTTACTATCGCTTACATTTGTGCATTCTGATTTTAATATTTTCTGGAAAAGTATATCGGTTCAAAAGTAAAACAGGAAGGCAGCTTTCCCAGGATGCTGTGATTGGGACGTATTTTAAGGGATTGGCAAGGATTTTAGAGGAGAGTAGGAATGGCTGGTGCACACCAAAAGTGAGCTGAGAAGTTTACAGCGATTTCCGAGATACTTTCTTTTCTTGCAGTTTCCTGCTTTGAATAATCAGTTATGTTTCCCTTCAAACCTCCAAGTATTTCAAACAAATAAAAAGTTAATATATTGGCTTCTAAATGAGCCATTTGTCCAGCTTGCACACAGACAGAAGAGGGGGAAAGGTGCAGTGTTTATTATCAGAAGTTGCCATCAGCCTCTTATTGCAGCTGCAGAGCAAGATTTAAAATCAATGCCGGTGGGAAGGGGTGACTCCATGGCACAGAAATGCACTCCTCTCCCCAGATATTTTCATTTTGTTTCAGTCATTCCTTCACACTTTGTTTCAAGTTGTCTGCTGCCATGGAGGACAAATGTCTGCTGGGGGAAGTGCATCCTCCTTCTCTAATCCTGTTCTGGCAAATACATGCCAAACTACTTTTCTGCCCATGATTTCGCTGTGATTTGGAGCACTCAGTCCGAAACACGGGTTTCCACAGTAGCATATTCATAATTATTGGGATTGTGTATTTTTGAATCCTCAAACCTCCCAATGTGAGCTTAGGCAGCTCACATAAGTCTACTTCATCAATACAGAACTGAATACCGAGCGCAGCTCTGCGTTACTGGGACGTATTCAAGATCTACTTCCATGTCATCAACATATTCTGTAGGATTCAGGTCCCCAACACAGCATGGAGGAATTTCTCCACAGAAAGGGTTGTGAAACACTGGAAGGGCCTACCCAGGGAGGAGGCGGAGTTACAGTCCCCGGAGGTGTTTAAGACTGGAAGTGACACTGAGTGCTCTGGTCTAGTTGACAAGGTGGTGTTTGGTCAGGGGTAGGACTCAATGATTTCAGAGTTATTTTCCAACCTAATTGATTCTGTGTAAAGTCATTTTGCCATCCTTGTAAGTTTAGTGCTATCCTAATGTTTTCTGGTGCATCCATAAGGATGTGTAAGAGTTTAACTCATTTTTCATTTGTGGTTTCCCCTCTATGTCTTGAAAGGCTTTCAGGCTAAGCCTGCAGTTCTATCTTAACACTCCAGAGATTGACAGCAAATGGTGATCACATCCCTGATATGTTTCAAGTTTAAACTGAAGAAATATCATTTACATTAAAAGAGAGAAAGTGACAGAGAGAAATGGTAAGTCTGAATGAGCAACCACAAAGGCCAGGAAGCAAATTAGCTTAGAAATAAGACCCTTTTTCAAAAAGAAAAAACAAAAACAAAAAACCCACCAACAAGCCAAAACCTAAACAAAACCCTCTAACCATGTATATAATAAACAGATGTTTTCTATACATACATACTATAT
>VXBX01001608.1:661063-676063 GCA_013400415.1 Scytalopus superciliaris
AGACCCTTTCTATGGCAGGACTTTCTGCAAAGAAATCCGCTTTATCCCTACAGTCATGAAAACCTAAACACAACATTTTTTATTCAAAATACCAAAATATAGATTATGGCACAAGGCTCAATCCCTCTTTGTGTAGTCACTATTTGCTGGGCAATGAATTCCAGCTCACTTCTCTTGCTGTCTGAGTGAAGGCTGACCCTGAAATGACCAAACCAGTAACCTAAACAGCCGTGGAAATAACTTAAGGCATTTTCACCCTCCATTTAGCTTAGATGTTTCTTACTGTTAGAACTGCTATTCCTACAGGATTAATTATAAATAGTTATCTACTGATATCTACAGTAATACATTTTGCTTCTGAGCATGCACCACTGAGTTTTATAATGGGTTGTGTATACACTGCAAATGTTAAACAATATTTTCATTGAATAATGACAGGCAACGTGTATTTGCATTTCCTGTGAGATTTAATGATGCGGTGGGATAGCTGTATGGGAACTGGGAATTAATACGAAGACTTAGTGCCAAAGCCACCTCCAGGACAGCAGGCATGCTGCTCATTATTTTAATAGATTTTGAACCCATTTACTCCACACTAGACTTCGGTTCTCGGGATCAAAAGTCACTTTGTTTTTTCTATACCTTATGCAGAAAGAGAGCTGAATAAAATAAATATTGCTTCAACTCCTCCTTTCTGCAGATGCTCTGGGGTTTTTCTCTGGGGGAGGAAGGATGCCCCCGAGCCCTCCGTGCCCGCAGCCCCGGGACGGTGCTGACCAGCGGCCACACAACTGCTCCACCCTCCGGGCTCGCTTCAGCCCGGCTCGCCCCCACAAGGAGCTCCTTCCTCCTCTCCCTCACTCGGGAGCCAAAGAGAGCTGCTCACACCAACGGGGAAGGGGGAGAATCAGGGCGAGCGAAGGAAACCACACAGGGAAGTGGCCCTGCCCCACATCCATCACCCTGCTCTAGGGACACTCACTCCAAGAGTGCCTACGAGTTGCAGGAAGGCTGCTGTGACCTGGGACACATCTACTCAAGCCTTCACTGGAATGTAAACCTGGGACAGTTTTTCACAAAAGCTTCCGTTTATAACTTGCAGAATGTTAAAAACTAGACAGAGAGGAACTAGAGAAACCATTTACATTGTATTTGCTGAACAATTTCAAAGCCAAATTAGGGTAATCTTTTCCTTTTAATACCAAGTCCCTCCAAGACTACTGAAAAAGCCCCCAACCTCCCAGGTTTAAAAGCTGCAACCTATTTCTAAATAACACCACACATTCCTCAGTCTCCCCATTTCTCACGGTAACTTAGAATTTTGCTTCCAAAGCTCAGGGTGAAGGAGTTGAAGCAGCCACACTTCCAACCACGCGGAAGTTTCAAACTTGTTTTTGCTTTCTCCCCTCTCTTCCTGCGAGCCTTGTCCATGGCACAATCTGCTGAATTCATTTTACAGCGATATTTTAGTGTTTCTTCTCTCATAGAATTTTAATGTGTTTAATCTGACAAACTGAAGTCTAAAATATGCACAGACCCACTTCTGTGAGTTGTTATGAAGTCTTAGAGCCCCTGCCTTACATACTCTCCCTGAAATTAATATATTTACACCCAATAAACATTCTTCTCATGTAAATTAGACGAAAATATCTCTAAAGTTGAATATTTCCAATGCTCTGTAAGTGGACGTACAATGGGAGGCGGCATCATGGAAAATAAAGGCAAGCTTCCTAAAAGGAGAATTTTGTCTGATGGAGCACTGGCACTGACCAAGAAATAAAATTATCACTGGAAAAATGGCACCTTCAGAGTGGTGATACACAATAAAAGAAGTTTTCCCATTGGCATCAGTGGGAATAAAACTGTGCAGAAGAGCACAAGTGTTCACTTCTGCCCTAAGCTGAGACCTTCCCTGTGCCCAGACCTGGATAACATGCCAGGAACATGCAGGAGCCACTGCAGGCCTGTTTGGACTAAACAGCATCTAAGACCTAAGTACACATCCCTTCATCTTTATTCCACCAGTGTTGCACTTGAGGACATTTATGATAAAACAGATTCCTCTAACAGAGCCACAAATGGAATTTAGAAGTTGTTTTTAATACTACCCTCACCATCAAGAGCAAGTTCTGTCTGTGGTGTTACCAACCAGCACCCCTCACTGGGAGGGGCAGACTGGGAGCACTCTTGAGTGTCTGGTCATTAACTGACCTGGTTTATTACAGAGTGTCTAAATGGGAGTCTTTATTTAGTCTCATACTCAAGAAGGTGAGGGTGACATTTCATGGTTATCTGTGTGCCACTGAAGCAGTTCTTCGGTGCCACCTGGAAGCCAATGTATGTTTATGCTCTAAAAAGTGAGAGGGAGAAAATGCAGCATCTCCAAGAACACTTGCACAGCAGTTCTGCTCTGTGGATAAAACTCTCACCTGTGCAATAAAGCAGTGTGGTCTCAAACCCACACAACACAGAATGTGATGCCACCTAAATCTTTGCACAGTCTCCACGTGGGATAAGTCCCACCGCTTCAATCTCACTCATGTGGACTTAGTAAAAGAAACTTTAGTCAAATGAAAGATATTTTCCATTTTGTTCCACTTTGGCTCTGCAGTCCTGTTCATGGGAAAGTTAACTTACATTTCCCTCCCCCTACGCTTGTAACTTGTCAATCAGAAGCAATTTGTTTTTTCCCAAATTACATCTCAGCACACAAACACATTCAAGTGTTGAATTTATGTATCCAGTCAAAATCCCTGTCTGGCACTGCTACTTCAGCCATCTCAGTGTGAAGCAGATGCAGGAGGTTTTCCCTTTTCCCCAGAAGTGGATATCCAAGTGTCTAACTTCACTGGAGTGGGTTTGGATGGCCTGTGCTCACTGCCCATAGGGGAGGTTGTCTTGACTGTACATTCAGGTTTTCAACAAGAAGGTTTGTCATTCAAGTTCCTTGCTCTGTATAACATCCTTACTTTAAACCAATAAATATCAACCTGAAGCTCTTAAATCCAGCAGCATGGAGATTACACACCACTAGAAGTGTGGTGCTGAACCAAAATATTACCTCTCTGTTATTAACAGAAGCCATGTTTTGGGGGGATAAGGCCCTGGGCCTGAGGGAATTTAGATTCATTCCCCGTGCTGTCCCAGACCTCAGCTGTGACCTCTGGCAAGTCATTCAATTGCCTTGTCCTCAATTTCCCCCTTTGAAACAGGGACAGATGCAGCTCCATCTGTACTGAGGGATGTGCAGCCATGTGGTCACAGCCACTTCACACTACGTGGCAATGTGAGTTTGTGCAGCAGGTACTATGGAGAGGGTGTAATTCCTACTAAACCACTCATGGCGAAGGTGTGATTCCTTCTCAGGACCCTTTCCCCTCCAGCAGAACAGTTCCCTCATGAAATGGAGGACCTCACTGTCTTTCTCTCTCCAAACCTTTGTCCATCTTGCCAATTTTCTGTTTCAGACCAACACTTTCTCCCCACCTTGCACGTTCGAGCACCCAGCACAGGCAGTAACAATAAAGACAACTTTGATTAACCCATTTCTTACCTTTACATCCACCGAGGTGGCTCCAAAACCGTCACTTGGCCCAGCCAAAGGGAGGTCCTGGTGCTCTGTAACCCACTCCTTCCTGGTGCAGAGACTCCCAGAGGGGGAGTATGGCCCCAGGCTGCGGATGCCCAGTCAGGTAACTGGGATGCAAAAGGCTCTGGGGCGCTCCACACCTCGTAAAAGAGGTGCCATTTCCACAAATCCCACCAACTCTGAATGACAAACAGGCAAAGGGTGTCCTTCTGAACGAACCTCTCTCCAAACACAGACAGGCCTTAAAGCCCGTGAAAACCAGCAAATTGGTTCACTTAAGTGTGTTTGTTTAGACGCGATGACTCACTTTGTTATGGCTGCAGAGGGAAAACATGCAAGAGGAATTGTCCTGTGTCTGGGTAAAAGACACTTCACAAAACAGGAAAGAGAGGAAAAATCATCCTGAATCTTTTATCTAGTTGAAAACTGACCTTCCTTAGCTTGAAACTGCCTGTAGGAGTCCCAGGACAGGTTGTTCTGACATTCTTTTAACATCGTTTCATCAGCACAGCCAAAACTAATCACAAGAATATTACCCGATGACAGGTGCATTTATTCTGTCAATTAAATCAGATGGTTAAATCGAAATGTGCCCCAAATCTCTCTTGTTTGCATTATCCATATTGGCATTTCTTGGCTGTGGTTCACTGCTGGCTGGAAGTCATCCAGCCCCTGCAGAGTCACTTTGCAATCCTGTGCCAGCAACTTTCCATGCTCTGCAGCAGCAGCGGCTGCGCCGGGACCAGAGTGGGCCTACAGGACTGACCTGGAATGTTACTTCACTAAGATTTATTTAAGACAAAAGTGGGGGGAAAAAAAAAAAAGGAAGAAGAAGAAGAAATCCCTCTCAGTGAAGGAGACAGATCAATGCTTTTGAAATGGAAAGGGATATATCACTTCACACCTAAGCACTAGTGACGTGCATGCATTAAGAGAGAGAAGGAACAGAGACTTTAAACATTGGCAAGTGACTACCGTGCAAGAATAAAAAGTAAATTCTAACCTCACTTCTTTAAAACATGTTTTCTGTGGGGGGAAAACCCATGTGTTGCACTAAATCCATCAGAAAGATGAGAAAAGCAGTGGACATTAAGGTATAACTGCAGTAGGAAGCAACAAGAACTGAAGCACATCTACCATTCCCTAATTACCCAAGGCCCCGGTGGAGGGTGAGTTTACATGGAATATTTGCTGCAGCCACAGTGGCAGTGGAGCAAGTGAAGGATGTGGCCAAGGCTTTCCCTTTGCTTTTGTGGGGTACATGCCAGTGCATCTCAGCTGAGATTTCTCAACCCTGAAGCAGGGATGACTTTCATGACCAAAAAATGAGATCTTTTTATTCCTGGTAGTTTATTTGTGTGTTAATAATTTGTTGAGTGCCCAACTCACCCCTTTACCAAAGAAGCCATAATCCCTTTTGGCACCAGGAGAAATATGGGTCAAACCCCTGGACCAGAGATGGAATACATGGAAGGATAATATATATAAGCATTGTTTTGGTATGTATTCTCTTAACTTTTTCTTGATAGCCTGAGATGCTTCTCCTGCACTCTGATTTTACCAACATTCACACACTCACTCATTGGTAAAATGACCACCAACTTTAGAAGAGTTTCTACACAGTAGACACCTTTTACCACTAGGTTTTAAGCCTTGTTACTTTCTTGAACTGAGAAATAACAGGCGTAACCCAGACATCAGGAGCATCTGTGCAACTCACAGGAAACCTGATACCAGTTCTGAGCAACACAGAATACAGTCCTGTAAAACATCTGTTAAAGGCACATGGATATTTTTCCTTTCAGTGTCTGGTATCTGCCTAGGCAACAATGAGTCCTGGACATGTTAGTCAGCAATTTTTCAAAGCATTATATTTCTAAATCGTTTGAAGGATTTTGTTGCTCCTTCCCCACTGGCTCTGCAGGTGCCAGTGTGCCCAAGTCCACAAGGACACCATGAAACTTAAGCAGTGCAATTTCCCTTGAATTTGAAGTTTGTGGGTTAGTGTTAGGCTTAGACACTACAAACCCGCAAACCAAGAATTTATTCTCTAACTGTTCTGTTTATCCAAAAGACCGGCCATATCATGCCATACCCCCATGTGTGCAAGCCCCAGGTCCAAGGCTACCTCTGACACCCTGCAGCTCTGTAACTGGGGTCAGGCTGCTGCACAGAGCTGCGTGAGGTGGAGCTGGATGTGAGGAGCCTTGTCAGGGCCTCTTCCTCTTTGCTGTTTCTACAGAAGCTGCATTTGAGGTCAGGAGGTGCAGACCTTGCCCTCAGCCCACAGGTGTGCCATGTGCCCCAGCGATCCTGAACTCACTGGCCTTCCTGGCTTGAGCTCAGACTGTGGCTTAGCCCAGTGACCTGCTGTTATCCCCACTCACCTTCCCAGGATGTGGACTCTTCCCGTCTCCGTGCTGGACGTGATCTCGGCTCGCGCTGGTGCTGCTGCAGGACTGGCCCCTCTGTTGGGGAGCCCACCCTCCTCCCAGCCCTGCTGTCCCCCTCAGCTCCTGGTTGTCCTGGAGCAGCCCACCCCCCCACTGCTCGCTGGCACAGAACAAAGCAGGATGTGTCCCTGTCTTTAACAGGAAGAGCTCTAATTGAAGCTACCTTTGTTCCAAGGGTTCCGGAGTGCCCGGGGCGCCGCGCAGAGCGTGTCTCCCATCGTGACAGAGTGAGGATGGCACAGGGAGCAGGGAGCCCCCTGTTAGGTCAACACCAGTAGAACTCTGCCATTCCAAGGTGTTCTACTGCCGTGTTCCTAAAATAAAGTCAAAATGCATAATTAACCATTTCTATCAAATCCTCGTTACTCATGTTTTATGAGAAACATCATAACAAGGTTCCACTTACAGTGTAATATTAAATACCTGAAAATTAGTTCATGACCTCTTTTCTGATGGATGTGGTCTCACATTCCAAAGCAAGTTATCAGTTAATAAATATCATAAATCTAGTTATTATTATTTAAAGGCAAGGATTAATGAAAACGAGGTGCTGATTATTTCATCCTGAGGTCAAGGCCAATTCTTATACCTGTCCTAGATCCAGCAGGATGCAAGTACAAGTTTTTGCACATACACATGGCATTGTAACTATGGCTTTAAAGTGGCAGGTGCACATTGATTTTAAACAAGAGAAAGCTATGGAGAACAACAGAACTCTCTATTAAGGGTGACACCACTTATCTCCTCAGTGCTGCTCCCAGAGCCTTTTCTTTCTGCTCTAAATGGTTCTGATCCTACTTCCTAATTAATCTATCTTTGAGAAAGCCAGTAATATTCAGCTAAGTAGAAATTATCTTTATTTCCCTAGCTGTGCTTTCATCTATTGCACTGGGGAGGAATTCCTCAGGCAGTGCAGTGTGTTTAGCCATGTTTATATTTGCCACCTGAAAGATAAGAATGTTTACCTTATTTTAAATATAACTCCTTAAACTGAAAGGCTCTTCAGGCCTGCATTGTAGCTGGTTGGAGTTGTGTGCATGAATAATATGCTCTTACAATTTGTCAGCCACAGTAATTTTAAAGCTTAATCAATAGACTTTTGAAAAAAACAAAAAAAATATTTTAAAGGTGCCTTTTCTGGTAGCTCCCAGAAGTCTAGGAAAAAAATATTAATGGATGATTGAAATCTTAAACTCCATATATCTTTACCATTTTTGATCACTTCCACTGGTCAGATACACCCTTACTTTGTATATCTCTATATATTCCAGGGAGTTATCCCAATATAAGAGAACATTCCAGACCCCCCCAACAACCTGTGGGTGAAGTCAGTTTATTGCTGAGAGACCTTAACAAAGAGTTGGTGCAAAAGTGCTATTCTTATGCAAGGCCATGCAGAGTAGACAGTAAAAATACGTAAGAATAACCAGAGAAGAAGTAAAGCACCAGTGAAAGCATAATTACCCTTTGCTTTCATTACACAAACCCACGGCTTTCCCGAGACACTCGCTAATATCTGTGATTTCAAAAATAGCATAATATGCTTTATGCATCCATTCCTCTGTCGAACATAAATTATATATCTGTGAGATTACACACTGTGTTTAATAAAAAAAAGAAAAGAAAAAAAAAAAAACAACAAAAACCCCTCACATACATGATGTTTTTATTTTCTCCTGCGTTCCACATCCTTCTGATGTGCCCATAAAGCTAATGCCCATTTAGGGGAATATGTTGTGGGACGACAGTACAGCAATATTAAGTAAGGCAACCATATGTTTCCTGCTTTTGCCATACTGTTGGTGACTGCCCCTGACTCTGGGTGGATTAGACTCCCCATCAGTTTGCCTGGTGCTGATGGAATGCCTTTTGCAGGTGTTTTGTTGCTGTAATGCAAAACACAGATCTCCAAAAGCTGAGCTCCCCAGTGCCTAAAGCAGCATCAGCTCCCTGGTTTCCCTGTTGACAGAGGTCTGCTCTAGGTTCTTCCTTCACAGAATTATCCTAAGTATCATCCAAGGGAATGCCTGCACCCTGGATGCCTTAAAGAAGGACTGGGATATTCAGAACAACATGGGGTTTTGGTTGTTTTTCACCTGAGGACTGCCCACCTACAGCACACAGTCAGCACTCCTTAAGCACAGCCACAGTCAAAGCCTCGTTTGAAGGGACCATTTAATTTTTATCCAGCTTGAAAAGGAGCAGCGAAGTAGAAATGTGTGTAAAGCGAAGTGTATCAGCTAAAAATCGACACTGACTTAACCCACCCCAAATCTTGGGAAGATTTCGGGGGTTTTATGGTTGTTAAACCCCCAACTCCCTGTGCCCCTTCTCCACCCAGATTAAAGTGTAGCTGCACAGTGCCTTGAAGAGGAAAAGAACAAGAGGGGGAAAATAAATACAACACAAGCAGAGAAACTCTAAGTTCATATTTTTATGTTAATGTGCTGGTAAGGAAAGGGCCTCATTTGGGAAGTCATAAAAAAAAGCGTTAGCAGATCTCCAAGTTAGAGCATAGAAGCTTTCTCTGCAGATGGAGGGTTTAAAAGAAGTAAAATGATAACCACATAGTCGAGAGACTAGAAAAGAGACCTTGATGTTTGATAGTTGTAATAACCTGCAGAGTGCTCTAATGGCTCAGGGATCAGGTGCAGAACTATAGCAATAACAAGAGCTGAATAATTATCTCAGCCATATCTGTATAACCACAGTCCCAGAGTATGAACTATATAAGGAGGCTTCTGCTGCCTCTCCAAGATTTCCTGAAATGTTAAATCACTGAATTGGGAGCACTTCCAGCATTAGTACTGCCCAGTTAGAAAGAAATAAAGCCCAGAATCCTCTAGTGGCAGTTCTAATGTCTTTGTTAATTATGAATTATGGGTAAACATGCAGACTCACAGAGGTCACGGCTGTCAGCAACAATACTTTTCAAGAAGGATTTTTATGAGGGTCTTTTTCATTTTGCCATAATGTCCTTTACATATACATAAAACGCACCGAGAATACAAAAAATAGTGTTTGTTTTTAGGGAAGATGTAATTATTTTGCACTTGTTTTCCACCCTGTGTACAGCCACGTCCCCGCTGCCAGGACGACGCGGTGGAGAACTCGGAGCTGCTCTGTGAATCCCAGCAGCTGCACCGTTCCAAGGGCCAGGCAGGAGGAGGCACCGCGCTGGGGGTGGGTCCGTCATCAGACACTCTGGGGATGAGAAAGTTGTGGGGTGTGCAGGGATCCCACCAGCTCCAGCCACCTTTCACACGGCACACAGAAACAAAGGCTGCACGCAGTATGCTTGATTAACCTCACCTAAATGGCAATGCTGATCTCCAATCTGTCCCAGGAGTGCACATAAACAGGATTAAAATCATATTATGTGTGGATCCTACCCAACAAAAGCAACTGGCACAAAATCATTTTAATTAGGTGCTAGCGGCTGTAACTCATTCAACTTTGGCATTAATTCTGCTCTGTCCCATCAAAGAACTTTTGGGGCTCTCCACGAACGGCAGGAGGAATAAAGGAGGTTTAGAGATGACACTGAACAACCTACCGCCATAATTGTTGGCTGGTTTGCAAAGGGGACATGCAGCCCTGAGGACAACAACTCCCCAGAGCTGGTGAAAGGCACAGCTTTTACTCACAGCTTTCAGGGCAGGCAACAGAATTCTAACAGTGACAATGGAGTTTTTACACAGGTAGAATTCAGAAGTCTTGTCCAGTTTCCCAGAAACCTTTTACTGCTGGCTGAGTTGCTTGAGTTAGAGACCTTCAACAACATAAGGTTTCACCTCAATTCTGAGCCATGAAAATGGAATTGTAGAAGAGATCTTTTCAGGACTGCAGAAGGAGAACTTTCTTCAGGCTCCAGATACATTTTCTCCATTTTGTAGGGACAGTGTGATAATAAAGAACTATCAGGCATGTGACAGTTCTGGCTCAAAACAAGCTGGTCTCATAAATCCCTGTGAGCACAAGTACAATAGACAGTCTAATAAGGCTGCTGTAGCTTTATCTGAACTCACTCCTGCTTTCCAGGGAAGTCAAATTTTAAACACAACCTTCCAGAATACACAGGTGGTTTTTTTTTCAAACAGTGACAAATATTGTAGAAAAACACAAACAAAAAACTCTGTGAAAATTAATTTAGAAACTAGGAACAATTGCCACAGCCTTGTTGATGACCAATAAAGTTTAGTTTTCTAGACAGTGACAATTCTGAATGGATGAAAAGTTCTCAACTCTTTGCCATATCAGAAAATACAGGTTATGTATTTCAGGGGGTCAGTAAATACTGACTCTCATCATGTAACAGAAATCTAACCTTGGCCTATAGCACTGACAGCAGGAAATTAAGGTAAAAATTATTCTGCCTTTGTTATCAGAGGCAAATTATTTTTCCCACAAAAATTTTTTAGCACCAACCTCTCTAAGTTGAAGAAAATCTGGCAAAGAAAAGGGGTAACTACAAAGCCCCTGCACTTTCTTGGAAGCAACAACAATTGCAGAAGCAAAATATTAGAGAGGTTGAAATGCTTGTCCCTTTCCTTGGCACAGAGTGCAAAACTGTGCAATCTGCAGTATATTCCATAGGGGGCATATTGGCAACGTGGGAATGTCACAAGCAGAAAAACGTATTTTTCATACCAAAATATCACTAGCAGGTAAGAGGACTGACGACTGACCATTATGTTACATAATAAAGATAAGTCATGTGTACTTGAATAGTTAACAGATGGACTAATTAGAGGCTGAATTATTTGTGGTATAACTGATAGCTGGTGAAATCAAGGTTACTGAGGGAAATGGACTTGACTTTGGGAAAAAACCAGAGGGTGTTTGCAGGGCTAAGGCAAACTGCTTCTCAAAAGAAAGGGTTAATGAGCAATGAAAGAACAGAAGTGCTTCTAATTAAAAGGCATACCAAGGCACGCAGAGAGAATCCAAGGGTAAGCAAATGGCACGGACCACGTTTGCCTGAAGAGGCAAATGTGGGGTGATATATAGACAACTGGTACAAAGGGCGAGGTGGCAGCAGGTAAAATGAGCTTCCATCTTAATAAGATGTTGTATTTTTGGCCAAAATGGTACAAATAAATATTTACAGGCATATACTGAGATAAACAAAAACATGAAGAGGACAGTTGTCATCTCTTTGGGGGCACCTCTGAACAGAAATACTGTACAGTGACCTGGTTCAAGACACAAAAACTACATAGATAAATGTGCATTTTATCTCATTTCAAGGAGTTTATTAGCTTGCATGATGACCTTTGGAAATATCTCCTCCCTTCAGATTGCCAGTATAAAAAAATGCCCAAGGGAAAGATAATATTGCTACAGGGGTAGGTATCATTGTCTAAGCCCCAAAATGCATAAAGGGCCTAAAATACAAAACACAAGAGAGATGAGAATTGTCTTTCTGTGACAGGATCTACTACTGCATGCTCGTGGAACCTGTAGCAGCTGAAACTATCACTGTGTGGGCTCACGTAGCACAATGTTAAGAATGAAAGGGAAATCCTCGTAATTGTTATCCTTGCAAACCCTTTTGCAGCTGTAGCTCTGGGTCAGCACTTGTCAACAGACTGTAGAATCCATGTAGGGAACTCCAGAAAAAATGCTATTGCACAAAGGCTTCAAAAATCATCATGAAATTGCAAGATTCTAATCAAAAGAGACCCAAACTAGGAAGGCCCTTCTTTCAGTGGGCAGGCATTTGAGAGCACTTGCAAGAAGCAGAACCAAAGCTAAAAGGAGAGTAAAACTGGCCAAGCATTATCTGTTTCTAGAACAAAATTTGCTAAGCCCAGAGGAGAAGCACAGAATGACCCAACATTACAGAAAGCTTGGGAGAGTATTCCAAATGGCTGGCAGAAGGAACAAAAAGGTGAGCACCTCCAAGAACACACAGATATAGGTATGCACATCCGTGTGTATTGAGACAACGAAGATTAAAATGCCACCTGAGGCATAATCCACAGTGCCTGTTTGGTCATTGGGAAAGGCAAGAAAACAACCTAAGGCATGTGAATTTTAGTTTTAGTTTGGACTGAAAGATGCCACAGATGGTCAAGGGTTAAACCCAAGCTCTCTTATGAAGTGAAATGGTGAAAACTTCTCCAGGAGTGAAATGCACTGGTGTAAACACAGCAAACACACACACACACACTGAAATCGCTTCACAGTGCTCTGGTTCTGGATGTCAGAGTGGTGCATTTTGATTTCAGTTCAGTGGAAAAGGTGCCCCCTTGCTTGCAGACCCCTTCCCGCAGAGTTTGGCCTCTCGCACCCGTGACACTGACGGTGCCTTTGCCTTGGCCAAAACGGGCTTTCAAGCAGCATTTTTGTGCCTGCCTAATTGAGCTGCCGGGTGACGCTGTGGCAGCAATGTAATAACACTTTATAAATCATATTTGTTTGGAGTGGGATTCCTGATGGGTTAATATCTCATAAATAGGCCATGATTGCTCTCATTTCTAGGTTACACACAACATCTAATCCTCCAGCTATTCAGGGGCACTGGCTCAGATACTCTCTGAGGCCCCAGACAAAAAAACCACACTTTGCTGGAATTCGGTAAATTTGTTGACCCATAAAAAACCAAGCAGAACTAAAGTAGTTGTAAAACGTTATAGAAATACTTACAAAAGAAAAGTTATAAAAGTGAACTGTAGACTGGTTGGAAACAAAGCAGCAAGCCATTACCTTAAACGTACCCTTTGTAGCTCCACAGCCAGCACAGACAAAGCTTTGTAAGGAACATATTGGATACATCATTTTGCCCGTGGCCAAATAAATGCAGGGAGTCTGTCCAGTCTCGTCAGTTGATCCTGTTTTTTGGCAGAGACCTGGATCCCAGATATGGCTCCAGCGCTGTGGATCCGTCTCATGTAACCAACTATGCAAATAGTTAATTTTTTCAAGCTGACAACCAAACTTCAAAAAACCTCACAACAATACTGGTGGCTTGGATCAACCCAAGAATAGTCTTTACAGCAAAACAAAATTACCATTTCACACTCTGAGGAGGAAATTAGATTTGTTACAAAATGAAAGCGCTTTGTTGCAAAATGTAGAAATGAAACATTTCGGGGGTGGCTGAAAAAAAAAATCCATTGAATCTGAACTGAATTCACAAATAATTTTGGCTCCTCAACTTCACACAATGAGCCTCCTCTTGGCTGATTACTGCAATTCTTAATTAGGAATGAAGCTGCACTCACTGAACGAGGGCAAGAGTGGGTATCACAGATGTTACCACCCCGAGGAGCACGCACTGAGAGCTCTGTGCTCACTCTGCCCCTGCTAAACCTGCCAGAAATGAGAGTCCTTAGCCTGGGAGAGACCAGCCGTGGTGCATGAGACCGGCTTTGGCCAGCAGAGACAACACCCAGCCTGAGGGGAGAGGTGTCCCAAAAGGGGACAGGGTGCAGTGCACAGCACACCACAGCCCCCCTTCCCTCCACACAGCTGCAGCTCCCTCTCGAGAGAACCAAAACAGGAGGGAAGTGGGATCTCACCCAGCAAGCAGTTAGGATGCAACAGAGAAGACCATATTCTTCTATGATTATTTACTTCTCTGGAGAACAGTGGGCATAAAGGATGAGTAGAAAAAATGTCACAGCAGCAGGTCCTCAGCTGTGGCACTTGCTCTGACAAGCAGAAGAACAAACAGGGAGCAACTACTTTTAAAACTAGATGCCAACTCAGAGGGAAACAAACCCACAGAAAGGTTTTACTCGAGCAGGATGAAAAGGAAGACATGGATGGAGAGGAAGAAAAATGCTCTTCCCATTGTGAATGCTTGAAAATCAGGACCAGAGTAAGATGGACATAGTTGGACTCTGAGCCTTTAAGTGAATGGAACTCCTCAAATGCTCAAAATTATTCATATGCTGAATGGAGGTCTCAGGCTGCAAGTTCCTCTGCCCCAGAGAGCTCCCACAGTGCTGGTTCCCCTGGGCTGGACCACACCTGCACCACAGCAGCACAAGCAAGAGTTGGCAGCTGGACAGGAGACTTCAAATACCTGCCAGGACCTGATGATGCTACACAAGATGGGAGGCAGCCACAAACCATGTCAAAAGCCCCAGTTCAGCGTGATATTCTAATTGTCTTCTCCTGCTCCCATTTCTTTCCCGTTCCTCATTTTTGCTTTATCCCTTTCTCTTTTTTTGTGTTCTGTTGCCTGAATGTACTTCTGGAGTCCCTTGCCATGGCAACACCTGCAGGTGAAGGCAGAGCTCATCATGCACAAGCCTTGCCAGTGCTGAAGAGGTAACTAATCACTCCACAAGTAGAGAAGTGCTATCTCCAAGATACCCATGAACAATTTGCAAATGTGGGTGTCCCTGAAGCACCCGCTTCTCACAGGTGTTCCGTGCGCTCCTGCGAGCGGCAGGAAAGGCACTTTTCCCCCTGCCTGCATCTCATCACGTACCTTGCCTGTGCTACTTCACACAGAGCTGGAAACTTACAGCCTAACGGGGCTAAGGAGACAAGTCTCTTCTGCATCCATTAAAATGTGACAGGATCTAACAACAGAGAAGGTGCTGCAGGGCTCCCAAAGCCCAGGAGCTGGCACAGACACCATCAGGGGAGGCTCAGCCACTGTGAGTGGATCAGAGAGTGACCAAATCTCTGCTGGAGCAGCCCTCAGGTCTTGTCTGCAACCACAGAAGGGCTGGAGTTCTGCAAACACTCACCGTTGGCTTTGGTCACCCAAAGGCTCAGGTGGGTCTGGAAAAGAAGCCACTTAAAATCTTCACAGACTCTCCCCTAATGACAACACCCAAATTAGTTCCCACATTTGAGCCTGCCTGGCTGACTGACTTCCAGGACTGGGAATGAGCATGGACACAGCAGATCTAGCATAGCCTTACTGGAATCACCGTCTCACAGAAGTGTGAGGGGAGATGCACAGCACGTGCAAATATTTGTCAGGCGAAGGAG